>JBAFTB010000021.1:26419918-26435847 GCA_037177355.1 Melanotaenia trifasciata
TTTACCTTTTAGTTAGTAAATCCTGAACATTTCATCCTTCTTTCTCATAAATATTTAGTTTTATATATGAAGAAATACTTTAACTGTAGCTGTTTAAGGAGAAAACTGCTACTAAATCAAAATGCTGGGTTATTTTGCTAACTCAGCTGCTGGGTTAAGGGCATTTGGGCATAGGATGAGTAAGTTTGAGTAAACAGTGGGTCAAAACATCTGACCCAGTGTGTTGAGTTGGAAACTGAAAAAGAGCCTTGTCATCTTCCTCTTCAGTCCGCCATCTTTAACAAGACAAGGACCTGATCAGACCACCGTGGACCGCTGCTCCAGCATGAAGCAAACGGTAAGATAGTAAAATCTACCTGTATTAGAATAGAATGTACTTTAGTTCATTCTAGACAAGAAATTTTCTCACATAGAATAAACACCTTTAACTGTTAGCTTGAGCTATATGTGTGTGTGTGTATATATATATATATATATATATATATATACACACACACATATATATATCATGCATTCTATTCAGGGTTTATCCTGACAAGTTTTTATTTAAACGTAATTTTCATTATCAAAACTGACACTGGTTATTTATGTGCTTAAGAAAGACAATGCAGAGTCAAAAAGATGCATTTGACACTTTATTATTCATGTCTAAGCCATGTACAAAGACAGAAAACTTGCACATTTTTGCTGCACAAATAGTATGAAAAAAAAAAAACTTCCAACTGTCTAACTGTACACACACATCATCATCTTCATCATGTGTCTCGTCTTCTGTGATCAGCTGATCACCATCTTCTCCAGCCTTAAATGTGTCCTCTCTGGTCTGTAGCTGATGCTTTCCTCTCCAGCATCAGGTGTCCTCTTCATGGTCTGTAGATCTCCAGGGTCTGCATCCTGGTGGACTCCATCTCTGCTGCTTGCAGCGTCTCTTTCCTCAGCTGATCGTCTTCTCCGTCTTGCAGAGTGTGCAGCGTTTGTGGGTGTAACTGGTGTGTGTCCTAGAAGCAGGGATGGTGTCCAGTCTGGGTCAGCCTCCATCATTTCTTAAGCTGGTTGACCTGCAATCACATTGTTGTTTTTATTTAAAATGCTGGCCTAAATTGGATACTTTCACAATCTTAACCACTTAATCAGACCAGTTACCATCCCATCAGATCTCAGAGCACAACACAAAATCTCATGCATAGATAAATATTTATCATGCATTCTTCTTGTTTACCTGTATATTTAAAATCACTCATCCTGTAACGTCTTATTGTAAGATTAATTAAAAAGATAAATATTGATTTAACACAGATTAACCCTTTTCTTTTTCCCTTCCTCTTTGCCTGTAATTTATATGTGAATTTAGTCACTTAAAGCAAATAAAGCAGATTCATGAACATCACTTAAACAAAAACAACAAGAAAAAACTCTACTTGCCTTTCTGAAAATGCCGAGAGCAAACGCACATGAAGGGAGATGGTGGTGACCCAGGCCATCCAACGCCGCTTTACTTCCATATGGATTGCAGGTGGTCAACTTTTCTACCGTTAAAGTCATGTGACTTAGCGTGGCAGCCTTCAACACGAGTGTCCCATTTTATCAAAACATAATGTTACAGGCAAATATGAACATTGAGTTGTTTGAGCTGAGTAACCAACCAAAATGGCGGTTCGCCCCATAATACACTGCTGATATTTGAAGCGTTATGTCACCTGACACAGACCGTATCGTTCATTTTTAACGCAATTAACACACGAGCAGCATCTGTCATAATGACATGGAGGTCTTTAGAGGCAACATGGAACAAGCTGTGGGCTCTATGGATGGATTTGAGAGCGTGGGGAATGAGGATGCCCACACTTTTCCTGGTGAGAAGGTTCATCAGCCGCACTTTCCCTGCATTAAAAACTTTTCATGTTTGTACAAATGTTACTGTTCTGGTGGTTTCTGTAGCTGTACAGCGCACCGCGGCAGCCTCCTCTCCCTCAGCTGATGGGCTTTTCTGTGGCTACCACCCTTTCTCTAGTTTATCATTCAGATGAGGAGGAGGAAGAAAGTGGTTCGTGGTTCACATCGGCACACACACGAAAAAGTATTGTTTTTGGACATGCTAGCAATAGTAAGCTAAATCTATCAGTCTCATGTCAATCAGATCCAGGTCGCTGTCAGGTGATGCTGGAGAATGAAAAAAGCTGGTAACAGTCTATTTCAGTTAGAAAATGTTTTTATTTTAGATAACTTTTCAGTTTTAATGAGGATTTAGTGAACAGCTGTAGAATCTACTAGTCATCAGACAGCCATGCACACATCTATGAAAACTGATCAGGTTCACATTTCTAGTGAGAGTGAAACAGCAAAGGAAGCAAGGAGACGTCTTCTCTAGATCATTGCTGCTGTGCAGGTGTTGGAGACTCAGGTCGGATCATTTAGAGAAATTATAAACTGTGTCTGAGATCAATATCAGGACCAGAGGAAGAAAACTCTCCTGTTGATGTTCACTAAGATTCAGGTGCTGCAGGTGAGTTATAGTCACCGATGATGACTGACACCTGACTGATAGACAGACATAGAATGAGATTCTGGAGCCAGTGGTGATCCAGATCTCCAGAATCTGGGACAGAACTCCATCCTCCAGGATGACCAGTCTGGTGACCAGCATGAGGAGGAGGAAGCAGGATCTTCATCACTACTGAGGTCTCTGATAGTGGAATTATTAATTATTTATAACAAGTCGTAAAACCCTGACCCCACCCTACCCACCCTATCCCTCAGACTTAAGCCGTCAATAACAATAAATCATAATTATAAATAAAGGAAAAAAGAGATATTGATATAATGGAACTGGGACAGCTGCAAACCGGTAACTTAATCTTAAATTAATTTTTCAATTTGGACTTTAACTTCATCTGCTGCCATCTGCCAAAATAAAATATTTTGTTGCTTTGCATTATGGATTCAGGCCGTAGATATTTCCAAATAAATTATATCAAGAAAAGCCAAAAACCAAGGTTTCCATCTTACTGCATTTCCTTTGCTGCTGTTAGACCAGCAAGGAGTATCCGTTGTTCACATTGTGATGCATTTATCATAGATAAATGTTTAAAATAGGTGTTCGAGGATTTACTGGAATATTTTGTGTTGTTATCAAAGTTAGTGCAGCTGCAACTTCTTTCCAAAACCTGGCAACAGGTTTGCATTCCCAGACCGTGTATGAAAGTCCCCGGTTTATTCTGAGAGCATAATGTACATAAAGACTTATCCAGGACCTTCATTCGGTAAAGCTGCAGGGTGTTAAATAAGTTCTATACACAAGCTGTTAATGAAAAATCTGATGATCTGGATTTCTAGAATATAAAATTATATTATTCCATACCTCATTCCAGTCAATGTTTGAGTCCCAATATAATATATCCCTTCTCCATAATGCATCTAGAACTAAAGGTTTATAAGTTTTTTAAAATGCATTGATATAGTCACCACACCCCTTGTTTTTAACGTATCTAAGAGCTCAAACAAGGGATGTTCAGATACGTTTTCATTTGGTAATCTTTGCACCTTAGGTGCAGCTTTAATCTGCAAGTAGAAAAAAAAAAAGATGCATTCTGTAAATTAAACTATTCTTAATATCTTGAAAGGTATGCAGGCCATTTCCATCATAAATATCCACACGTAAATGAATCCCCTGCTCTCCCCATTGTGGGAATTGGATGGGTCTATTTGTAAACTAAAATTATTAACAACTGGGGTGTGCCACTGAGTTGAAATGTCACAACTTGGTATTCATTGCCAAGTTGATATCAGATGAGATAACTGAACCAAATCCTGTAGTGTTGATGTTGCTGTTATACGTCAGATTTAGTTATTTATAAAGTTAAGAAAGCAAACTTGAAACCATATTTCCATAGTTACAGTCTGTAGCTCTTCTCACAACTTTTAAGGACTCATACCTTCATTGTGCATCAGTGTAGTTTGTGAGAGTCAGCATGAGGGCTTGTTTGCAGCCCTGCTAGCAGCATATCAACTATCACTGATATGCTGCTAGTAGAGCTGCAAATCACAAAATTCATCACGATACAATATCAGCTCAGTGGATAACAATCTGCCACATTCAGGATCCAGAGATCGATATGAGATGATTTTTCAGCTGATTCGATACAATCACTTTCATTTGCATCAAATCAGAATAATCTTATGTTTTGCCTCATCAATCAGACATTTAAATAAAGAAACAATCTATTCTCTGGACAAACACAGACTGAACTACATTCTGGATGTTAAACTTTAACATGTTCACATCCTGGAAAATAAATTTCTATTTGTAGACATTAAACCAGGATACAGTGTAAACCTTCGTCCTTCTTTAGTGTCTGTATCTTTGTTAGATCCATTTGTTGAACTTAAATCAGTGCTACTGGCTCACTGAATCAATGTATTGATGCAGATCGATGAATCATTACACTTTCTGACTATAAGTGAGGTGTTTTCAGAGGTAGTATCAGAGGTGAAAGCAGATTTGTTTGAAAGAGAAGCCGCCGCTCTGATCTATGAAGCTGTAAAGAATCAGCTCATTCTGAAAGATTAGCTTGATGTGCGTTAGCACACAGTGATGTGTGGCTGAGCTGCCTCTGTTTGGGACATGCCTTGGTAATATATGTAATATATGGTAACAATGCCTGAAGGTGGCGAGGGACACCTACAGAAGGAAGGTGGAGGATAAACTGAGTGAGAGCCGAATGAAGGAAGTCTGGGATGGTGTCAACACCATCACAGGCTTCAGATCAAAGGCCATAACAGCAAGAGCAAGTGACACCCCCCGATCGGAGTAGCACCCCAACAGAAAAAGTTCAGACTTGTCTGACGGATGTACCAGCAGCTAAGCTCACCTGATGTAGTCGTTCCTGCAGAGGATCATGCCACCTTTACTGTAGCAGGTGCTGCTATACTCGCCCAGCTGGGCGTGGCAGCAGGAGCACTTCAGGCAGCGGGTATGCCAGTATCGTTCCATGGAGAACAGCAGGAAGCGGTCAGAAATCCGTCCTCCACATCCAGCACATGACCTGCCCGCTGCCCCGCCACCACCCATCACGGCCACCGTAGGGGCCTCCACCCTGCTGTTCACCATCGTAGCCTGAGGAAGGAGGGAGGTGGTCAGGAGAAAAGTCATTTAAGAGATTTCTATGGGCTCAATAGATAGCCATAAAGATTTCACAACTGTAAATGAACATTTGCAAATAATTTCAGTTTGTTTCTGTAAATCTAGTTTGTCGTCCTGTAAAAAAATAAAAAAATCTGCCTGAAAAATTCAAGTTTGTGAATGTGCAGAAAAGGATTTGCATGGTTGTAAAAAGATTTGTATTTGTGGAAAATAATAGAAGTTATGTTGCAAACATCCTGTCCACAGATGCAAAGCACAAAACTACGTTGAGGCCATAGACTGTATATAAAAGATGGGCGGAGCCTCCGTGACGTCACCCGTAGGTTTCTGAAGAGCAAAAGTGAAGCTCGTTGGGCATTCCCAACGTCGCCATCTTGGTAGCATCGCACGTGTCATTAGTCCCGGAAAATCCAAAAATGGGCAAAGAGGCCGAACTGGACTGTGGAGGTGGATGATTGACAACCATCAAACTTCAAGCTGCCTTTAGCTAAGAGCTAACCGAGCTAAGCCCGAGCAGCTAACAAAAGGTAGGCGAGCTAAAGCTAAGACACGCTGTTAGCCGTGGTTGTGCTGCACTCTCCCTTCTTTCTGCGGATATTGAATACCTGTCAATCAAAAGGACACACCTCTAATTATGCCAAATTTCAAGATTAAATAACATCCAAACAGATGAGCTAGAAAAAAAATTCACCCCCCTCACAGTTGTCATGAAGGTAAACTTGACCTTTTAATCCTAAAATGTATTTTTGTCCCAGGCTTTTAACATGTTTATTTCTGCTGTGAAGTTGGTCTTTTTAACATGGAAGTCTATGGGGATTGTGTCCATTTTGGAGCCAGCCCCTAGTGGATGAAATGGGAACTGCAAGTTTTTGCATTTCCGCATAGGCGTCATATTTTACAGGCGGAGGTTGCCGCTTGGTTGAGACTATTGGTTGAGAAGTTGCGGATGGGAATTTTGTCCCTGTTTTGTTACGTCTTTCTAATTGGATGGTGATTAATCAAACTGTCCAATCAGAGAGCAGACAGCTTCCTTTCCTTCCGCACCACTGCAGGCTATAGAGCCAACAGTTTGTCACATTCACTTTGCAGCTCCACGCTTTGACTGAATCATTTAGTTTTGTATGATAATTTTACAAACTTCACCACGTTCATCTTGTCACACCAGTGTCATTTAATAAACACTCTGGTTGCACCATCAGCCGCCTTTAAAGTTGATCTACTCCCTTTTAAGAGCCTATTTTAAGGCTAAGATACCTTCAATAATGTTGATTATTTATAAACTAGCACATGAAGACTGAAGGTTTGGTTTAAAACAGTTTTCTAAGGCTGAAGATTTTTCTAAAAAATGTCTGTCTGGTTACATTCTTTTATATACCAGCCTCTGAACAAACTGGAAATATGAAAACAAATAAACACTTATTTATTCACAAGGTTAATTTGTTATTAAATAAAAATCATCCTTTTCTACACTACTTATATTATATCTGCCAAAGGGCTGCACGCTGGTGTGGTGGTTAGCATCGCAGCCTCACAGCAAGAAGGTGGCTGGTTTGAATTTCAGCAGGGCTGGGGGGAGGTTCAAACCCTGAGCCTTTCTGTATGGAGTTTGCATGTTCTCCCCCGTGTATGAGCGGGTTTTCTCTGCCTGCAGCTCCAAACTCCCAAGACCCTGAAGAGGATGTAGAGCTGTTCCGGGACAAAAACAACACTTTTCCTCCTCAATCTGAGCTTCGACTATCCAACAGTAGTCTGGATTAATTTATAATAAACATCTTTCATTTTCACCTTCTTGAAGTTATGTGTCAGGAGATAAAACCTTTAATTTAAATGGTCAAACTTCTCACTGATTAATGAACTAGTCCTGCTGCGTGAGGTCTGCGTGATTTTAATGCAGCCTTAAGCTTCTTAACATGGTTTTCCTGTGGCTGATTAGAGCCAGGTGTTGACTCCAGAAAACGAGGGTATTGAGGGCAGAGGACCAGCTGCTGCATTCTCCAATAATACTGTACGAAGGCCAGTCTTAAAGCTAGACATGGCCTTACTGAAATTAGATGCTCTGGAGGACAAATTGTGCTGATGTTGCTCATTTGGAAAATGAAATTTAGACCTGAAATTATTTCATGTTGTTGTTGGCGCTAATTATAAATGAGGGAGGCGATAGTGCTGCTGACAACGCTGAGTTACACACATGGCCACAATTTAAAAAGCTAGATTCATCCCAGCTGTGCATGAAATCAGTTCACTTTTGTCCTGGAAGCATGAAGCATACAGTAAATGTAGCCTGGTGGCGAAGGTGTAGCACCGGTCCCAGTCTCAAGTTCAACCATCAGCAGATGTTTGACTGCAGCTGGAAGGTTTCTGACCAGGATGATGAAGAAACACTGATGTGGTTTAAATGTTTCCAGTAAATTCAAAGGAAACCTGTTGGAACACCAGTAAAAACAAACATTTTGAGCGGGTTTGCTCTGTGCTCAGTGTTTTCCTGTTGAGATTTCACATTCCTGTAACCTCACATGTAAACAACCCAGAGCTTTTTACCAGAAACTCACACCTGAGATGATCTGGTGCTAGCAGCTGCTCTGGGGTTCCTGTTTCGTGTACTCTTTAACTTTCTCCGTAAACTTTAGTTCCTGCACATCACAGGATGGATTTACTCAGAAACTGAGAGCTGGATTAATCATCAAATCAGGAGTTTTTGTCTGAACCACATTTAAAATATTCATTCATTTATTCATCATCTGTACCGCTTAGTCCGTTACAGGTCGCAGGTAAGGTGGAGCTGTTCCAGCATTTTAACAGGTGAGAGGCAGGTACACCTGGACAGGTCACCAGTCCAGCCCAGGGCCAACACAGATAGGGATAAACAACCACTCACACACACACACTAATTCCTAGTGAGAATTTAGAGTCACCTTCAGTCTTTGGATGGTGGGAGGAAGCCAGAGCAGAGAGAACCCACGCATACATGCAAAGAACATGCAAACTCCACACAGAAAGGCCACCGCCCCCCAGGTTTGAACCAGCAACCTTCTTGCTGTGAGGTTGCGGTGCTAACCCCCACACCACCATGCAGCCCCCACACGGACTAAAGTGAAATCATTTGCCAAGAATGTTTTCATTAATCAAGAACGAAAGTCGGAGGTTCGTAGATGATCAGATACCGCCGTAGTTCCGACCATAAATGATGCCAGCTAGCGATCTGGCGGTGTTATTCCCATGACCCAGGGCAGCTTACGGGAAACCAAAGTCTTTGGATTTCGGGGGCAGTATGGTTGCAAATCTGAAACTTAAAGGAATTGATGGAAGGGCACCACCAGGAGTGGAGCTATCCTTTATTTGACTCAACATGGGAAACCTCACCCGGCCTGGACACGGAAAGGATTGACAGATTGATAGCTCTTTGTCGATTCAATGGGTGGTGGTGCATGGCCGTTCTTAGTCGGTGGAGCGATTTGTCTCGTTAATTCCGATAACGCATGAGATTCAGGCATGCTAACTAGTGGTGTTGGTGTTTGACTTCTAACCCCTCCTTTATACCTAGTGCATGTACGGCTGTGCTGCGGCCTCCACTGCTATTCGCGGCCATTTAAGTCAATGGTTACGTTTCCACCGGGTGCCGCAGCGCGTATCAGAAGCGTCCCAGAAGCGTCCCAGAAGCGCATTATCCCCGTGCTCCGCTGAATTTACACGCCGAGTCTATTCTTGACCCTTCACGCACCCAGAAAACGTCAATTTCCGCAGTTCCGACAGGGGCAAACAGGAAATCAGACACGGGAGCAGTGTAAAAGCTTCCAGTATTTTTCAAAATAAAAGCCTCCGTGCAGATTTGTGCTGCTGAACAATGTAAACATTACGTTTTTAACCGGTCAGGGGGTGTCAATGTTTTTTATTTATTTATTCTTCTTTTTTTGTCATCATAGACGACTAGACATTTATCCTGGAAGTGGAGAATCTCGCGGATCCTGCTAGGTGCTGCACTCGCGGGCGCTCCACCCGACACACTCCCGGTAAAAACTGCCGCACCATGGAGGTCGGAACAAAATCGTGGTGCGGCAGTTAACGTGGCGCACAAACACACGAGATTGAGCAATAATAGGTCTGTGGGATGTCCGGGGCTGCACGCGCGCCACATTTAAAATATTTGGATAAAAAATATTCAAACATCTAGTTGACCTGTTCTTTATCTGTTTCGTGTTTATTTCCCTCCAAAAACAAAGGCTGTAAATAAGCAGCTTTAAAAGGATAAAAGGAGCTAAAAGATGCTTCAAACACTGGTGAGCTGCAGATTCAGGCTGAGATAAATTATTTCAGATTATCATGAGCTCCTCCTACAAGAGCCTGCATCCTATGATAATTTATAACTGGATAATTTACTGTATGTTAGTTTCTTATGTGCATGGTTGCTATCTCAGTATTTCCTGTTTAGAGTTAAAGTAAAAATTCATCAGCAGCTTGTTTCTAGAAGCTGAAGATTAAATAGGAATGTTTGGAGTTTTCTGAAAGTTGAGACTTCCTTTCACTGATTCATTTCTTAACATTTTTTAATAATAACTGAAAATAAACATAGATGTCAGAAAAAAAGTAGCTGCCTTCTCGGTTTTCTTGATGCAGATTTAACTAAATTTAAAACCTCATGTTGAGATTTTTACAGGGTGTAATGTGAAACTGAGAAGGGAAATTTTCTTTTTGGTTTATTTGAAAGTTCTTATGTTTTTCTTATAATATACATGGAAGGAGAGTGGTAGCCTGCTGGTTACACAGATGGGCTTGGTCATGACCTGCAGGGACCAATTTACACTCCACCGGGGGAAGATGTTCACTCGTTCCATCACTTTGCTGATCTTCATTGATTCACTTACACAAGCAATAAGACTAAATAGCAGAATACAGGAATCACAAGACATAAAAATAAAATTAGCTCATGATATTCTGTCATATATTCTCAGAGCGCACTCTTCAAACTAAGTGTTAGCAACATTAAATATTTAGGAATTAACATTTCTGCCGGTTTCTCAGTTTTTTAATACAGTTACTCTCCACTCCTCAAATAGGAATATCATCCTAAACGTTAGTCAAATCTTCCACGTTCACTCATAGGACGTATAGCAACAATTAAAACCAAAATCCTCATTTCATTCATCAGTAATGTTGACAAGTTTTATACGGCTGTTATTGATGTAGTTATTATTGGTATTGCAGTTGTGGTGGTTATGGTAGTGATAGTTATCATTGATGTTGTTATTGGTACTGTTATTAATATTGTTTTATTTTTGATTACTCTAATCATAACTGTTATTATAATTATTAAGCTGCTGTCATGAATATAGTTAATAGCAGTAATATTATCCCAATTAATATAATTTTTCATGGTTTTATCAATAGAATAAGTAACCTTTATTTAATTTCTTTTTTTGGTTTTTCTACTTGTCTTGTTATTTTATACTTTGTCACTTACAGAGTTGCACTTTAACAATTTGCAATAAGAATAAAATGAAATATTTAAAGAGTGGGCTTTACTAGAGATGGTCAAATCCAGAGGTTGATCTCCCAGCTTAATAGAGAAAATATATCATTAAAAAATGCATCATCCACCCAAACCAGCACACATGATCAGCAGGGGAAAATAGTCCCAGTTCACTCACTTTTTGGGGAAAACCACAAACCAGAACCACAAAGAGTCCAGGACCTCAGAGACTCCAAGGGGTTTTAGGGGTTTAAAAAAAATTGAAAATGTAAGAATGTTAAAAATTTAAAAAGTTTTTGCTTAATGTGGATATTAAATAAGATTTCAAATTAATTTTATTGATAAAAAACACTCTTTTGTGTCTTTCTTCTGACCTTTTTCTTTAACAAGCCTGTAATAACAGACTTCTTGAAAGGAAAATAAACACATTTTTTTCGTCAATAACAATAAAGAAATTTGTCCCATAATTAGGTAAATAGATTTTTTATTGATCCAACTCACCTCACTGCGGTGAACTTGATGAATGAATATTTGGAAAAGCTTCGGTGGATTTTCCTTTCTGTCACTCTTTTTTTTTTTTTTTCCCAACTTTTCAGCTGTTTTTTTCTTCACGAGTCTAAGGTGTAGAAAGAAAAGCTGTAAAACAATTGCTCGTTTCTTTTCCCTTTGAATAAAGCCTTCAAACAGCAGCCGAAGAACCTGAAGAAGATCATCCTGATCCTGATTAAAACCAGCCGCTGTTGCTTTACTCCGCGTCGCTTTGTCTTGCAGCAGACTGAGAGCTGAGATTTCCTCTGGGCTTTAAACGCAGCTGGACTATGACCCTTTTTCCTGACGTCATATGGAGGGCGTGGCTTGTAGGTGCAATCACGGAGGTATCTCTCTCTGTCTCTCCGTTTTTTGGGTTTTTTTTTTTTTTTTTTAACAATACTTGTATTAATTTGGAAACTTTGACAAAGGGACGCAGCCCGGCTCAAGCGGGAACATGTCTGGACACTTCCGGTCTGGAAGAGACCTGCTGCTGGATCTGAGCTACTGCAACACAACTGTTGCAATACTAAAATCAGATGGTTAGGATAATAAGAGTAATAAATAATGAATGAAGCTAATAATTTTATTATTGCCTGGTCTTTTATTTGTATTGTAAATGTATAATTTAGTTATTGTTGCCTATTTATAAGTTATTAATAACTTAGACCATGGTGTTTGTCAGTGGTCTGTTATGTGATGTGATGTGACTAGAATTAGCTCCAGTAGGTAACATGATAAATTATGTCCTAAACAAAATTTGTTAAATCCACTAAATGTTTCATTTGTTTTGATAGAGACAACTTTGACAAACCATCAGTAGTATCTGAGTTAGTACACAGGTGGCTGTGAATATGTCAGGAAGCCAATCAGTTGAGTAAAATTGATTGTGTTTGCTCAGAGGTGAAAATAAAACATAAAGATATGGTTGTGCAAGAACTGCATTGGCCTAATTTGGGTATGGGAGGGTGAAGGAGTGTAATATTACCAGTGCTGAAGCTGGTTGTTACCTGAGCTGTAGTTGTAGAGCGACCTCTAGTGGACAAAATGTTAACCTGCAGTACTGAATGATTTTTAAAGATGGCTTCACCTATTCTTTTTTATGCAAGTTTTGGGGAAATATTCTGTGTTGCAACAATATTAGCAAAAAATAAACAAACATAATAATAATAATAATAATTAGTAGTAGTAGGAATAGTAGTAGAAGTATATTGGCTGTATGGTGGCTAGCACCATCACCTCAGTCAGAGCATCAGGTAGATTATTCCTGATCAAATGAGCACATAGTAGAGTAGAAACTATTTTCTTAAAAATTTAGACATAAAGGGGAGGTTGGATATAGATCTGTAATCAGCTAACACTCCTGGATCAAGGGTTGTGTTTTTAAGCAAAGTTTTCCTAACAAACCTAGGGTTGTTCTCCCCTATCAACGATCAATACTCGACTCTTATAAACTATAAAACCTTCTTTTCAAATTAAGTGAAATTCTTTAGGTCATTCACAAACCACATAAATGCAGCAACAATCCAGCGTTGCATGAAGATCAGCCTGAGTTTATAAGCAGATGAGGTGAAGCTGAAACTCAGCTGGTTAACCACAGTCACTCCTCCTGTACACACCAGGGAAAGAGGAGGAGGAACACGTGGAAAAATCACACCTGGGGCCTCATTTAGAAAACTGTGTGTTGCAAAGCAAACTACAGGAGGCGTTTGCAGCACAAAAAGGAAATGCTGCGCACGTCCTACACCTGCACGTGAGGTGAACGCCTTCCCACGCCCACATGGTGGCTATAAATGGTCAGGTCAACCCCTATAATACATATTCATCACATCATTTGCATGATGGCTCGTGAGGGAAAAAGTGGAATTTTTCTGGGTGTGAGACAGATCCTGATGGACCGCGCTGACAAACGTAAAAATGTTTAATTGGTGGGCACGCCGTGTGTGTTACTGGTGTCAGAAAGGCAGAATGGTGGCAGCAGGTGGCAGATGCTGTCATCGCAGTGTCAGAAGGGAAGACACGCCAGAGGCATCAGAGTGTGCAGCTGCATATTTCAGTCGGTAGAGCACCCATATGTCCTCCTAGAGATAGTTGAATCCCCCAGGGGTGAACAGTAACACCTTCCAGTTGGGGCCTTAGGCAAGACGCTACAGCCCACAGTAAATCATTTTGGAGAAAAGCATCTGCTAAATGACAGTAATGATGCCGGTACTGTAGTCTTTTGTTTACTACAGTAAATATGTACATCTGAGATTGGTAGTGTTAAATAGTACTTCTTTATAGTTCCAGGGTGCTGCAGCTGTGATTGGACAGGGTGAGGCCACAGACTCCACGCAGCACCGAGGAAGTCCTGCAGGTGCAGAGGGACACCATCAACGATATTAACAATGTGGCCAAGGAGTTGCGGGAAATGGAGACTGTTTTGACAGAAATCGGGACAACAATTACAAAATGATTGTGTAAGACTAAAGTTGAGGTGGAGGTGAGAACATTTAAAGGTAAAAAGGAGCCAAAATGAACAAACTTGTTGATTTGATGTGAAAACTTGAGGAATAAAATGTGAGAAGTTGCACATCAAAAATCTGAACTTGTATGTCAAAAGTTTCTGCTTTAAAGAAAACTCACACACACGTGAACTGAATTTGAAGTTGCAGAGAAAAATAGTCCATTTGACAAACTATCTTCCATAGTTTATTTGTAATTAAGTGTTCATTTTGTGTTCCAACCTCAACTTAGCCATTACAACCTCCTGAATCTGCTGCAGCAGGTCACAAATGTGCTCTCGCGAGTCACAGCGTGATAAAACTGTGGCCTGACTTTTGGCTCGTTCCTTTTTTTTATTCTTACACTGGAACATCTGTACATAACAAAGTGGCATGTTTAAATACAAAAACAACAAGTCATACATTACAAGGCACATTCATAGGAGAATACAAAAAACAAAGTAAGAAGAGAGAGAAAAAAAAGGGGGGTATATGTAGGGCATCAGCTCTCAAAAAAAAATCTTTAGGTCTTCATAGGCATGAAGGATTTGGTTGTTTTTTACCAGCCTTAAAGTATTTAAGTGGTTGTCCACAAGGTGTCTTTTAAAGAGTGAGAAAGTGGGATTTCTATTTACATGTGTGGATGAAGAATCAGCAAGTTATGAAGTACAAGATCACCTCTTCTGTCTTTAAGAGTAGCACCGAAAAAGATGTTTTCTCTTGTCAGGGGTTGTGGAAGTAGGAGTTTTGTTGATAACCAGTCTTGCAGGCTTTTCTAGAATGTTTCAGATTGTACACAGTAAAAAAAACAGGTGGTCTGTTGTTACAAAACGTGCACGTATTATTTTCCAGGTTAAATCTCTTCCTTAAAAGTTCTCTGGATGGAAAAATATGATTGAGGATCTTAAAGTGAACTTCTTTAGCCGTAGGGCTTAACGGATAGGTGGGATGAGTTGTTCTCCATTTTTTAATCCGAGTCAGAAAATATGTGAATAATGGAATTTTTATTCGGTCGGGTGGGAAAAGTTGATCCGTTATGTACCGGCAGGTTCGCTTGTTGGAGATACATTTATCTAAGAAATCAGCTCCATGTAATTGAAATACAGGTAGTCGAAGTTCTGGGATTTAAATGTTCATATTTTGAACAAGCATCTTGACGGAAGAAGGAATGGCTTTTATAACGTGTGCAGTTCATGTTCAGTCATTCAGTTTCCAGCATAGCAGTGTCTGCTTGTGAAATTTAAGTTTATCCACACAAAAGTCACATTTGAGGACAAAGTCGATACCACCCATCGTTTGGAACAAACCTTTGGGGAGACAATACCAAATGCTGTGTTGATTTATCAAAAATGATTTCAACCAGTTTATTTTTAGGACTTTAAAGCATTCAAAGTCAATTGCTTGTAGCCCCCCATCCTTAAAGTCCTTTACCATTTCTGATTTCTTTATATAATGGCTCAATTTTTCCAGATAAAGTTGAAGTTTATATTTGTTTGGTATGGCCATTGAGTAAAAAAGCAGGGTAAATAGCCTACATCTTGCCAGTGACTCCATTTTGGTTAAGTAGGTTCTGCTGAAGAGTGTCAGGTCTCTCTGAAGCCATTTATTTAACTGAGATTTGCAGGTTTTGATTTTAAGTTTAAGATTTTCTCTTGTCTTGATATCTTTAGTTATATGGATTCCAAGATATTTGACTGAGGATTTTCCTGGTATTTCGTAAGCTTCTGTAATTTCTGGATCGTGTATTGCCATCAGTCCACAGTTTTTTTTTTTCCCAATTAAATTTTTATTAGGAACATACACAATGCCAAATACAGCTCCTTTCAACAAATGCTTATATAGTCCCGTGCTTTTTCGGTATAAAACAAAGGAAATAAAGGAGAGAGACGAGAACTTGTGCAAGTAACAACTCTAACAATACAGATCCCAAGCAGTCAGACGTGTAGCACAAGAGAAAAAACTAAATAATAAGAAAAAGGAAATAAAAAATTAATAATAAAAAATAAATAAATAAGTAAATTTTAAAAAAAGACGCATATCACAAACATAACAGGGTTACAGTAGGTACAGTCATTTATACTCAGCAAAAATCTGACCGAATTGGTTCTACAAACAATCTCCAGGGTTTCCAGTACTTATCAAACTTGTCTTGCTCAAGTCTCACCGCATATGTCAGTTTCTCCATTACATAAATATCGTGGACAACACTGATCCAATCTTCAGAAGTAGGAACACTGTCAGTAAGCCATTTCCTTGTTATAGTTTTCTTCCCAGCAGCCAGCAGTATATTATACATATATTTTTTCTTAAGTGC
>JBAFTB010000021.1:26448312-26460731 GCA_037177355.1 Melanotaenia trifasciata
AGACCTCTTGGCCAGGTCACCCTTGTGAAAGAGATCATGATCTCAATGGGTTTTTTCTATCTGGTTAAATAAAGGTTAAAAAAAATATTGCATCGACTTCCCTCTGAAAATGAATTAAAAGCATTGGCGATGACCGCCGTTTGATCTGGTGTTTGGAACTATTAAAAGTTTCCAGTAACCCGGAAGTGCGCCGCCATTTTTGTGTAAATCGGAGTGCGAGTGTCGCAACTCATCGAGGGCTCTGGCTGAATGGAAACCATGCTCGCAACACTTCCGTGTCACATGCTCGACACGTGATCGAGCAGATCATAACATCCTATGTAAATATATCCTCCCAACAGCTAACAGTGCTACATATGTTAGCAACAATCGAAAGTTCTTCTTCTTCATATTTTTCGGAACGATTCAGAACCGGTGACATTAAGGTGAGAATAAACCGGTTACAGTTTAACTAAACATGTCCTCTGAATGTCTCCTTTTCACATTTGAATAGTTTTTGTTTATTGCCTTTATTGTTGGTTTGTTTCTGTTTTAGCATGCTTGCTTCCTAAACGTAGCTAAATGGGTCTGTCATGGGATAGCTCGAGATTATGCTAATAACGTATAGCTAATGATTTACTTCAAACTTATAACCATTTAGATGTAACCAAGATTATTCCTGGTTTTTACTAGCACAGTGAAGATTCCCATCACGTAGTTTGTGGGTATAATCCATCCTCCGCCCACATCCACACCCACGGAGCCCGTTCGGTTCGACTGTGTTTTGTTTGTTCTGTACAGCTAACAAACAACACGAACCATGATAAATGTAATCCTATATATCTTAGTCTGCTGCAGCTAACGGGCTGTGTTTCGAAGTTTGAATCACCTGGAACATAAGTTGAGTGACTTTGCTATTATTTCACGAGAAGATTACTAATTAATTAATTAAATAAAGTGGTTGCTACGGCGACCCATAGGCTTTATGGATCTAGTGATCGATGTGTGGCTTGTGTCTGGAAACATTTGATCCTTTGAGAACAGCAGGTTCCAGTTAGCTGTGTGCACTATTTCATTTTCTAAAGTTTCTTTAATGTAATACCTCTGTTGTTTTTATACCAACTGCTCCTCCATCACACATTCATACCCTGACAGACAACATGGGGTTCACTTCGGCATCAGTCAGGGGAAGCCAGGTCCACTGACCGGGTTGGTAGGAAACCGCTCTTCCACATCAGCTTGAGCTGTCCCAGAAGAAACTGAAACCAAACCTGTATTTAGAGTTGGTTTTCAAGTAGATCATGTGCCCTTTCTCAATATGTGTATGGCAAGCCGTTTGAGTACTAGTTTGCATTATGCACAAACTAGTTAATATGTTCTCACATTTCATGGACATGTTTTTGCTCCCACTGGTAATTTAGTGCAGATATTTGCTGGTCACTAGTTAACTAGAGAAGACCCTATGTTGACTAGTTAAAGTGTTAGATATTGTGCTGCTCACAAGTTAACTAGTAAAACATATTAGTCAACTAGTTTGGTCCCAAGGCCTACTAGTGCATTAAAAACTAACTAATTATTCATTTTATCAAACTACTGTATCAAGTGGCCTCACTAGATCAGCTTCTCTTTAAACTACTTGCACAAAAGTGTCACTGGTTGCTGAAAAATAGTTACTAGTTGGATTTTGTGTTCCACTAGAGCGTGTGTTAACTAGTTTCTGCATGGTGTAAACTAGCGATGGAAACTGATGTCCTGGATCAAGGATGTGGACTAAATGCTCAAACAGCTTGCCACAGATGTGTACTTGTCTGTACTTGTGTACTTGTGATTTTACCTGTGTGATTACTTGTATTTTTTCTCTTTGCTATTGTCATGGAAACCTGCATGTTTGCCTATCAGCAGATTTGCAACTCCTTCAGTGTTTTGTAAGCTTAAGTGTGTTTCAGGTTTCAGTTTTGAACCAGGTGTTCAGTGACTTAGTTTTTGTCTGACATGAAGTGTCTGATTTCATACGCTGACATCTTGGTAGGTGTGGATGTTGATGTCTCATTAGTATATTTTAAATGACCAATAATCTACCTGAATAATTTATAGGCTCCAATCTAGACCGTTGGATCACTTAGCTCATTATGGGAGTTTTAACTCTGGCCACAGATGACCTGCAGGCACGTTATACACACATCTAAAATATATTACAGCTTAACAATGTTCAGCTGAGCACCTGGAGAACTGGGAGATGATGTGAAGACTTTTTGCATCCGGAGTATTAGAGCTGTTTCAGTGATAAGAAAAGAAAATGTTGATGTAGCCCCACTTTTAGTTCTACTTCCCCCGTCAAACAGCTGAAGAAATCTCACCTGTCGGTGTCTTCATATTAGTTCTGCAGTCCTAGTTTAGGCCATGTTGCTTCCTCTGACCACTTTCTGTCTTTACGTTCACTTTTGCAGACGGTGTGGTGGTCGTTTCTCCACCTGTTCTCAATAAGGCTAGGTTTTTTAGTCAGGATGCCTCTGTTCTTCAAGAAGAGGAAGCCCAGCGAGGACTCTCAGAAGAAGCTGGAGTTTCAGCTGTGCAGGGTGAAAACACTGAAATTACCAACCATAGTGGTAGTACTGACACATTTCTACTAAAATATCCCTTAAGCCCGTCTAGTAACAGCTCTCTGTTCTTCAGTCTAAGGAAGTCGGTGCTGATGACATCTTGGACATCTCAGGCTGTGAGCTCTCTGAGGTGAGCGCTCTCTGACTTTACTGGGATTCTTATAAACATACATCATCCTGGACCAGCTCCCATCAGTCCACTGGAGTTCACCCACAACTTGTTATACCAATTACAAACTAATATAAATGAGTAATGATAAATAACTGTATATATAATAAGTGGAGTAAATGTTGAGAGTGTAAACTGATTCATAAAGAACATGCGAGGAACTCTTTTCTCCTCTTCTTTTACATTATCATCAACATTTTTGTCGTTTGGTAGATGTGAGACTAAAAATTCTATTAAAATATACCTACCTTTTCTCATCCATTCAGTTATTAAGCCTGAAGAGCTGTTTGTGATGCTACTGTTTAGAAATGGTCAGTGATATCTGACATGTCCTTCCACAGGTTCCACCAGGTGCTTTTTCCATTTGTAAGGTGCTACAGAAGAAGGTACCATAAGACTGAGTTATAGAGTACATATTTCTATATATTTTCTATAAATGATGTGGTAAATATCATGTGTGTATCGATTCATGAAACCGACCATGAAAAGTTTCTGATGGCCTCAGAAAAAAGTAAAAAAATGACAGCAAGGATAAAATTAGCTGGCAGAACATAAAAAACACATCAACAGTGTTTGTGCATAAAAAAAACATTAAAAACCACTAATATTCTGGCATCTGTGGCGCCAGAAATACTGTAAAATATAAAGAAAATAAAAAGTAAAATTACAGTAAAATTCCAGAATAAAAATAGTTTATACCTTCGCTTTTACATTTTGTTTTTTTTCGTTTTTTTTTATGTTTAATTAAATATGTAAGCACACATAATAATAATTAAATTACCTGAAATTTGGTCAGAAACTGCAAAAGTACAAAAAAAAAAGTAAAAGATTCTTCAAGATTTCTATCAGTTGATTTTAAAATAATAATTTCATGTAAGATTCTTGTATTTAGTTAGTAGAAAATATAAATTGATATTTTGCCAATAAAATATATTTTTTGTGTTTTTAACCCATCTAGACATCATTATTAGCAGTGGGGTTGGTTGCAGCATTAGCAGTAAAAACAGTATTAAACTTGGATTTCATACGATTTAATGTTTTTTTGTGAAATTATGATACATTTGAAAAGCCGTGTCATAATTTAGAAAATTTAATGTGTTTTTAATCTTCCTCAGGTCTTCATCCTTCACAACAACGAGCTGAGGTATCTGCTGCCCAAAGGATGTGACATCAGCGCTCTCTCCACTTTAAAGGTAAACCAGAGTAAAACAGGACGTCAGTGTTTGAAAGTAAAGAAATGAAAAATACCTGATTTGGCCTCAGAGGGCGATTACAGTGTTGTAGCAGGGAGGACGGTGGCTGGTAGGAATGATCTCTGGTACCTCTGTCTTGCTTTGGACTTGCTCAAGCCACATGATGAACACTCACTGTTGTGTCTTCAGCGGGTTGTGTAGCGGATGTGAAGACTCGGACGCTTGTGCAGCATTCTTCTCTGGACAATCTGCTGCAGCGGCTTCAGAGTTATCACTAGCACAGCCGGGTCAGTTTGTTCAGGCTCTTTAATCTAGTCAAACTGAGTTTAATCTAATTTAGTCTCTGGTTTTGATGCTGCTGGAAGTAGATTTTTGGTGAAATTATGCAATTCTGTATGATTTAAAGTGTAACTACACCTCCTACTTTCTGTGTAACTCCACCCGCTGCTGAATTTGAAAATGCCTGAAACTGCAGGGTTGGGGTGGGAGGTGTGGGGTGATCAGGGGCGGAGAGTGGGCGGGGCAGGATCCACAGGCAGGAATGATTGACAGACAGCAGCTCAGCTCACTGGTAAGATACAAAGCCAGATTCACCAAGCAGCTTCGCCACAGAGTGTCTTTGATGAGGAAGACTTTCCCTCCTGAATCTCTTCAGCTACACCTGAACCAGGTGGTGCTGAATGTATCAGTGTGAGCCGTTAGCGCTGTTAGCTGTTAGCTGCCTGTCAGCAGCTCTGGAAAGCTGTGGAGACTCGCGGCAGGTTGTAGCAGCTGCAGGAAGTTGCTGCTGCTACGATTTGAGCTGCTGTCTGTCACCAGATGAGGATCAGCAGGTAAAGAATAAACCCACAAAATCCCGTTTTTAAAATAAAATTTAAAAGTACAGATTTTGTCAACAGTATAGGTGGTTTTCATCACAATGAAGTAATACTATGTTGTTTACAGCTCAAAAACCACATTTTAGGTGCACTACCCCTCCAGAAAGCTGAGTTATTATTATAAAGCAGAGTTAAGTTTCTGTGAAGATATATATGACTGCTGGTAGTTTTTATGTAAATATATTGTATTTAATTCATAGAATGTCTAAGCCCTATCTCATCATTTTTATAATCATAAAAACTTTGCTTAAAACTTTGTTTTAGTTAATCTAATACTTGTCTTTGGACCCCTGGTGGAGGCCTTTGGTACTACGATCATTCTGACCTGTCAATCATACAGTAATAACGGTACATTAATGCTAATTATTTTTATTCTTTTACATGGTTAAAGGACCAAATAAAGACCTCAGATTCAGCCAGGCTTTAAAGGGTTAAACTGTTTCATTACATCATATTTGTTGTTGATCATTGATCACAGCCTCATGTTCAGCCTGTCAACATGGGGATTGGTTGTTTTATTAGTTCAGCTTCCAGAGCTGCAGCTAAATTAAACTCATCCTCAATTCAGTCCGTTACCCTGGCGACCACATGTCTGTAACTCAGTAAAATAATGGTAAATTAAATCAGATTTATTACTAGAATATTACCCTCTGGAGGAAAGTCTCATGCAGACACGTTTGTTTGAGGCCAGAGCTTCATCAGCTGTTCTTCCAGACTGTTCTCTCTACTTGCCTCCACATCATGTGTCCTCAACGTACTCTCCTTCAGATTAATCTTTCCCTTCTGTTTCCAAGGTTTTAGATCTGCATGAAAACAAGATAACCTTGCTCCCAGAGGATATTGGGAAACTCAGCTCTTTGCAGGTAAATTACTCCTCACAAGGTTGACAGGAAGTGAGTGGAAACAGATGCTACTCACAGTCCGATTATTTCCTGTCAGATCCTAAACATGGAGAAGAACCATCTGAAGACCCTCCCAGAGTCCATTGGGAATCTGCGGCTCCTCCAGACGCTCATTCTGAAAGGTGAGGTGTTTACTCATGTTTGTTCCAGAGTGAGAAGACAGGTGCAGGTCACATGACCACCTTCGTGTCTAACAGGAAACTGCCTCTGTGAGCTGCCATGCTCTGTTGGGTCTTTGAGCAGTCTGCGGACGCTGGACCTGAGCGACAACAATATCGTGCAGCTTCCTAAAACTCTGGCTTGCATCCGAACCCTTGAGGTGTGTTTACACCTCTGCTAATTCAGGAAATCTGAAAATGTAGACATGATGTGGTTTAAATGGTGTTTATCTGTGTCCTGACAGAGCTTTTCTCTGGATGCTGCCATGATGTCCTACCCACCTTCATCTGTGTGTCTGGAGGGAACCGAGAGCATCCAGCGCTTCCTGTGTAGCGGTATTGTTCATGTTTCCTACACCGATGAGCCACAGGCACAGCGAGTATGGTGGGACTAACAAAGAAAATCCAGATTTAGTTTCATTTACAGAAATCTGGTGGAATTATATTTGGCTTGATTGAAGACGGGGATGTTTTTTATAAATTCAATTAACTGTTCATTTGAGGGAAGATGGGAACCATCTCATTAGTCTGTCTGTTTAAATCAAGGTCAGATTTAGATGCAGATACAAACATGTGGGTCACTAGTCAGAGACCAGATCAGCTGTACCTTAAAACATGACCAGGTGTCACGAAACAGAGAAAGTTGTTGATTTTCTAGTTGTTGTGGTTTTCAGAGCTGGGTCAGGAGTACTGCCCACCATCCCAGTACCTTCTACCGGTGCTGGAGAATGACTCTGGCAAACAAGGATCTGACTGTCTGGACTGCTTAGAGGAGGCCTGGCAGGTACAGATGTCCATACTAAACACACACTAACCTACCACAGCATTACCAGCTGGGACATGGAGGTGAAGAGAAAAGTGGGATCATTAAGTTAATCTTGGTGGGGGCAGCAAGTCAACAACCAGGAAAAAATCTTTTGGTATGTGCAGGAAAAAGACTTGAAAAAGGTTAAGTGGGGTCTTCATTTATTCTAGCTTCCCTAAACAAAATGAGTCTGGTGTGAGGATTTCACTGCATTTTTGGGGGATTGTTACGACCTAAAATGTCTGAACTTGCGACAGACGGCACAAAGAAAAAAAAAATAAAAAGGGAAAACATATATATTCTGGTTCTTTTAGCATTTCCAGCAGGTCTGGATGATATAGACTCATCATGCAGATTCTCCTTATCTCTCTCTCATCTGTAGTGTTTAGCGTCGTCACACACTAATATTAATATCAATATTAATTTTTCATAGCTAGTAACCGTTGCCTCGGGGCACCACCTATAATAGGAAAATTATATCTTGTATGATTAAATACATCAATTAGTCTCAAGATGCTAATTCATAGAGTTCTTGTTTGAATTGACCATAATATCACAAAAGGAAGAATCACAGTCAATGACCAGTTAAAAATAAAATCCAATCCAGTTTATTTATAAGGCAAAGACGGATTTCTGCACAAGTCAACTCCCATATTGGAACCATTGATTTAGGTGAAGCCAAAGTGTCCTCTCCTTCCCTGGAGAACTTAATCGTTGGTGTCTGTTAAACATCCAAATGCGACATAAAAGTCAATAAAATTTCCAAGCATGGTTCCTGAGACGTGAGTGTCTCTGTCTGGGTCCTTTTGTCCAGAATTTACTACACATCTCAGGCTTTTACTGAAGGTGTTTGCGGTAGAAAAATTTTGTCTGTTGATGACAACAAAATGGGCGGCTGTAGCTCAGGAGGAAGTGCAGCCGTTCTCCAACCAGAAGGTCGGTGGATCGACTCCCTGACTACGTGTCGAAGTGTCCTTGAGCAAGATATCAAAGCCCACGTTGCCTCCCAGTGCGCCTATCTGGGTGTGAGTGGGTGAATGTGATCTGTAGTGTAAAGTGCTTTGAGTGGTCAACCTGACTGGAAAAGCAGTATAAAAGTCCATTTACCGTTTCACTTTGATGACGGTGTTGAATGTGGTTTTAGGCTCTGGGGTCTCTATGACACAGCTGGAACAGGAAATCAGCTCAGAAAGAGAGAAGGAGTAGATCATGTCAGCTGGCTGCTCAACCAACCTTCTGTAATCTGTCCGTTAGGATTTTAGACGTAAGATGCAACACGTCTCGCACACGTTTGCATGATAATAATCAGAAACACAGAAGGACTTTATGTGATGTTTTACACATGTATCAGCAGTCATGCAAGAGCATTGAAACTGGTCAAAGTTGCATTAAAGTTGTGGTGATTGAACAAAATAGCAAGACACAGAATTTGCATTAATAATTGCAATTGCAGATCAGGAATCCCTGTAGGGACCGATTGATATCGGCCTGTACACGAGGATTCACTGGTCAGACTGGTTGTATTGGTTTCTGATGAAAGATTCTGATCCAAGGTTTTCTTTTCTTTTCTTTTTTGTTTGTTTTTTTTGCAGAACAAATTCAGTGACTACGAGAAGAGAAAGGTTTGAGACTTCATCACTCACAGTTACACATCCCTGTTTTCATTCACTTCCATCTGTTTCACCAGTTTAAATCTGTTTAGATGTTATGACGTTTTCTGAACAGAATCATCGTTTATAATCCTGGATTTTAGCTTGGACCTACATAGTTTCAGCTAGGGCTGTAACCAATAATGTGTTTATTTTTGGATTTATCCAGATAAACAATATACAGGCGTAGACAAAATTGTTGGTACCCTTCAGTTAATGAAAGAAAAACTCACAAAAACCACTTCTCCTCCTCAATCCGGTTCAGCTATCCGACAGACCCTCCTCTCCAGCACCCCTGAATAGACTTTGCCAGGGAGGCTGAGGAGTGTGATCCCCTGTAGTTGGAGCACACCCTCCGGCCCCCCTTTTTGAAGATGCTTTGTTTCCTGCCGTCTTGTTTCCTGATGATTTGTTTCTGGACGCCTTTTTCCTTCAGGAACAGAAGCAGCAGGAGAAGCTTGCGTTCGAGCGACACCTGGAGCAGAAGCAGAAGGAGCACACCCAGCTCCTCCTCATGAACAACTCCCACAAGGAAAACATACTCACCTCAGTCCGACAGGTGCTCTGACACGGCCTCATATTAAACAATCCGTTAACACCATGTGCTAAGATCCAGCTTCAGATGTGATGATGAGGATTCTGCTTCAGGATCTTTAGAACAAGAAAGGAAACTCACCTTGAGTGTTGACTTGCTGTTTTATAAACCTTAAACTGAGTTTGAGTTGACTCCTGTTCTCATTACGATTCAGTTAATTCAGTTAATGGAAATGGGAATAAAGTGTTAACATCAGTTTAATAAAACTTGTATGTCATCATTAGATCCACACATTCAGCAGCAGGATGACTACGCTGGAATAATCTGTAGTCAGACATTTTAGATTACAAGTAGATGGATTCTTTTATTTACGTCCACATCCTGAATGTTGGATTCAGATTTGGTAACTGACCTGGCTGCTGACGTTACACTGGAAGTAGTCATTGTAAATTTTACATAGGGTGGCATGGCTCAGTGGGTAGAGCGGTCGTCTTGTTGCCTGAGGGTCGCCGGTTCGATCCTCCTGATGGATCGTGGTTGCATGGCAGCCTCCACCATCAGTGTGTGAATGTGTGTGAACATGATGTATGATGTAAAACACTTTGGGTATCATTCCAGGTACAGTAAAGTTCTGTATAAAGACCACTTACATTGTGACCACACGGTGCATCTGCCTTGTTTAATCTGTAAAACTAGGAATACACAGATATCTGTTTAGATCCTCTGAACGTCCTGTAGATTCGTTGTGGTGACGTCTTTATGTTTGGTGTAATATCCAGGAGCAGGAGAGAGTGAATCAGGGCTTCAGCCAGCAGCAGAAGGCTCAGGAAGCCGAGAGGCTGCTCATTCTGGAGAGAGTCCGTCAAGCTGAAGAAAACATCAGCAGCCGCATCAGCAGCAGGTTGATGGACAGCAACAGGTAAGATCTGGAGAAGTAAGCAGTGTAAAGGCCCATTTATGCGCAACGCAGCAGAGAGACGAACAGTTTCGTCCGTCTGCTGTGTCAGTTCCACATGTAATTTGATCCGTTTTCCCGAAACTTAGCCATGCTTTGGAAGAAACAAACCAGACAAGAAGAAGTTTCCCCTTCTTCAAGAATGAAGATGAGCGCAATTGTAGAAATTATGTATGCCTTTGAATAAAGATTATATCGGAGTGTTTAGGGCATGTTGGGTTTGTAGTAATGCTAATGCATCACTACAAACTGAAACGGACTCTGGCTCGCGGGCGTGGACTCTGAACTCAGCACTGCCCACTAGTGGAAGAACTGACTTAACAACCATGGCAACACAAAAGACGCATGGAAGGGAGGACGGCAACGTTTGACAACGTTTGAAATGGACGTCGCAGTTTATGTACGTAAGGGAGCATAAATGGGCCTTGAGCGCAGCGTGCTGATATCAGATCAAGTTTATTCATTTTGGATCTCTTCAGGCAGAAAAAGAGTGCCGAGTTTCTTCAGGCGATGGAAGAGGATCGGTGAGTAAATACACTGCTGGAAGAGATCTTCCAAAAGATCTGACACAGGACTGTTTCTGCTTACCAGAATCAGACTATTTATGGATCACTCAGAGAGGAAAGACAAAAAATAAACACCATGAAAGCAAACAGAAAGCCAATAAAAATTAGACAGAAAATGGACATTAAATTAAAAGTACTTTATTTGATAAAACTTAATATGATCATCAGAACTTTTTTGTACAAAAGATTTGTAATGCAAAAAAAACTTTACATTGTCAGTAAAAACACTTAAAAACGGAGAAGAAAATAAACAGCAAGGATAGTCAAAATAACCACATCACTTTATCCATCAACCACGAGTCATAAACCCAAAATCAAATACACGCACAAGGTAGTGTTCACGCACAAAACCAAGATAAGGGATTAAGCTGGGAAATGTTGGTCATCCTGGGTCAACTCATCTGTGATCCGGTTGAACAAAAGTGGGATTGTGGAAAGTGTAATATGTAATACTAGCCTGCTCCAGACCAGGCAAAGTCCGAGGATCTATTTAGCTCATCACATATTAAAGTCAGCAGTCACCACAAATGGAAACCAATATTTATTCCATTGGCCGTGGGCTTTGTCTGTGCTATGTGCTGCACGAAACAGGACTCAAACTTTTCATAAGTCGCTGGTCTTTAGGTGGCCCTCAAGCTGGATAACCACCACCTTTTCCAGGACCTTCGAAATAAAGGGCAAGTTGGAGATGGGCCTGTAATTTTACAGGGTGTTGGGGTATACACCAGGTTGCTCTGCAACAGTTGTTCCCAAACGTTTTGAGCCATTACACCCAAAAAGACGTACATTGTTTTTCATGAATACATTTCCTCAGCAGTGGGCTTTGAAGGGATTTCCTGTTCACCGCTCATGGGCACCAGAGGGAGATTTTATTCTTATGTGGGAGCAGTCCGGTGCACCAGCGACATTGAGGAAACTTGTAACACAAGAGTCTCCAAAGCCCCGTTTGCACCACAACGCTGAGACAGTAAACAGTAACAGAATCTTTGCTTTAGCCCTCTCTGACAGTAGATATTTTTATTATAATAATATTTAATTGAAGCTTTATTAAAGAGGAAAATCCTAAAGTTTCCCTAAAAATATAAACACTTCTACCTGCCCTCAGCTCCCTAGGAAGGTTTTATATTTAAAGAGGACCACATAACTAACTGGTGCTTATTCATATTTTAATACCAACTGTCTGATAAAAAAAAAAAAAGTCAATCAGGACCTCAGGGCTCTGGGAGGTTCATACAATGGACTAAAACCAACAATATCTTTAAAATCAAATAAAAGATCTTTAAAGTCACATCTATTAAAACAGAAAATAACACAACGACCAGATCTGTGGCTGTAAACGTGTTCACTGACTTTCAGGATTCGTATTGAGCATCTGACTGCCATCACGCAGGAAGAGGCCAGCTCGCTGAGGAAGAGGGAGGTGGCAGGTATGGACTCATCTAGTTTCTTTGTTGAAATGACATTATTTTACCTAAAACATGACTGATGCCATTTAAAGAAGTTCTTCTTTTTCTATGATTGTGTGTGGATTGGTGTCCGTAAAGCCTGTTAAATACTCCACGAGAAGCCAGAACTTGGCTCGTGTTCTCAAGGCTGCTGGGCTTCTCCTCAACACATCAGCTGAGCAGAACTTTCTTGTGGGGCTCCAAGAAGTACCGTGTGATTGGTTGGACATTTGAGGTGGATGTGGTTAACATAGAAAAGCTTGAAGCAGAAAGTTGTGGCTTCTGCATTTCCGCTGATGTGAGGTTGAACAGATAGCTTTAATGAGAAAGTATGAAGACGTATGCATCACATTTAAAGACACCAACTCTGCCGTGTGTACAACCCCGCCCCGCCAAGGACGAAGTTTCTCATTAAATGTGAAATAACCATGTAAGTTGCACATGAAGCACAGACATCTCCGCAGTAATCGTTGCTCGTTTGACCTGAATGGAAAAAGAACCTGGGGGCGGTTATGGGGCTATTATTGTAGCAATATTATCTACAAATCCGTGTTGAAAGTCACAAATGCATACAGAGAGTCGTGT
>JBAFTB010000021.1:26463775-26476950 GCA_037177355.1 Melanotaenia trifasciata
TTCTTTCTTTCTTTCTTTCTTTCTTTCTTTCTTTCTTTCTTTCTTTCTTTCTTTCTTTCTTTCTTTCTTTCTGCCTTTCTTTCTTTCTTTCTGCCTTTCTGTCTTTTTAAATTCTCCGAGTTCACTTAAAGTTTCAGATCCGGCTGTCAGACTTTGATCCAGAACTGAATCCTGGATCTTCAGACTCCATGTTGATGGTGCTGATGTGGTAAAATGCTGGCTGATGCTGACATGCTCCTCCATCGTTACCCAACGTTTGAAGTATTTTGGGGCTTTAATTTAAAAAATATGTGTGATTGTTGGGAAACTCTGTTTCTGGGGGGTAGCAGAAGCAGCAAAGATGTCTGGTTTCTTTGTGGAGGTTTTTTCTTTTCCACTGTTGCCTGCTGCACCATGTATGCTGTTTCCTTAGTTAAACTGTTATTTATTATGAACTGGTTTGTATGGACACTGATTAGAGCACAGTGAATTGGCTTGAAATGATGTGTCTGTAAAGTGAGATGCCGTTGTTGTGAACTATAAAAACATGGAAATAGCTGAACAAACGTATCAACACAAAACTGCTACTTTGCTCAGTAAATGCCCTGAAATAAGTCCATCTAATGCCACAGATGTACATGTTATCTAACCAAACTCCATCCAAGTAAAACAGTCACTAAAATAGAGAATGGCCTCAAACAAAGCTTTAGATGACACTGTGGGAACATTTCAGAGGTTCTTAAGGTTTCTTCAGGGAGCCTTTAGTTGTTAATCAGTAAATTCTCAGTTTTGTTTAACTTGTCTTATTTAAGTGTAGATTATTGCTGTGTGTTTGGTTTTATGTCTCTCTGTTTCTGTCCTGCAGTCCAGGTGTGAGCTGCTGTCTGTTTACCGGTGTTCTTGTGGCTGTGTGTGCAGGAGGTTCTGGTGGAGCAGCGAACAGCTCTCAGCGACCTGTTGCAGCAGCTGCTGAAGCAGAGGGATCAGAGAGAGCAGGAACTGCAGCAGGTTCTGGTGAGGAAACACTGGTGTTATCATCTCTCAAACTGTCACTCTGATAAAGAGAAAACATCTTCTTTTCTATTTAATCTGAATCGTTTTGTATTTCCAGTTGGAGATGGAACTGAAGTCTGAGTCCAGCCAGCAGAACTACTGGATGATCCAGTACCAGAGGCTGTTGGATGCTAAACCTCTGTCACTTCGCATGCAGGTAGAGGAGGGAAGAAAAGAAGATAAACTTAGAACTGTGTGAAAATGAAGTGTATAGTGGTAAAACTGGAATCTGAATGCAGGAAGCAGGTGTGGAGAAGGAGCTGGTGAACCTGCTGTGCAGACTGTCAGCTCAGCATTACCTGCCTGTTCTGGCTCATCACCGGGTGACGACTGAGGCGCTTTGCAACATGAAGGCCTCCGACCTCAAGAAGGTCTGTCTGTAGAGATGCCATCTCCACCTTTCTACCTGCTTTTATACCTACATCAGCCCAGCAGCGCTCTGTTCCAGTTCCTGTAGGTCATCAGTGCTTATCCATGGTGAAGAGTTATTTTCTTCATCAAACACTCACCCCAGAACTAGAGGCCGTTACATCCTCAGATTAGAGAACTTCATTCTTATTTCTTCTTATGGTCCTGGTTTGGGGGTTCTTGCAACAGCTGAAATGAGCAGCTGGTTGAGGTGGTGAGGAGGTATGAAAATCTAAACGACACATGGCTGATAAAGAGAGACAGCCCCCCAACTGATCCCCAAAATAACTAGACCAAAACTACATTTTTTCACACCCCAGGCACTAAGGACAAAGTTCTGTTGTCGCAGAGTATGTCACAAGTTTTAGAAAATTCTACCACTGACCTTGATTATTTTTCTGTCCTCAGCTGGGTATTAATGAAACAGGAATCCAGACAGCTCTTCTGACATGGGCCCGGGAGCACCAACCTGCTGGTACGTTACCCGTCTTATGTCAGGCAGATTTATCGTACACTGCAGCGAAGCTGAGACTCCACAGTTAGGACGAAATATGACGCCAGGAAGGATTTAGATAAAAACCGACGTCAGCCTGCTGTTTGACTTTAAAAATCTACTTCTAATGATCCAACAGTAAGTGTGCTTTTTATGTTTAGCGAAGACAGAACGGACTGGGTTATTAATAGGGGTGTAACGGTAAATCTGTGTTCGGATTTTTCGGTAGGGAACGTTCTGTTCGGAACGGGGGTGTACCAAGTTCCCACACAGAAGAAACACTGCCTTGCACTACGCTAGCAGATGTTACAGCTAGCAACAGTTTTAAGGAGAAGCCAGAGCTTGAAGAGCCTCTTTCATCATGGTTTTGGGGTCATTTAGTGAAGGTAAAAAAGACAAAGACAAGTGGATAAGACAAAAGCAGTCTGCCAGTCTTGTGTCAAGCTCTTAATAAAATTTTTTTTCTTCTGTTCAGACAGTAATAGTAGGATGTTTTAACATACCTGACATGTTTCGGCTGTCACCAGCAGCCTTCCTCAGAAACGTCAACTGAAGCGTTGCTGACGTGTTATCAGCTGTTCTCTGGATGTGTGGCCATCCCAGCAAACCTGTCAGATCCGCTGGGATGGATCACATGGACCACAGCACACAAATTATCAGTCGTCAGAACATTTTACGAGCGGGCCAACATCGGCACAGAAGAAGAGGATAGACAAGAGGAAAAACACTAACATGCACTCTCACTCTATCGAGATCCAAAATGGGCCAAAAACAATGACGAAGACATGCAAACTGAAAACAAAAACATAGACATAGTAACCATACCATACTTCAGGGAATAACAGAAGCAATACAGAGATCATGGAACGAGATCAGGAAGTGGGCTAGCAACTCCATAAACCGGGATCGGGGGCGTACATGCTCTCACACACACCTGGGATTCCTACTCCAGAGACCACCACACGGTCTTCTTCAACAGAAGAAAAAACTTTAAATCGGTGAGATAAGAAAACAAACCTACAGCATTTAAATAGTTTCTGCCTTTAAAAAAGACTTTTTAGAAAAATTTAAATTTCTGACAACTCTACCAATAACAAATACTGTAAATAAAACATGTAAACTGGCTGAAGGATTTTTAGTTTGAATATAGACTTTTTCTGAAAGTGTTGCTCATTTAAACAATGGTTTTATTAACCAGCATGTCAGAGCCTTGCAGCTAACCATGTTACTTTATCTTTACAGCAGACACGCAATTATAGTTTTACTTTTAAAAGAAAACATTGAACTGTGGATTAAATTAATATTTGTACAAGTTTGAGTGAATTATCTTTATTTTTCTCCACGAATCTTCTATTGGAGATTTTTTTTTTTTTTTTCGCTTTTGGTTTCATTTTAAATGTTATAAAACATAAAAGTTAAATATCTTTATGTTTTGCATTTGTTCCCTAGAACAATGTCCGTACCGAACATGATTTTGACTTACCGTTACACCCCAGAAACAAATAAAACAGATACGAACAACCTAAATAATCTCATCCCTGAGCAGTTTTAAAGGCGAGTAAATATCAGGTTTCTGCTTTTAATTTTACATTTGATTCTGCTTGAAGTCGGCGCTGCAGCAGTTGGCCAAATAAGAGGATGATTACCACTAATCAGTTAATAATTTAAGTATCTCTCGTTGTTGTTCAGTGTCAGTAAAAACATGTTTGATGACATTTTTGTAAAATATCACGCAGCAGCTGCTCTAACCAACTCTCCTCCAACAGGAGCCTGTACGGCTGCAGAGAAAGAGGAGGAAACTGAAGTCTTCCCCTCAGCTCCTTCCCCGTCCTCCCCTCCATTTCTTCCCAGTACTTCCACCATACCGAGGCCCAGCCCACCACATACCCCTGGGACTCCCGTCACCCCTTCAGCCCCCACCCCTGTGGATGGACCAGGAAGCTCTGAATGTGTGGTCTGCATGGAGACGGGGGTAAGAAAGCTTTAAGAAAGAAAGCTTTAATGAAAATCAGTACTATATTTGGTATGAGCAGCTTGTTAAAAGTCAGGTGTATTTCAGTATTCATTTACTCCTGTGAGGTATTGTAGGAGGGTGGTGCCTGAACTTTCCACCAGAAACCAGATGCCACTGGTCCATAAGCTGGATAACTACGTGTTACTGTCAGAGCATCCTAACCGCTTCGGCTCTGTCCTGAGTCCTGTTTGGTTCGTGTTCTGCATAAATCAGCTGGCACTTCCACCAGCACAGAGCAGCCCTCAGGCTGAGTAGTATCACTGAACAACAGTACTTTAAAAGTACTTTACCTCAAGCTGTTTTATTTTGTTTTGCTGGCTTTAGTTGGATAATAAACTAAACTTATTTCTGGAAAGGTTGAGACGTTTTTAGTTCGTTACTGTCATCAAAATATTAAATATTCTTTTTTAACAAATACTTTTCAAGTATATCATAACTTTGAATTTACAGATAAATCCATCAACTAGAGTAAATAATGAACAACTCGCTGGTAGACTGCTGTGGAATAGTGTCACAAGTAAATTATTCTATTTTTCCCTCATTTATTTGTTTATTCGTTGGTTTCCATGTTCCTGATTCTATGTTCTTTTTGCCTTTTCTCATTTATTAGTGTTTTCAATCTATTTTTTTTTATATTTCCCAAAGAACATGTGACGATGATAATGATGCGTAAAAAATGAGGAGATAATACCATAAATCTGAAGTACATAAAAATAAAGATGGGTGTAAACCAAAAGCTTGGTGGGGTGGTTCATACTGCGGCTCTCTCTGGGTACTTGGACCTCCTCCCATAGACCAGAAACCTAACTGGGTTGACCGGTTGCATGTTTGGGTGTGCCTCACCTCTGGCCTGATAACAGCTTGGTTGTAACCCTGAATTGGGTAAAGCAGCTGTAAGAAATGGATTGGACGGATTTAAACCATTTTTAAATTAGTACACACATTTAATGCTGGTGTTATTTGTATTTTCACATACATTTCTTAATTTAGTCCTTTGTGGCATTTCTATAATCGTCTGTAATCGAATTTGGTTAACGTAAACAAAGCATTTGTGAAAATGCACACAGGTGAAGAAGTGGTGTTTAGTGGTACTCTGACATCAGTGGGATGTCCTGATGTGTTGTGGTTCCTCTGTCCAGTCTCAGGTGGTGTTCCTGCCCTGCGGCCACGTCTGCTGCTGTCAGGTCTGCAGCGGTGCGTTGCAGAACTGCCCTCTATGCCGCAGCAACATCTCCCAGCGCATACGCCTCTACCACACCTAGACCTGCTGCACCTCTTATTCATGCATGATGGTAAAGCTGCTGTGAGTAAACTTGGTCATGTATTAAAAAACTTTTAAAAAGTTTTTAAAGCGCTGAGCCACTTTCCTGTATTAACCAGACTATACTCGGTGATGAATATACAGCAACAGGCTTCAGTAGAGATATTTTTAGGGATTTTTTTCTCTCTGCTGTCATTATTGTGTGTTCTTGTCATGTTTTTTAATAGTTTTTATTTGTCTTACAAACAACATCCAACAGACGGGTACCAGTCACTGTTCTCTGCTTCTAAACATTTACTTGTAATTTTTGCCTTTCTGGTTTAAATCTCTTCTTTTCATAAAATCATTTGTCAGCATCGACAGCCAAAGTAGCATGAGTCTAATTAAAATCATGTATTAATTGCTGCAGCCTGTGATGGACTGGCGACCGTCCAGGTGGACCTGCTCTCACCTGCTAATTTCTGGGATAGGGTCCAGCTTCCCCGCAACCCTGAATTGGACTAAGCGGTACAGAAAACGAGTGAATGGATGGATAATTGCAGCAACATCTTGCTGACGGCAGCATTTCTCTGCCTGTCCTAGATTCATCTCTAGGAGTTTGTCAGAAGTAATTAGATTACTGTAATATTAGCGTCTACATCCACCTCTGAAATATAATATCCTAAAAACCCTGGTCTACATGTTCCAGTCCGTTATCGGATTACTACTTACATAGAGACATGATTTGGCTGCTGAGCTAATAAGACCAGGTGTGAATGTTTGACTGTTTATTCTCCAAATTCCTGCTGCTGCAGGGCAGCTTGTTCTTCTAGTGTCCTGCTCACGTTGGGACGACGTCACCTCCCACTTTTTAATGGAAGACATTAATAAGACTGAAGTGACACAGTGAAGATGAGACTCCTTCTGAGTCGTGTGTGTGTGTATAACTGCAGGGATGAGCAGAAACAACCAACTGCTCAGAATCTGCCGAAGATTTTCTGATGCAGTTGTTTGTTGTGCTGACATTCAAGAGAGTTTACGAAGAGGCCTGGGGAAACATTTTACATTGTGAATGCTGCAGACATTTACAGGAACGTCTCTGGAACGTTTCAGGGCTCCTGTGTGTCAGGAAACACTGGGCCTTAAGGTTCACAAAGCTGAACTAAAAGAGCTGCAGATATTTCCAATAAAGATTTATATCAGTTTGAGACATAGCGTCTCTCCAGCTGCAAGTATAAACATAAATCATTTTATTCACTGAGAAATATGAGAGAATTTAGTGTAAGTCCAGTACTATTTATTATTATTATTATTATTATTATACTATTTATTACCAGGTGGAGTGCTCCTTTACACCTGTAGCACTGGATTATCCTGGATGATGTGATCCATGACTCGTGTCCTGTCTAGCAGTTTTAAAGTAAAGGATCTGGTCCAAAGGTCCACCTCTCCAACAGGTTGTCTGGCGTTAAGCCCAGCAGGTTGAAAAATGCCCATCTTTTGACGTCTGTGTCTTTTCTCATCTCTGAAACCTTTCATCATACTCTCATCTGTTTGTTCTTCTGTATGGTTTATGAAGTGATGACACATTACTGCTGTTAAACACTTATCAAGCGCTTTCACCACTTCAGCATATTTCAAGAAAATATCAAGCACTGTACATAAATCTGCTTCATGTAAGAGAATAAACATTTCATGTTATCAGGTAATGTGATTTAAATACGTCTCTTGTTTTTGTTGATGAGGATGTGCACCGTTTATATACACTCACGTCTGGAAACGCATCAAATGTTTTATTTGGAGTTGAACATATAGTCATTGCTAGACGTTGCTAGGCTACAAAGACAGTATCCTAATACTTTCATTGTGATATCTGGAAACTTTATCGTCTCCCTCTCTGCAACATGACCCACAGTTCAACAGTTTGTCAGCTGCTCCACCAGAGAAAATGCCATGTTGGACTTATGCATTAAAATGCTTCCATCTCCTCTGCCCTGCCTGCTTTAGGAAGATCATAATCTGATAATAATATTAATAACCTGGTCGCTGACTACACTCCGCGGTCGACTGCCAACGACAAGACGCTGCTGAAGTCTGTGCAGCCCTCCCCAAACCATTACTGACCCACTGTCGAACTGGGCATGTTGGAGGATGTTGCAGGCAGCAGAACGTTCTCCACAGCCTCTCCAGACTCTCTTAAATCTGAAATGCCAATCAGGCTGTACGGTGTTGGGCTATGAGCACAGGCTCTGACATGCTCCTTTTCTTCCTTCTAGCACAGAAGAGCAGACACACTAATGGTCCACATCTCTTGGCCTGTCTCCTCCCTGTTATTTATAAAGATGTTATGGTTGAGCCCGTCTGCTCGATGAGTGAAGACCTGCGGCATCTCCTTCACACAGTGGGGATGGATCAGTCTGTCTCTCCAGAGCAGACAGGGCGTCCTGCAGGTGGGACTCATGGTCCAGCATGGAGGTCGATTTTGCCAGGACCGTTTTGTCCCCTGCCTCCTGCACTGAGTTTGACACTTCAGCACTGATTTACACACCCCTAACTTACGGCTGTGCCACAGCCTCTGCTGCTGTTCGTGGCCGTTTTAGTCAATGCTTTGGTTCCCACCCGGCGCATCACGGTCCTGACAGTCGATGAGCAACAGCACAAAGCAACATGATGGGGCGCTGCAAATGTCTGCTAAAGGTAAACGTCACTTTAATTCTGCACAAAACTGAGTAATAATAATTGTTGTAATATTAGAATTATTTTAAGATATCTGTCCTCTGGGCAAAAAGATGACAGTCAGCAAGACGTGGTATCCCACAGAAAAAGTTTTTCATCAGTCCTGGTGAATCAGACAATAAACGAGGTAAAGACATCTAAACAATTCATCCATGTCAGTCTGTATGAAGTTGTGAAAGAGAACAAATGTCACAACTAACATTTTTTGGATTTTTTTTTTTTTTTAAAAACAGAAATATTTTATTTTGGTTCCAGCGCATGTGGAGTTGTTGCAGGTATAGTGGAGAGCCCACAGTCTTTATAGCTGGAGGATAATTCATGAAGCTCATTTGGACTGTCACATGCTGCTGGATGTGGAAAATGAAACATTAAAGAATTCTATTAGGCCACGATAGCTAACCAGGATGCACCAAAGCAGCAACCAAAAGTTTTTTGGAACTTGCTGTTTTTATATTGGACAAAGAAACACCAGATATTCTGTCTCTCCTGTCTGTCTTTCTTTACAGGTGGTGCTAATGGTTCAGGATGGTCCATGTCGAAAGCGTCATTTATCAAATCAGCTGTAAATTGTTGGTTTATTCACCATTTGATTCCTGAAATATCAATGTCAATATTCTGTTACGAAGTGTTTATTGTCATTAGCCCAGTAAGGAAACAAGTTTCCCTGAACAATGAAATTCTTACTTTGCCGTCCGCACTGAATTCCATAAAAGATTATAAAATAGAAGAAAAATAACTTAAAAAACTAGATAGAAGATAAATATAAGATAAAAAAAACTAAGTAATCTATGTACATAAGTGTGCAGTGTGCTACATAAACTGGTGTGCCACATTCAACAATGAATGATTAGCTGTGCAAAAATGTCATGAGGTGGACGGTAAGATGCATGTGCACATAAAACAGTAAAGAATATTGCAGTTACTGTGATTGACAATATAAAAGTCAGTGTACAGGCGTTTGTGCGTGACAGTAGAGCTAGAGACGGTGGTGCGTCTTTGGTGAAATACTGAACTTCCTCAGCCTCCTCAGGAAGTCCGGCTGCTGCTGAGCTCTCTTCACCAGCTGTGTGGTGTTGAGTGTGCAGGTGAGGTCCTCACTGATGTGGAACCCAGATATTTAAAGCGGCTCACCATCTTCACTTCCGGCCCGTGGATAAGCAGTGGATGATGAGGGTTCCTCTCCTTCCTCATGTCCACTATCATCTCCTTGGTCTTGTCCATGTTGAGGGTGAGGTTGTTGTCCTCACACCACGCCACCAGAGGCCACCTCCACCCTGTAGGCCGCTTGGTCCCGCCAGCGATGTGTCCTATCACAGCAGTGTCGTCCGCAAACTTCAGGATGGTGTTGTCCTGGTGGGAGGCCACACAACTATGGGTGAACAGGGTGTAGAGGATGGGACTGAGGACACACCCCTGTGGTGTACCAGTGTTAGTGATGATGCTGGATGAAGTCCTGTTCCTGATGCGGACAGACTGAGGCCTGCCAGTCAGAAAGTCCTGGAGCCAGTCACAGAGGATGGATGTAGTCCCTGGGAGAACAGTTTGTGGGTGAGCTTGTGGGGGACGACCGTACTGAACGCAGACCTGTAGCCAGTAAAAACCATCTTTTGGGAGCAACTTGGAACTAAGTCGGTTTCTGTTCAGGTGATGGAGATGTTCAATAGACCGAAACATTTTAGAATGTCAATGTGATGCCTGGGGAGTTGGATTTTTTCTACATCTTTTTCCTCATTTCCCAAATCTACATGTCCAAATTGAAGTTCTCACTGAGGCAAAAACATAAATAAATAAATAGATTTCAGTGTTTTGTTGATACTGTACTCATTTACAACCATTTTGGGGTTTCTGGGAGTCTGCTTCTCTGAAACAGCTGTGGCTTGTTGTGTTTGTTAGGTACTAAGGTTGGCACACAATATATAGCAATTAATAATTACCAGCACCATACAGGACTACAGCTGCTCCGCAACTCAAAATTAGGATAAAGCAAGTGTAAATAATGGATGGATGAAGTAGTCCAGACAACACCGAGGGGATGATGTTCCACACTGTCCGACCAAAGTCACCCGATCAGGGCTGGAAGATGCTCCCGTGAAAGAGGTGCTGCATTCAGTCAGTTGCCCTCACGACAGTACTTGACCATCACTCCTATGAGTAAGAGTTTTTGCCGTGTTAAAATGAGCTGATGGGGTGGTTGGGTTCCATAGCCTCCACAATGGCTACCATAAATTATTTGTTCAGGAGCAGTAGGCAGGAACAGACATCCATCAATCATCACCTTTCCTTTCACCATGGTTTATTTTTATCATTTCTTTATGCACACTGAAACTGATTTATTTACAGTATTGCCTAGGTCAGGTGAGTTTTTAATTAAACCAAGCTGTTTCTCAGTGAGACATTTCCTTTTACATTCAAAGCAAAGCAAGTTATTTGTACAGCACAATTTAACACCATGGTAATTCAAAGGGCTTTACAAGGACATTAAAACATAAGAACATATGAAGCATAATTTAAAATAAAAACATGACAAAAAGTGAAGAACATGAACTAAACATGATCCAGTTTTTTTTAAAATCCAGCTTAAGAGAGACGGTGACTTTTAACTAGAAACAATTGAAATGCAGCTGAGAGACACAGTAGTGTATGAAGGGGATCTTCGGTGTTGTCTGCATTATGTCTTGACTTAAAGTACTGTCCATACTGCTGGGACATTGCATGCTGGCTTTAATAATTAGATGAAAGTAAGCCATAACAACCTAATCATTTAACCTTACAAAAGTCAAGTGTAAGGACGGTTATCAGTAAGAAATGTAGAGGCTAATGAGGACCATGTCTGATCTTTAATAAGTGCTAGCTTGTTTGTTGAGATGAATATTTCCCTCCAAAAATGTATGAAATTATTGTGTTGATTACACTTATTTAAGCTATTGTCAAACATGACTTGATCATCACTTAAATCAACATTAACATAATAAAGCATTCAGTGACAAACGTGTATGTGCAGCAGTAATATGTTTATTTAGTTTTCACGCTCGGTAATCTGATCGCTGCTGTTCTGTTCTGTAGTAGACGAAAACAGGACAGGGTTTGTTTGGAACTATTGGAGGCTCCATGACCCACGTGACCACTCTTACAGCGAAGTCAACGGATGTCGTAACTCTGAGTATATCGAGGGCTCTGACGTATACATGCTGGTCTCGGGGCTGTAGGCTTTGGCAAACCAAAAGGGCCTGAATTTGCCACTCTGTTGGCATGTTTGTAATAAAACAATGCCATTTTGTGGTGAAAAACGATGTAAAATAAGCCTGTTTATTGTATTACATTAATTTCAGCCCCTTTTTTGTACAGCCACTAAAATTGAACAGTGATCATCCAATCACTAAAGAATAAGAGTAGACCAGTCCAGTTAATCACTTATCTTTGCTGAAGGATTGTCTGCATTGTTTCAATAAGCCTGTCTGCTTGTGTGCTTACATCTCCAACCATATCCAAATGTACTGCCAGCTTACAGATTCGAATATAGATAAAAATGTTATTCTTTAACAATCCAGGACAGATACTAGACTGGCCAAAGATATACATATATGTGAAAGTATCATATCTGGAAAGGTCTGCGCTTTTTGTTTTTTTACTTCATACTTAATTACTATCATTTTCTTAAACCTAAATCTTAAAAAAGTACAAAACTCAGAGCAATGAACAAAATGTTAAGCAGCTCGTGCCCTTTTTTTTCAAACAAGGAAATGAAACTGGTGGGAATATTCACATTTGGTTAAATGCAACAAAGGAACAGAGGAAGCAGAGGGAGGATGCTGCTGGTAGAGAACTCAGGCTCCACTCGATGACTGATTCTTATGCTCCATAAGACGAAGAAACAAGAGCAGAAAATGAAAGAAGTGTACAGGCTCAATTAGTAAAGGATCTTCAATCCAATACAACTTTATAGTGCAGTCTAAACATAGTTGACTGAAGTGCTACACACAGCCTTGGAATTAAAAGATATCGTAAATTTAAAAAGGAATAAAAGGTATAGCAACAGAACCACACTTAAGACAATAAAACAATGAAAATAGAGTAAAATAAAATTAAAAATTCAACTCAAGCTTAGTTAAAGGCCAGTGAAAAAAAGGTAAGTCTTAATAGAGGATTTAAAACAGAAAGTGACCTGGCCAGTCTAAGGTGCAGGGGCAGTCCATGCCAAAATTTGGGGCCAACAACTGAAAAGAAGCGATACCATCTGGATTTTGTCTTAGATTTAGGGACATTAGCAGTGATCTGCTGACCTGAGCGAACCTGCAAGGATGTAAGACTGGAGCAGGTCAGACAGATACTGTGGGGCGAGGACATGTTGACATTTAAAAACAAATAAAAGAATTTTAAAATGAATACGAAACGAAACAGGTAACCAATGCAAAGACTAAAACCGGTGTGATGCGCTCCTGTTTTTTGGTGCCAGCTAAAAGCCGAGCTGCAGCGTTCTGAATGAGTTGCAGTTGGGCGAGAGTTGACTGACTGAGCCCAACATAAAGTGTGTCACAGGAATCTAAGCGATTTGTGATAAAAGCATGAATTAAAATCTCAAAATCAACACAATGAACAAACGACTTGACTTCATACAATTGTCTATGCTCAAAGAAGCAGGATTTCACCACCAAACTTTAGAGCACTGTTCAGCTTCACGCCTAGGTTGGTCACCGCAGGCCGGAGGTGTTGTGGTTTCATTAATGCTTCACATTTTAAATGACAGAGTGATTGGTGTTTCCTAGCAGTAAATTGTTACATAATGCTGCAGTACGTATAAGTTGGAACCTGTTTCATCAGGTAGTCATGCAGACGCTCTTTGAGCTGATTCACATGTTCAGTATAGCCCACCAGTTGTACATAAGTTACTGGAGCTCCTCTGGGTCCTGGAATGAAGCTGAAATCAACTCTGAGCTCCACAAGGTTTGCCTGGTTCTTGGCTTCGATCAGGATTTCCTTCACTTGGTTTAGATCTGGAGCTGCAGCTGCAGCACCTTGCAGCTCTACATCAGCCACACTCAGCTCTCTCAGCACTGCTGCCACGGCCTCCTCCAGGGGTACAGAGGACAGACTGGACAGGACCAGGTCTGATGTCACCTCCAGGGAAACAGGATTTCTGAGGCTCTGCTGGAAGCGAAGCTGGTACTTGGTGACGGCGCCACTGGTTCTAACGAAGGTTAATAAATCTGAAGGAAGTTGAACTTTTTTTGTTTTCTCTTTTTGACCAGTTCATC
>JBAFTB010000021.1:26547291-26561305 GCA_037177355.1 Melanotaenia trifasciata
GGCGGAAATATTTCATTTAGATATTAATGAATGGTCTCAGATTGGGAATAAAGTGTATAATATGGGACCTTTAAGTGATTCAACGTCCTGTGTTGTTGCTATGGGAATTCTTGTTGACTAGGTAGGCTGTCCCATTTCACAAACATTAAGCAGACTTTGAAGTGTGTAGCCTACAGAGGACACTCTGTAGCCTACGTAGTCTGCGCAGTGTGCAGACCCTGAATTGGGACACACCTATTGTAGTAACATTTTTTTTTAGAAGTGTAAATAAAGAACACAAGCTAAGAACACAATATAAATAGCAGCCATAAAAAGCACTCAAGACTCAAAATGAATGAATTGCACATGTATGAGTAGATGTTATTGCACCTAGTTGGTATTACTTCAACAGTCTGAGGTAGTATCTGTGCAAGTAATCAGTGTGGTAGTCTGAATGTATGTAGTAATATAGAAGTGATCAGCAGGAGCATCGGTGCAGGACATCAGTTCAGTCTGAGCTCAGTATGGTAGCAGCTTGGGGAAAGAAGCTGTCCCTGAGTCTGTTTGTTCTGGACCGTATGGCCTGTAGCGCCTGCCAGAGGGCAAGAGGTGAAAACCGGGGTGAGTGGAGTCCTTCATGATGTTTCTGGCCCTGTTGAGACAACAGGAGTTATGGATGTCAGACAGGGAGGGCAGAGGGCAACTGATGTTTACTGCCCTCTGCAGCCTTTTCCTGTCAGCCTCAGTGCAGGTGGAGCACCAGATCGTGGCAGCATAGGTCAGCAGGCTCTCAGTGGTGGAGGTAAAAGGTCACCAGCAGCTGTGTTCAGATGTTCCTTCTAGAGCTCCCTCAGAAGGTGTAGCCACTGCTGTGCCTTCTTGACCAGCGCTGTGGTGTTCTCAGACCAGGAGAGATCTGCAGAGATGTGGGCACCGAGTAACTTGAAGGACTGTACTGTCTCTACACGTTCGTCATTGATGAACAGGGGTGCAGGATCGGTTCTGTTCCACTTAAAATCCAGGATGACTTCCTTGGCTTTTGTGATGTTCAGTGTGAGGTTATTCACTGAGCACCACTCACCAAGTTTCCGGACCTCGTTTCTGTAGGCTGCCTTGTTCCTCCCATAATTAGCCCCACCACCGGTGTGTCGTCGGCAAATTTGGCAATGATGTTCTCTGGATGAGCAGGACTGCAGTCTGCATGTGTAGAAGGAGTAGAGTAGTGGGCTCAGCATCCCTGAGGAGGGCCGGTGCTGAGAGTACGGGAGAAGAAGACGTGGGAGCCAAGTTTCACGCGGTGGGGCCGGTTTATCAAAAAGTCCTTTATCCAGGTGGGTGGTGGGAGCCCCAAGTAGGATAGTTTAGGGACTGTTTGGGATTATTGTGTTGAAGGCTGAGCTGAAGTCAGTGAAGAACATCCTGACGTAGCTCCCTTTGTGCTCCAGGTGGCTCAGTGCTGAGTGCAGAGTGATGGCGATGGCGTCCTCAGTTGACCTGTATGCCCAGTATGCAAACTGGTGCAGGTTCAAGGTTGGAGGGAGGCAGGCTTTGATGTTCTGTAGGACGAGTCTTTCAAAGCACTAGTAATGACTGGGGAGAGTGCTACCAGGCGGTAGTCATTGAGGCTGTAGATGCCTTTTTAGGGACTGGGATGGTTGTGGCAGATTTCAGACAGGACGGGATGCCGGCTTTCACCAACGATAGGTTGAAGATGTCAGTGAAGACCTGTGAGAGCTGATGGGCACATGCTTGAGCCCTCTTCCAGGTACTCCATCTGGACCTGTAGCCAATGAAGTATAAATATAGACCATTTACCATATGGTTTTAGAGCTACTTTAGTTTATTTTTTTGTGTGTGTTTCTGGTACTTTGGTTGTTGTTGTGATACATGTTTGTTTATTGCGTCATGACTGCGAGACAGCCTACCAGAGAACCTCAGGGCTGCAGACCCTGTTGCTGTTTTTGAAACTGGCTCAAGCTTAGCTTATAGCTGAATTTGTTTTGATTATCTTTAGATCTTCACTTATCTAATAATAATTTTTTTTCTATTTGTTTTAGGTGCCACCTATTGATGTGGCTCTCCGTACACAGCTTTTATGAAAACGTTTTACTTTACTTTTAACTTTAATTTTTCATTTTCCTGAGCTCCTTTATCTGTATTTTTATTCTTGTCACTACTATCAGATCTTATTGTTTATAAGTTTATTTATTTAAGTTTATTTATTGATATTTTTATACTTTAGTTAAGAGACAGTAACTAGGGATGGAGTTCATGTTTGTATAGAATGGGGTGTGGGCGGGTGGGGGGAAGGAACATGCTCTTTGTATGTGTGTGAGTTTGTGTGAAAGAGTGTGTTTTAATTTCCTGTTATATACTTTGGTGTGTGAAGGCTTTTAAATTCTGTTTTCAAAATGTGTAATTTGTTCTTATTCTGTAAAACACTTTGTGTTGCTTTGTGCATGAAAAGCACTCTATAAATAAAATTTTAAAGTGCAGGACGGACGTTTCCGGAGGCGGCACGAATGCTGCAGCGATTTTATAAAGCATTTGGGTTGTCATCACATGACAGAGAATGAGCTGGTTGCCTTAAAGCCCCAGTGTGTAAGAATGACTCCCCTCTAGTGGTGCACTAATGTAATGCAAGCAACCGAGTAGCGCTCTACTAGAACCTCACTGTTTCAATGCGTTATTATAGCTACGGAAGCCATACAGAGTCATAAATGTGAAAATGTCAACATCTCTCAGAAGTTCAAGTGTCCTGTCAGGTGATGAGGTACAGAACGATATAACTCTGCTTTTTTAATGCCGATAAGTTACAAACATGGCCTCCGTGTATTTGGTACCATGCTACTGCTAATCCTGTAGGTGGGGCACAGAGGCGAGCGCCTGGTGGCTGGGCCTTTGCCCATGGGGCCCGGTGACATGGGCCTCTCCTCCCGTGGGCTCACCACCTGCAGGAGGGGCCATAGGGGTCGGATGCAGTGTGAGCTGGGCAGCTGCCAGAGGTGGGGACCCTGGCGGTCTGATCCTCGGCTTCAAAACCTAGCTCTAGGGGGATGTAGATCTGACAGTTGTCATATTAATTGATTGTAAATAAATTAAATAAAATGAAAAAAAATGTTTCCCATCAGAAAATAATATTGTATTACAGAAGATGAAAACTAAAAGAAACCAATGTCTCCTTTTCTTTGTCTCTCAGCGAGCGCTCATCCCCGGGCCGCCCTTCCTGCTTGGAGCCTGCACCGTGTTCATTGCCTTCATCGTCGCCCTTTTTATTCCGGAAAAAGTCTGCTGCTCCTCCTCGTCCGAGCTCTCCCTCAGCGAAAAGCCTCGTCCAGACAGTAAAGAGTCTATGTCCTCGCTGGCTGGAGTCCACATCAACACGCCGCTCCCTGGCAGCGACGAAGACAGCCCTCCCACCGCCAGCGATGAGGACTTCGAGCCGCTGCTGCACGACAGCATCGTTTGAAGGACAGATAGACCGCAAACATCATGATTTTATGGACATTTTGTTACAAAAGCAGAGCGGGTACGTTTTTTTTGTGGCGGTACTAAGTGTACTTTTATTGTCAGAAGATTGTGATTGACGAGAAGAAGCTCCTCTGCATTGTCTCTTTCCCCGGGACTAACCTTTAGGTGGTCTGCAGACGCATTGACATCACACGGCAGGAAAGATGCTTCTTTAATGTTGAAGCGTTATCAAACAGCTCCTGGATGAAGAGCAGAATATGACCATCTGACCGACTGGAAGGGGGCGGGGCCAACAGGCCGCTGTTTGAGTGAAGGACCAACTCTTCTTTTTTATGTTTTTAATAGAAAGATGTGAGAACATGTTTGGATTGGCTCACTTTAAATCACATACATGGAAAGAGAAGTTTGAAGTTTCTGTGGAATGATCTTTGTTCATTTTAGGTTAAAAGTTATTTTTGTGATTTAGTTGTACCTTTTGGAAGCTGTGCTAAATGCTGTGGTTTATTTGGACATTTTTCAAAAGGAACATTTAAGGCAGCCAACCCGTCAGTGTTGATTTATTCTATATTATTATTATAACTTTGTTTTTTGTAAGAGTTTAAGTTTTTATTCTATCAAAGTGCACCGTATCTTACTTGCTATTAGCTATCAGTGCTAACTGTGTATGACTGTGATGAGCTTGGAGATGAATCGACCTCCTGAAATTCAGCGTGTCACTTTTAAGTTTCCCTTCAACGCTGAAGAACAATGACAATGCCTCAAGAACATCTGACGTACATACATTCTGGATAATATATAAATAAACCGAAAGATACCAAATTAATACCAAAAGACTAAAAAATGAGGGGAACTGAAATGAGAACCACTTACCAGTTTCTTTTTCCTTTTAGTTTCACCGGTTAATGTCCTCATTAGTACCTCTACCTCTCAATATATGCATTTTAAAAATTACTTTCAGGCTGAATTTTCTTTTTGCTGTATTTTTATATCAGAGTTACTTTATGAAAGTGCCACTGGCTACTGGCAGTGGAAAACCTTCTCAGATTTGAAGAAAAACCATGTTTTTCAGCTCCTGATCGGTCAGGCTTGACTAATTTGACATTAACATGTTGCTCATCTGAGGTTTTCTCACCTGGTAGCAGTGATATTTCCTGTGAATAAACTTGTACATGAAGAGATTTGTGAGAGCTTTATAGGAGAGTTAAAAAAAATCCTGAAAGAGTTTAAGAGATATAACTGCCCGCGTGTACAAAGATGGCTGTTTCATGACTTAAAATGTAAATGCACTTTTGAATGACATCCTAGTTTGTACGTAATGTAACTTAAGTGTGGCATTGGCTTTTCAGTGTAGATTCTTTCATCCAGGACACAGAAATCGAGAACAATTTGACTTCTTTTCCTGGTTGTTGAAAACGAGGAGCCTTTCAGATGCTTTTCAGCGCATGTAAAGACGTCTGGTCGCCATGTAGAAAGTGGGATTAGCCTGCTGTGGAGGCTGACATCAAGGTTTTCTTGAGGTGTGTGTCGCTCATTGGTACAGTCGTGGACGAGAGTTGAATTCCTTTTGCAGCTAAACGTTATGTAACACCAACATCATGTCTTTTGTTCATTCAAATTACACTGAAAAATTTTCATCTGCGATTAGTTTATTTGCATAAACACTTTTTCTGTGTTTGTCATTTTGGTTCATGTCATCTACATGAAGCAAAGAAAAACTTGGAACTTGAAATCAAATTCATCAGCATTGCTTCTTTTCTCTTGACACTTGAGTCTATAATGAACTTTCTGTCCCACTTTTCTGCTGCTTGTGTTCCTGGAACATGGATCAGTAACAGCATATGAGCACATGTTATTTAATTTTTTAATTTTTTTGTTCTGTTCACTTATTTAAGCAGCAATTAAACAGTCAACAATGTAAATATTGTATATCATATGGATGTCTGTACCTGTAAAGAAATGAGATGTACAAGGGTCACTGTTGATAAATTGTCTGTCTCGTCTGGATGTGTACAAGCCAGTTGTTGGTTATTGGATATTAAACAGTTCAACCACGTTTTACATCTGCATTATTAAAGCCTCTTTCTTATCCTGGCTACTAGTTGTTGTTCTAGAAAACCCTTAATCAAAAGATCATGTGCCAAAACATGAAGACATTCTTTCATGATCACAAAATCGTGATATCGATGCCACACACACACACACACATATATTCTCTTAGAAAAATTTCTTAATAAATTTAATAATACATTTTATATATAAAGTGCTTTTCAAGACACAAAATATTTACAGCTGGAAAAAAAGCAATATATAAACAATCAAATTAAAACTACATTCTAAAAACTACTTAAGATAAAAAGCCTTTGTAAAAATATATAAACAAATTATTATAAATAATATCTTATAATTCGTATTAAGGTTTAACAATAACATATTGTATACTATAATAAAATTATAATAATGATAATGAGGTATAATGTATATAATTGTTTTCTTCTTCGGTTGAAGCTTATCAAATAGATCTGAGTGCGCGTGAATCTGGACGTGAATATTCAAGGCAGAGAACGACCGCGATCCAACAGCGACCCCTATTGGGCAATTTGTGTAATTTCTCAAGGGCGTTGAGAAATGTCCAATCAGAACCTCGATAATTGGTCACATGACCTTTCAGCCAAAAAGAATAAAGCTCAAATGGCAACAACAAACATGGAGGTGACTCCGGTTAGCTTCACGCCGGAGAGATACTGGACGGAGGAGAAAGAGAGGGCGCTAATAGCGTTTTTCTCCAGTAAGTGTGCTATCCTGCGTTAGCGACTTTTCATTCTGTGTCGAAACTGTTGTGTTTCTGTTTGGGTGGATTTGTTATAGGAAGCGGCAACATTTTAGGGCAACCGTTGCTGGACGAGACCGACTTGTAGCAATGAGCGATAGCGAGAGATAACAGCAATGGCGACTAGCAACTGGAGTGGAGTTAGCTGTTACTGTTTACAGACGCGAGAAATTTCTTACAACTTTCTTCTGTTGTTTTCCGAACTTTTCCGGCGAAAGATCTGAATATAAGTAGAAAACTTAAACACGAGCTTCTTTATCTGATTCAAATTACACGAGTGGTGTAAAAATACTGTGATTCAAAATGTTGTGATTCAGTATCAAACGTTTACTACCAAGCCAAGCATGTAACACTACAGTTATAGTAAATAGGTTCACCAGACATACAGTTTCCTTTGCTTTATGACAGTTAATTCTATGTCACGTTTTTATTTTCACCCTCCTCATTGCAGACAAGCTATTTTTCCACAAATATAATGGATATTTTATTTGTAAGCTTAATAATTATTTAATAAATGTGTTTAAGGACTTCTTGTGAGCAAAATCTCCCTTTTAAGTCACAAGATAGAATTGGCATCCATTGAGTATCTTCTTGTTGTTTCCCAGAACACAGCTGTCTGTGGAACCACAAGTCAGAGACCTACAAGAACCGCCAGCTGAGATGGAAAACCCTGGAACACCTGAGGGTCCTCCTTTCCGCTCACTCTCCTCCCGTTCCTTTCACAGGTAATGTTTTGGTAAATGACATCTGTAGCTACATTTCTCCCAAGTCTCATCGGTAGTTAATTACTCACAAATGCTAAGTTCCTTCAGCCCTTTACCCAAAATCCTGTGAACACTCAATCAGAATGAAGCTAAGTAAGTTTGCACATACAAGGCGTTTGTCCTGGAGGGAAGAGCTGTAACAAAAACTAAACAGTATTTATCAGACATGTCTTTACACATCATGAATATGAATTTAAAGTGTGTAATGCAAGAATTTGGGGAAATACTAAGGCAAGGCCGTTTATTTGTACAGCACATTTCATGTACAGGACAATTCAAAGTGCTTGACATAAAACATTAAAAGCATTAGAGATGGTGCAAAGAAAGCATTCAGAAGTAGTAAAAGGCAGCATCAAATAGCAAAACTTAGAATAAAGTTAAAAGTTAGCATGTAGATTTCATCACAGGCGCATGAGAAAAGAAATGTTTTTAACCTGGATTTAAAAATGTCTTTGGATCTCAGAGCTCCGCTAGGTTTATATTCTCTGAAGATGTCACGGATGGATTCTGGGCCTAAACCGTTCTGGGATTTGTGAACGATCAGAAGGATTTTAAAATCTGTTCTGTGACTGACTGGAAGGCAGCAGTAATGGAAGCAAGGGAGGGGAAATTAAAATAAGTAAAAATCTAAAATAAAATTAAAAAGGGGTGTGTGTTGGTGTAACATTACTATGTAGATCAGGGATAAAACCAGTTTTAGTTCAGGGGCCACACACTGATCTCAGGGGACTGGTAAAATGAAACGAGATGAGATTAAAGATACTTTATTTTTCCCAGAAGTTATTTTTTTATTAAAAAAAAAAGACCAGTGCTTAATTAGAAGATGAAGACAGGGTTGCCTTGTTGCAGCGGCTGATGACTGCTGGCAGGAATAATCTCCGGTACCCGTCTGTCTTGCGTTGGAGTTGAAGAAGCCTCTCACTGAACACACCTTGTTGTTTCTTCGGTGTGTTGTGTAGAGGAAGCTGCCACTTATTCAGCAGATTGTGCAGCTTTTTTCATGCACAGTCAGCTCTGGTGGCTCCAGTTATTCCCGGCACAGAAGGAGTGTTTTTGGATCAGTTTGTTTTGTCTCTTTATTTCTCTTGCTCTGATGCTGCTGCACCAGCAGATGACTGCAAAGCTGAGTAGGCCACTGTGGTGTAACAACAATCCAGACTGTTCTCTTCTCTGGTCGGAAATTTAATAAACTAACAAATTTGTCCAAAAATCAGTGAACATCAACACAAAGTAACAAAGACTTTAACAAATGTTTGTCTTTTCTTATCGTGGCCCAACCTCTGAAAAATTCAGCTGGTTATCTTTGGTATTTAAACTTTATCGTATGTCTTATCTTTCATTTGATTCCCTCTGTAGTTTCATGTTTATTTCATAAGATCATTCTTTTCTCAAGGTTTCTGATTGGTCTCTTAATGACATTCAATGTAATCTTTGGATTCACACCTTTGCAGATGTGGCTGATTACTACATCTCTCTGCATAGCAATATAAGAATGTATTTATTATTCCTGGCACGTTAAGAGGGCTACAGTAGCTGTGGGAAGTTACCATAACAGAAATGTGGTCTAAATTAACCTGTGAATAAGACAAAAGAAAACATCATATACTGCTCTGTGTTTCTTCCCAGTGGAAGACATTAAGAACAAGTTCAAGAATCTTCGTACCACCTTTCAACGTCAGCACAAAATGGTTAAAGAGAGCAAAGTTTGCAATTCGGATGATGTGTTTGTGCCTCAGTGGAAGCACTACCAGCAGCTGACATTCCTGCTGGGAAGCCTGGACCAGGACGATGGTGCAGACGAGCTTCCCACGTCGCCACTGATTGTCCCAAAAGAGGAGAACCAGCCTGTCCTCACCTCCCCTGAACTCATCATCTCGTTCCTCCCTACTCCATCCACCTCCTCTACCTCCACCTCGTCCTCTTGCATCCCTGCCAACGCCACGATAAAATCCTACTGGACTGAAGAGAGGGAGCGTGTGCTGATATCTTTCTACTCAGGTAAGAAAAAAGAGAAGCATTCAGCTTTTAAATGAGGCCTCACTACAGAAAAATGCACTGAGAAAAAACTGACTTGAGATGAGACTATAATTTATAACTAACAGCTATCACTATAATAATAATAATATTAATAATAATATTAATAATAATAATTTTTTTCTTGGCACATTTCAACACCCAAGGTCACTGTACACAAAAGGAAAAATAGATAAAAAGTAAATAAAAATATAAATTACATAAGAGTTAAAAGCAGATAAAGCACATTGATATAAAAATTACACAAAACAGCCAGTTAACATGAGTTACAGGGAGTATGCCAGTTAAACGGGTGGGTTTGGAGTGCAGATGTGAATGATGGAAGAGAGTTGATGTTCACGTTTCCTGGTGATTACTGTTGTTAATTGTATCTGCAGTTTTCTGAAATTTCATGTTTATAGCCAAAAATGTTCTGATTTGCAAAAAAAGAATGAATTAAGTTCGATATTGGAGTCAAAGTCAGCTTGATTGTAAATTTCTTCACATGTACAAGACATTTAAAGGAATGGAGATTACGTTTCCGCCCGTCCCGTGGTGAAGACAGGACATTTCAACACTGAAGTCCCCATTAAAAGAAAAATTACACACAACAAATATCTGACTAAAAGAAAAGCTCAGATAATTGTAAATTGATAAACTGCCAGTAGAAACGAATGAAAATCTCTAAAAGCAAGAAAGCAAACTTCCAAAGCAATTTTCTCCCAATCAACTCAAACTATTATTCACATTTTACCAGTAAAAAAAAACACGTTACACAGTGATAATAAATAAAGTGTAAAGATTTAAGGCATGAACTGATCCTGATGCTAACTGTAACAATAACAACAATAACAACAACAACAATAATAACAATAACAACAATAACAACAACAATAACAACAATAACAACAACAATAACAACAACAATAACAACAATAACAACAACAATAACAATAACAACAATAACAATAACAACAACAATAACAACAACAATAACAACAACAATAACAACAATAACAACAACAATAACAACAATAACAACAACAACAATAACAACAATAACAATAAGGGGTTCACAGTGATTTGAAAGTAGCAGCAAAGTTGTGTGTATAAGTTAAGTTGACTTATTTAAGTTAAGTTGTTATAAGTTAAGTTGTACTACTACCTGTTGTAGTCGTGCAGCTCCGCCCACACAGCGATGCAGCTGGAAAGGATGCTCTCATTGGTTCCTCTGTAGAACATGGTCATGATGGGGGCGGGGCTCTTGCCCTCTTGAGTTTGCGCAGGAACTAGAGGCGGCGCTGGGCTTTCCTCACCAGTGATGCACAGTGTTGGTGGTCCAGGGGACGTCTTCACTCATGTGCTCTCCAGGAATTTGGTGCTGGTCGCTCTTTCCACAGCAGCACCATCGATGGTCAGGGGCGGTGTCGGGTGTTGTCTCTCTGGAAGCTGACAACAATCTCCTTGGTCTTGCCGACGTTCAGCAGGAGGTTGTTGTCTCTGCACCATGTAGTCAGGAGATCGACCTCTTTCTTGTAGTCGGTCTCGTCGCCCTTGGTGATGAGACCCACCAGAGTTGTGTCGTCCGCAAACTTCAGCAGGTGATGTCTTCAGCAGGTGATGTCTTCAGCAGGTGATGTCTTCAGCAGGTGATTTGAGCTGCAGGTTGTTTTGCAGTGGTGTGTCAGCAGGGTGAAGAGCAGGGGGCTGAGCACACTGCCTTGGTTGGGGAGCCCCTGTGCTCAGTGTGGTGCATCTTGAGGTGTTGCCAACGGGTACTGCTTGTGATCTCTGTCTGAGGAAGTCCAGCAGCCAGTTGCAGAGGGAGGTGCTGAGGACCAGTTTGTCCAGGTTGCAGATGAGTTGTTCGGGTATTGTGGTGCTGAATGCTGAACTGAAGTCTATGAACAGCATTCTCACATATGAGTCTTTCTTGTCCAGGTGGGTGAGGGCTGGATGGAGGGCAGAGCAGACTGGATCCTCAGTGGATCGTTTAGCTCTGTATGTGAACTGGAAGGGGTCCAGGGTGGGGTGGTGGGTGGGTCTGATGTCTGTCATGACCAGCTGTTGAAAGCACTTCATGATGATGGTACCACAAGACGGTAGTCATTGAAGGAGGATGGGAATGATTTTTTTCTGCACAGGTACGACAGATACTTGGAAACACGATGGAACAACAGCTTGCCTCAGAGAAGAGTTAAAGATGTCCGTGAAGACCTCCTCAGGCTCCTCTGTGCAGTCCTTCAGCACACGGCCAGCAACGTTGTCTGGACCTGCTGCCTTCCAGGTGTTGATGGTGCAGACAGGCATAGTCTGGTCGTGCGAAGGGGGCGGGGTTTTTTGTGAGCGTGTGTTGTTTTGTGCTTCAAAGTGTGCAAAGCTGTTCAGGTTGTTGAGCAGAGAGGTGCTGTTCCTGCAGCTCTGTGGCAGGCTTGTAGTCCGTGACGGCCTGGATGCCCTGCCATAGGCTCTGTGCATCTTTGCAGTCTTTGAAGTGGGAGGTTATCTTGTGTGTGTGCTCCTGTTTTGCTTTCCGGATGCCAGGGACAAGTTGGCTCTCTCTGTTCTCAGGCCAGATTCATCCCCGGCTCTGAAGGCATTGTCTCTGGCCCTCAGCAGCCTGTGGACGTCCCCTGTCAGCCACGGCTTCGTTATCCTGTGTGATGATGCTCTCTGTGTAGGTCACATCATCGATGCACTCTGTGATGTAGGAGATCAGTGTCTGTGTACTCCTCAACGTCTGTATGGTTGTTGTAAGAGGCTGCCTGCTTAAACATTTCCCAGTCAGTAGTCTTGAAGAGCAGAGGATGACCCTTCGGGCCACACACTCCACTGCTTCTGAACTGATCTGGTGACATTCACTTTCTGTCTGTATGCTAGCATTAGCATAACAGTGAGGTGATCAGAGAGTCCGATGGAAGGGGGCTTTTTATGCCCTTTTGTGTGGAGTGTAGACAAGGTCCAAAATATTGTCTGTCCTTGTGGGGAAATCCAACATGCTGGTGAAATTTTGGAAGGACAGTCTTGAGATCGGTATGATTAAAATCTCCAGTGAGGACGGTGAAGCCGTCTGGGTGTGCTGTCTGTTGTCCGCTGATGGCCTGGTACAGTTCGTTAAGTGCTGCACTCCTATCATCGCTGTTCGTTGGAAGGATGTAAACTGCAACTAGCAATATCGCATTAAACTGCCTGGGCAGATAGGAAGGACAGCACCTTATAAACTGCCAGTGGTGAACAGTGTTTGTATACCACCATAACGTCCTGGCACCATGCATCGTAGATGTAAACACAGACCCCGCCACCAGGGATCTTTCCTCCTTTTACAAGTTCCCTGTCCACTCGGTAGCATGCTAGCTGCTCCAGCTGTTTAGCAGAGTTGGGAATGTTATTGTTTAGCCATGTTTCTTTGAAAACAAGCACACAGCAGTTACTTACTGTGATTCGCTGACCTCAGCGTCGTATATGGTCCGTTTTATTGTCCAATGATCGTACGTTTGCCAGAAGAATAGGTGGTATGGCTGGGCGAGTTGGATTAGCTGCTAGCCTAGCCCGGATACCCTCACGCTTACCCTTCTTCTGCTTCCTCGCACACCGCTTCCGACGTCTGTTTTTCGGGGTAGCAGATGAGTTCAGTGTGATTGCAAGCTTACGGAGTATCCCAGCTCCCTTAGTGTCTTTATTGTTTCGTAGTCCAAAAAGATGTCCGACAGAGCCTGTCGATTGTACTTGTATGTTGATGTATATTTTATAAGCCGATCACAGCGTTTGTGTCATCCTGTGAACTGTTTCATACGGAAAAAACAAACTTCAGGTGAATTTTTTAAAGATTTGGGATGTGCTTTCAGACAAAACAGTGTAAAATAAACATCTTAAATGTGTGTTTTTTACATTTTCTTTCCACTAGTCTGAAAGAACACGCTGAAGACAGGAAAGATAAAGTCTCAAAAAATTGGCCTTGTGATGAAAAACGTTTTTGCCTGCTGTATCTCACCTTAAATGAGTTTGTTTTGTGTGTTCTGCACAGACCACAGCTGTCTGTGGAATAAGAAGTCAGAAAACCACAACAACCGTCAGCTTAGACAAAGACTTCTGGAATCCCTGAGGAGCCAGCTCTCTGACCACTCAGTGTCTTTCTCTGGTAAATATCACCCTGTATGCTTTTACTTTAACTTATTTCTCTGAAAATCCACATTTATGGACGTGTTTGCATCAGCTGATCCAAATATATGGAGAAAAATGGACTCAATAACAGTTACAAGTGTGTGACACAAGATTTACAAATGTGTAAACCACATGTTAGAAACTTTGGGATTTTCCACATGCAAACACTGCAAACTGCATAAACATGATTGTTTTGGACACAGATTTTTAACTGCAACCTCAAGAATATCATCACCACCATGTAAATAAACGCTCCTGTGGAATACAGTTCATTAAATGTTTGTGTACAGGGAATTTTGAGCTCCTTTATCGCTGACAGTTCTGGTGGATAGTCCTGACAAAAAGGGGTGATACTGACCCTCTACCGCCACCAAACACACTTGGTGCTCGTGACTATTTAGCCGAGTAATTCAGAAGATTCTGATCTGTTCTGTACACATGTTTACAGATAAATGGCTTCAGTAGCTGCAAAACTTTATGCTGGCAAATAAAATTAATCTGCACAAATGTACATTTCCAGCCACTTTATCAGGTCCACCATACTAGTACCCGGTTGGACCCCCTTTTCCATTCATACTGCCTTAATTCTTGGTGTCAGATTGAACCAGGTGGTGGAAACCTTCCTGACATGATAGCATCACACAGTTGCTGCAGATTTGTTGGCCACACATCCACAGAGAATATCCCATTCATCTAATGTTTTCCTGAGCCTAGCATCTGAATGTGGAGCTGAAACAGAGACTCATCAGACCAGCAACGTTTCTCCATCTTCTATTGTCCAGTGTTGGTGAGTGTGTGT
>JBAFTB010000021.1:26564817-26574852 GCA_037177355.1 Melanotaenia trifasciata
ATGCCTTCTCCAAGTCCACAAAGCACATGTAGACTGGTTCAGCGAACTCCCATGCCCCCTCCAAGACCCTGAAGAGGATGTAGAGCTGGTCCACTGGTCCACGACCAGGATGAAAACCACACTGCTCCTCCTCAATTCGAGATTCGACTATCCGATGGACCCTCCTCTCCAGCACCCCTGAATAGACCTTACCAGGGAGGCTGAGGAGTGTGATCCCCCTGTAGTTGGAGCACACCCTCTGGTCCCCCTTCTTGAAGAGGGGGACCACCACCCCAGTCTGCCAGTCCAGGGAAACTGTTTCTGACATATTACAAGTTAGAAAACAAAATTAAACTTTACAAGTCTGTAAATATAGGTCTTAAAATACAAGTAAATTTAACATTACAAAATAAAATTCAAAATACAAGTTAATTTTAGATGTCACAAATTACAAGTCAAAAATACAAGAAAATTTTATTATAATTCACAGACTACATCTCACAAGTCCTAAAATATAAGTAAGTTTTACAGAAATGTGTGAAATGTGCTCATAAAATGAATTTATAAAATGTAATTTTGGACTGGTACTTGTAATAGTTTCATGTAGGAAGATGCAAGTTACACAACTAATGTCCTTATCGTAGCTCCACAGAGCGCTGCTGAAAGCTGCCCTGTGACGCTCACACAACCAAACACAAACGGCTGCCGTGCTCTGTTATCTGCATGTTTCAAGCTTTAAGGTGTAGTTCGGCTCTTAGCAGCTCACAGAGCTAGAGGCGTCACTGTTCAGCATTTTCATCATCTCACTAAATATTTTGACACATTTTTACCAGAAACGTGGTTTTTCGGTACTGAGGGTTGCAGGAGTCGTGCATGTTGTTCTGGGTCAAGCTTGGCTGATACGTTTTTAAGGACATAGCTTTTGTAAATTTGTGCCTGTTGTCAGTGCCAAACTAAAAACGCCAAATGAAGCTCTTGTTTTTTAACGAGATGCATTTCAGCACATCACAGAGCTAATTCTGCTCATGTTTATAGTGCTGCAGGGAAGGAACGGATATAAAAATGTCATTTTAAAAGCCCTAAGTGTGTCTGCAGCATGTTACGATGGAGCGGATCATTTATGTAACATCTTTAAATATTACAGTACTGAAAAGGTTTCATGTTTGTTTACTTTGAGATTTAATTAACTGTAAAACTGTTTAGAAATGTGATGCTTTCTTAAATGCAAAAGAAAATATGTAAAAATATTTTAAACCTTTCTGTTAAAAATGACCGTTTTTGTTAAATAAAAAACTTGTGATGCAATATTTCTTTCAGCCGTAGTCATGACAAACAGTTTGTTTAAACATGTTTTATGAACCGCAGATTTGTACAGAAACCTGTTTAAGGTGACTCAGTGCCTTACCAGAATCACAGTAACAAGTTATTACAGTACATGTATTGTTGATTAAATACATATAAATATATTTTTCACTGCTTTTTTCCTGAATCGTTTGTCCTTCTTTCTCTTAAAATCAACACTTTTAAGCTTGATTAGGTTTCTGATATGATGCAAGCTTTGTTCAACCAGCAGATTAAATAAATCAGAAGAAGAATCTGGAGAGTAAATCATGACCTGAACGTGGGACAGAAAATGTGAAGCATCTTCAAGTTATTCCTGTGTGGCTTCATGCTAAATAAATAAATAAAGTTGACATTTTATTTTCAGGGACAAGTTATTGGGATTTTCTTGTTGACCACTAGATGGCAGTCTTTAACCAAGTCATTGTGCTGTCCAGCTACATGATGTGTTAAAAAGGTTTTCTCCCGTTTAAACTCATCCCGTCATCGTAAATGTTTGTTTTCTGCAGAAAAAGCCTCACCGGGCTTGTTTTTGACCTGCAGGCTGACACTGATCTTGGTCACCTGCCTGGAATTTCATCTCATCTGGAAGCTCATCTCCTTGTTTACATTTCCCTTAAACCACATTCCCACTAAACGGTTTTTGTTTGCTTGTTTTTTTTATTTATTTCCTTTGAAGTGGCTAAAATGATCATAAGTCTTATTAAATGTAGGTTCGGGCTGCAGACTTTTTAAGCTCACATTACTATTTTTTTTATCCTGTAATGTATAATCTGTGACACACACATGAGACCATCTTAGCCCTGGAAGCAGACTGGTGGGTTTGACTGGCTTCAAACTTCTTGTAGCAGAATAGAAAATGAACCTGCTTCAAAGTTCATCTTTTCACTCAAACCAGCTCTTACCAGCTGATTTGTACAAGTGTGAAGCAAAATCTTTCAAATCAACGCAAAAATCTGACTTAATGTCCTTCTAAACTGAAACGGGGAGCCAAAGTAAGGTTGGAAACTAGAATAAAAAAACAAACTAGAATAAAAAACTGAAATAAAATGAAATGAAATCTGTTTATTCGTTTTGCTGGATTTACGTCAGGTGTCTGCGTCCCACCTGAAGGTACATGACGTCACGTGTCAACAGCGTGTCCGCTCGCGCCGTCTAGCGTGATGCTACGGAGAAAGTTAGGAGAAAGAGTCTTATTTGGTATTTCTTTCATTATGACCATGCCAAAGATGAAAGTGCCTCGTAGAAGAAGCAGGTGGTTCAACATGTGGAAGGAAACAACATTTGAAAAGCTGCACGAGGAGGTTGAAACACCTGCACCAGGTGGCCTCAATGCCCCCCTCCCCGAAACACATTTCGTAATAAATTACAGAGGGAACCCTCTGAGATGGAAGTCTGGTTCCCGCAGGAATGTGACTTCAGTGTGAACGCAGACACGATGGATTCCTGCTGATCTGAACCCACGCAGGGAACAAACATTGTTTTAAGTTGTCTCCTTATTCTGAGACTTTCTCCAGTTTCCTTTTCAGACCATATTTTGTCTCTGGTTCAGGCTTCTCGTCATGCCTCCTCTCACCTCGCCAGTCTCACTCCTCCTCTCGTCTCTTTCTCTTTGCTCAGTGAGTCGCTGTAAATCCTTTTGTGATGCTAAACTGATTTTCGGGAGAGAGAAACGGGCAGGCGGAGAGAGGGAGGTTTTGGGTTTCTGTTCCAGCAGATCTGATCTTCGTTCGTCGACTCGGTTTTGTCCACCTTGCTCCCCCTCAGAAAGTTTTCTTCTTTTAGGTTTCATCAGTTTCGGGGTGTTACTGGAGTTACTGGAAGATCCGCCGCTCCAGGAATCACTTTGCAGGAAACGCAGCTCGGTTTTTGAAAACCTTCTGCAGTTTTTTCCTAAGAAGTTATAGACGAACGGGGGACATGCGCTCGTGAAGGATATATATTTAATAATTTCCGCCCCCGCCGGTCTGAGGACAGAGGAGCCCGCAGTGAGCACTCCCACCGGCCGAGCATGGAGAGCGGTGGCCGGGCGGGGCTTCAGGCGGCGGGCGGAGGAGGAGAAGGAGGTAGCTGGGTGCTGGTGGAGGCCCGGCTGCAGGGTGGAGCGCCGTGGGGCTTCACCTTGCAGGGCGGTCTGGAGCATGGACAGCCGCTCATCATCTCCAAAGTAGGTGAAAGCAAGGATGTGATTTTATAAGGTGTGATGCACACTGGACACATAGGTTGTTGTTTTAATAGTTAAAGGTGAAGAACAAAGAAAACTGACGGTTTGGTAAATCCTGATCTCTGTTGTGTTTCCACAGCCCAGCCGTGCCCTACCCGGTAGGCCAGATAGCAGTCAGTGCCTCAGCTAGTAGTAGGGTGATGTCATAGTGGCACAGGCCTTCCTTGAAAGAAGACAACACAGAAACAGAGGAGAGTGGTGGACATCCAGCAGGTTGTGTTCTAACTTTTCAGGTCACACAAGAAGTGATGACTGTCGACCAATCAGCGGATTGCATTGTGTCACGCTCCACCCTTTTGGAGGGCTTAGATAAGATTGGGGCTGTTCCTACATAGTGCCCTATAAAGGGGTCACGGCATTTTTTAGGAGTGTCTGAATGTCGTGAGAGAAAAAACTAATGCACTCTAAATTACCCACAATGCATCTTGAAAAGGAGTAAGCACTGATGGTCACTTGATGGGTCAATATAGACCACAATACATTGCGGGGCAGAAACATGATGCAAGGAGAAAAAATTGTGCAGCGCGAAATGACCTATAAGCAAACAAACAAATAATAAAACACAACATAAGGAATAAAAATAAAAATATTAACACACAATTTCGGATTGGACTTAAAATGACATCTGGACGTGTGTTGTGGTTGCCGTGGTGACAGCTGGTAGTCACATGGTTTGCAGTGAGGGAAAAATCGTTAGCTTTGTGTTCGAATCGCCGAAAGAATGAGTGACTATGTAGTGCAGCCCTATGTAGGGACGGAGGGGTTCGGGAGTAGGGTGGACATTCGGACACACCCTGGGATCCATGCAAGGGTCCCAAAAAAGTGGGACAGTTTGGATCTTCTGGTACCCTTCGTAGTTTTGCGTGTTGAAAAGGGTCCCGCCCGTGACTTGCAGTGCTGGACCTGTTGGTATAAACAGAAATACTTAGCAGCTGCTATATCTGGGTCGATACCAATTTTAGCATCAGAAATACTCACCAACCCTGCCAAGAGTGGGGGGGTCGGGATAAGTATTTCTATCTAAACAAAGTTAAAGAGCTTAAAGTTCCCGTGAAATGGAAGTGGAGAGTTCGGCTTGTTACATGCTCAGCTAAATGATATCATTTTGTTGTCGTGGCCCTGGTTTGGAAGTCCTTTCGGCTTGTTCTTGACACATCAGCCGTGCAGAACTTTTCCCTCATGCGGCTTCTGAGAACAATGCTGTGATTGGTTGGACATTTGAAGTGGGCGTGGTTAATACGGAAAGCAGAAAGTTGTCATTCCCACTGAGGTAAAAGTTCCCCGTTGGACGGATACTTTTTCTGGAGTATCCAACAAGCTTCATATAGTTTTCTTTTGTGTAAGAACATTGCAGGAAGGATATAAGTAAATGTTTAATTTGAACCAAGTCTGTAAAGTATCTTTACCTTCACACTTCATGTTACAGCTACAAACTCTGATATTGTCCTCCCATAAGGTAGTGGAAGAATGATCAAAATGAAACCCATTCAGGCAGAGAACTCATTATTTAAAATATATATGTGAGTATATACTTTGGATAATGAATGGAAACCAGTGAACTGTTTTGTTCTGGGTTTTTGGACAATGACAGCTTTCCTCGTATCACCACACACTCTGCATGTGGGCCGACTGTAGACGAAGATTTAAAAAGAAGACGGCAGGCATTTCCTCTTCTGGCAGGGGGTAGCTTGTGCATTGAACTAACAGCGAATGACACACAGCATCTCTTTGTTATATTTAACATCTGCCTGTGATGTTGTGTATCGTCATGACAGTGTAAGCTGTTCCAAACTGCGGTCCCCATGAAAATTAAGCCAACGTGAGGCATATTAACGGCTAAACCGACCTCTGTTTGCGACAATGACTCAGTTTTCTAAATCAACCATGCACACGAGCGGAGTTACGTACTTATTCACTCTGTCAGCACTAGTTTTGTAAGTTTATTCCATACAATAAAACAATGAAAAGAATTCAAACCTTTACATTTATCTCCAAATGGAAACTGTAAAACGTGTGTGAGATGTTGTTTATATATTGTGTGTGTTCCATAAACAAGTCTTTTTTACATTGTTATATTTTTAACATCTTGTGGGCTTTAATTAATTTGTTGTTCAGTGAGTAAGAAAGAAAGTGGGTCAGGGAGACATCGGATGGAACTGCATTTATATCGTGAGCTAAACACACCCGCGGGAGTTTTTAGCAACAACAGAAACTTTTTGTTTCTCGTCTGGTCTGAAGCAACATGTCTGAGGGTTTAGTAACCATGCTGGTCTGGTCTGTTGCCTCCACTATCGGCTGAAAAGGCTGGTAAACTTTCCGCCTCCACACCGAGGCCAGGAGGTGGAGGAGAGGTGATTACTCCGGGGTGAAGCTGCTGGAACTAGTAGAGCTGTGTGGAGTTTATTACTAAAGCTGGTAGCAAAACATTCACCACTAAACAGGAAGTTTCTCACAGCGACTTCCTCTGCGCCGACGTTCCCCACCTATTTATTGTTCTTGATAACGTCCTGTAGTTTTATGAAATCATCATCTGGTGACAACTTTTCTCGGTGCCGTTGTTTCTTCTTTTGGTGTCCTTGGTGTCGTCATCGTCGTTTCTGTGATATGATGACTTCCTCCTGTGGAGATCTTCTCATCTGGATCATGCTGTTTCGTAGTAAATAACTTTAAGCTAGTGGTGTGTCAAAAATACTTTAAGGTAAAAGAAGAGCTGCGGACATCAACTTGATGTATAAAAAATTATGTGTTAATACAAAAAGGTGACATCCTAAACAGATTTACATCTCTGTGAGGTCTCCGGCCAATTTTGAGAATCCCCTTGAAAACGTGTGTGAGGCACCCTTATATACGTTTCAGATAGACATTCCTTAGGTGCTAAGTGGGGCAATCCTGTGGAGACACATATGTTTATATATGACATGTGTGCTGAGTCCAGTCTTTTTAAGACACCTAAGACTGAAAGAACCTTATATGGTAAAAACCTATGTGTGTGTTGCATCAGCCCGTCTAGAGTCTAAAATGCAAACTGCAGTCTGCTTACAGCTGAACCCAGTATAATCCCAATCTATGTCATTTTAATTATTCTAATTGTGAAATGTTGAGAATAAGAAACTTTAATATCTACTGAACCGAAGAGACCCATCAAAGAACTCCGACCTGGTGAGTTTACCGGCTGCTACCGCCCCTGCTGCCACCTTCAGGTTAGGAGGAGAAACTGCAACACAACACCAAACCGACGTGTCCCCTACGCTTGAGTGTGAGATCAAACTTCACCAGCTACACCGTAACTGACCATATGCAGACGAGTATAAATCCAGCTTTAACGGGCCACAGTGTTGTTGTAACGCAGCGCTGTAAACACCACCATGTCTCTGCACAAAACTCCTCCAAACAAAACGCCGACTTTAGTCGACTAGTCTTTTAAAACCCCACCTTGGCCTTTAGCACAGAGTGACGTGGATGTTTTGATCTGATTTTAGTTCATTTGAATTATTTTATTTAACAATTTAAACATTTTTATGTCTTTCATATTCTATTTATTTTAATATTTTTTAATGTTGTGCATTGTAGCAATGTTTTTACCCAAACAGTAGTTTGTCTCTGTGACATGGAAAACCACCACGAACGACTGCTTTTCTTAGCTGACATACCTTACCTGCCCTCATTTCATTAGAATGCAAATGACCAGGCTGGTGTGTGTTTGTGTGTATGTGAAGGTCCTTCTGGGATGGAGGTCAACTGGGTGTAAAATGGGACAAGAATGTGTTTGCTTGCTGCTGTTGAACACAATCCTGCTTCTTTTTTGTTCTACACGAAGATCAGTGTGAGTACAGTTCTCCATTACTGACCAACACCAGCCTGATGTCTGCGTTGCTTTTCTTTCTCTTTCTGACTCCATTTTTCTTCTATTTTATCTGACACCTGCTTTTAAGTTGGAAAGGACATCAGTAAAATAAAAATGTCCTCATGTAAATGTACATTCCTCCACTCTCACCTCCACTGTCAGGACAGGAAATGCACGGGATACAATTCAAATTTTAACATACAATTTCAAGGTTTAATTCTAAGAAAAAATAAAGCTTTGGACAACGGAAGCATTAGCCACATATGCAGAGTAATATCTACGGCACTGCGTAACTTTACAACTTCCTCATTATGAAAAACACACTGCAGGGGACCTGACCAAGCTCAGGTGTCTTTGTAGCCTTCTATAAAACTGAGAGAAGGTCAATAATCAATCAATGAAAACAGCGTAGAGCAGGAAAGACATTGGTCAGTACACAAATTCATAAGATGCCATAGACTTTTACATTTTATTGTGTACTATACAGTATATACAGTACTTCACTGGCTTTTCATTATCATTTTACTTTAACTTCACTGCCCTGCTCGTTTTCTATTGTTTTCAATTAGTTTTTCAGTTGTATTATTCTGTATTTATGTTCTTCACCACCATATATTTAATTTTTGCTTCTATGCTACTTATGTTCTTGTGCTGCTGGAGCACCAAAGTACCGCTAGATACAACCCCAACTCTTGATTTCTACAGTATAATCCAAGTAAATTATTAAGTTATCAGTGGGAAAAACATAAAAACGTTCCCAGTAAGCCAAACAATTTTTGTCCATAATTTCCCCACAGAACTTCCACATGTCCTCAGGCCTGTAAAATATGAACTAGAAGGATCAATTCCTTTTTTTATGTTCATCGACTTCATCCTCTTTCGACAACCTACCATACTGCAGAACAGCGTGAGCCTGGTGCTCCTCCCCCGTGCACAGAACAGCAGCTTTAGCAGCGAAAACGTGTTTGTTGTTCTGCTGCATTTATGAAATCCTGAAAAATCTTCAACCGAGTCCTCCGCCGTCACACACTGATGGCAGAAGCTGCCATGCAAGGCGCTCAACCATGACCCATCAGGGCAATTAGGGGTTCAGTGTCTTGCTCAGGGACACCTCGACATGAACTCTCCAGGCCGGGATCAAACCGGCAACCCCTGGGCTACAGGATGACTACACTACCCACTGAGCCACGCCGCCCCTTACTTGAATTTGTAATCTGGTTGTCTCTGTCCAGTGACCAGGATTTTGTGACTGGGAAATGTTTTTAAAAGATGGATTCATTAAAAGATAAAAATAGACACTAAAATGATCAATATGGGCTCTTTTATTATGTCACTGGTTCCCTATATATACTAAAAAATATATATATATATACTAAAGTATCAAAAATAAAAGTACTGATGGAGCAGAAGCATGCCATTTCTCAGTCATTTCACTTACTTTTTGTTTTCTCTATACTTTAGTATAACAGTGGTGGGAAAATTGGAAAAAATTGTTATGTAGTCCTGACACATTTTGATTCCACGTGTGCACTTTTCAGGCTATCAACTTTAACATGTTGCTAGCTCGGCTTTCTCAAGACACGTTTTCAACTGTGTGACGATGTCCAGCTAATGCAAGGAGAGTTTAAAAATGTTTTATTATGTTACATACAAACAAATGCAAACAGTTACTTTACGTTATGCACTAAAAAGTTAATAATTCCTGATGACTTCAGGTGTTGATGAAAGTTAACTTTGACGTTAGCTAACTTGGCTTCAAAGCGACAACCCACACCGACATGTAGCATTTCGTGATTTGCATCACTGTATTAATGACTTCTAAACGTTGCTCCTATACTGACAAAGAACACATGAAACCACATATTTACTTTCTGTGGATGAGCAAAATCAGCAACTCGCCGCTACTCAGGACACATCCTGGCTCGCTGGTCTCCCCCGAAATAAAAGGCAGGTGAAGGGGGGGGGTCAGCGTTTCCCGTCCTGACCCTGTGGTCCTGACAGTGGATCTCTCATGACTGGCAGCAAACAGTGTTTGTGTCAGAGTCACAGAATCCCAAACCTAAGCGTTACTGTTGGAGCTGAAGAATATTCTGACCTCACCAGCTTCAAATTCATTTCAGCTTTATTAGTACAGAATCCAGTTCACAACAAATTCATGACAAGGCAGTTTTACAGACAGTACAATTCAATCCAGTTCATTACAGTTCAGTTATAATCCAATTAAAACAAATCCATTATGATCCACATTAGGTAATTCATAATAACTGTGTTCATATGAACTCATTCATAAAATAATTTCTTAGCTATGGAAACCGGTGTTTTTTTTCATGGATTCAGTCCTCCATCCTGAGCTGCACAAAGAAACAGTGGTGAACCAGAACCAGGAAGGAAAACCACCATCAGAACCAGGAAGAAAAACCTCCACCAGAACCAGAACTGGGAAGGACGGTCATCTGCCTGGATTGGTTGCAGTGGAGCAGACAAGCTCGAGGGCTCAACAAGCATCATAACTAAGCCAGAGAAACAGAAACGAATGACAACAACGTCAGGTGTTTCCACATGGAGAGCACAGAGGAGCCCAGTGCATCATGGGACATCCCCCAGCAGAGAGGAGCCCAGTGCATCATGGGACATCCCCCAGCAGAGA
>JBAFTB010000021.1:26669700-26680586 GCA_037177355.1 Melanotaenia trifasciata
AAATACAAAATAAAAAGCTACTGAATGGGCCATGCACACTGGGGCCCGCCCATAACGCTGGGTCTGCCCATAGCATTACCACGCCGTACCTCTTTAATCTGTTGTCTTGATAGCAGTTGCTGTTTGTGCATGTTGGAACACCAAAGTACTAGCTATTTTTTGTCAATGCATACCATGTATTTATGTTTCCCACAGTCTCTTCATGTCGCTGTGTAGGGATACAGGAGTAGTAGCAATCGTGTGTTGTGGAGCCATGTAGCTACTGTATTTAGGGTTCCTCCTAAAGAAATCTGCCAAACCGTAGCTTGGGGTCTTAAGCTAGATTTATACCGGCGGCATCTGCGTGTGGTCGGTTACACCGACACCATCGTAGGTTCCACATAGGCCTGCAAAAGCTCAACATGCACCTCTTCCAGACCTGACGTGCACCTCTGCTATGCAGACGGTTACACAGAAGTGCTCCCTTGTGATTGGTCAGTTTGGAACTACTGTTTCTGGATTTCTAAATCTTCTTGTTGAATTTGTGTGGTAACCACCATTTTTAAAAACAACAACCAACACATCAAGTGTATGGGAGGTTGATCGCCCGGTGGGGTTGGTGGCTGGGGTAAGTTAGGGCAAGGTGTGTCCTAGAGTGTGTTAATGTGGGTGTCTGCTTGTGTGCACAGGGTTGGGGGGTGGGGGGATAGGATGGGATTGAAAGGAGGAAGGGAGGGAGGTAATGCCTTGGTTCCCGTGGTGCCTGACATGAGTGTCGGGGTGGGTGCTAGCCTCTAATTAGTGTCTGTCCAGGGAGACCTGGTGGGGCCGTGGGGTGCTCTGGCTGGGCCCTACTTTGCTGCCCTCTGGGTGGATGCATGGTCCCCAGGGCTTCCTAGGGTGGCTCTGATCTTTGTGGTGGCTACTCATTCCTGTTATTTACTAACCTGCTGACATGTCACTGTGTCGTGTGGGTTTAATTTAATCTGTAGCGTGTCTGACTTCTTGTCCGTGCCTGTGATGATGTCAGTTTTGTTTTCATAAAGATGTTGCAGGTGTGTGTTTTTTTTTTTGGTTGTTTATTTGTTTTTTTTTTCGGGGGGGGGGTCTGCTTCTGTTCTGGCAGCTGTTTGTTTTTTCTGTTAAGATTGAACAGCTGGTGCTGTCACCCTATATCTGCTATAGCGTCTTCTTTCTCTCTTCTCTCTTCAATCTCTTTTTCTCTTTGATTTTCTATATTTCGTTTACTTTCTCCTTTCAAAAAAAAATATATATATATTATTTCTTTAATTTTTTTTCTCTCTTTTCTTTCAGAAGAAGACATTGCCTCGTACCAGACGGTTATGACAGGAATGATCTCGTAACTTTCTGTTGGACTTGATGAGGCCTCACAGGGAACACACCGTGGTTTCTTCTTTGTGTTGTGGAGCAGGGTTCTCTACTCAACAAGGACATGTCACTGCTCTTAGTGGGACGATGATGCTGTCCACACATGAATTTATATAATCTGTCACACAGATCTGTCGTCTCCATGTTGTTCACAGAGGACATCCAGTCCGTGGCCTCAAAGCATCTTTCGTTAGACCAGGTTTTAATAGTCTGTGTGAGACTGGTTGCTGCTCGTAGGTGGAGGTGAGAAGAACTAGATCATAGTCTGAACTTTCTAAAGGAGGTGGGACAGAGGAGCTGGATGCATTCTTAACATTATCATATTTTTTTTTTCTGGTGGAGCAGCTGACAAACTTTTGGACTGTTGCAGAGATGGAGGCGCTGTTGAAGTCTCCAGAGATCGTAATGAATGTTGGGATACTGTGTTTGTAGCAGTACCAGGTATGATATAAACCACTAATAACAGAGGTAAATTGTCTGGGTAAATAATATGGATGAAAAGTTGCAGCTAACAGTTCCCTGTGCAGATGTTTTCCTTTAAATGACATGTCCAGGATGGCACCCACGGTAGGTAAAAAGCTCTGCAATTCCACCTCTCTTTAGCTTTCCACTGATTTTCTTATTGTGCAGCTATGTCTCATTGAAGCACATAATACTGTATTCCCTGTATTCTTTAGATACCTTGTTAGCACCTCGAGCTCATCCATTTTGTTAGCTAGCAATCTCACGTTACCCATCAGAACTTCACAGCTTTTCTCTCTGCTCTAATCCTGCAGCCTTTTCACTTAATTTGGATCAATGTGGACTCCCAATAATTGATAACGTAATCAACCCAACAATATGTTGACAGAACTAAGTTTTATTCTACTCCAAAATATAGTACAGCAACAAAGCTCAGAATTCCTGATAAACCTTATTTTTAATTAGTTAATAATTTTTATTTTGATTGTTTCTTTTATTACAGACAGTGGTTCAATAGATTTAAATTTATCGTGTCCTTTCAAAGGAAAAAAGGCTCCAGATTTTTACTGAATTAATATATTTTGTGTCCTGCACATGCTCACTTATTTATACTTAAATAAATCCTGCACTATGACAAACAACAGGATAAATAATTAACTGCACCGCTCAGCTCTTCCAGATTGAACTTAGCTGTTTGTTGTGTTATCGTAAAGGATTTTTCCCAGTGTCAGATTTAAAGGATTGTTCTGAGTAGTGAAATTTCAGCTTCTTTCTTGTCATTATTTCTGTTTTAGTGTCGCTGCTTTAATATTGTTAGAAACATCTAAAAATCCACTTTTTGAAACAACCAAATGATCTCACAGGTTTTACAGTTTCCATTTTAATACAGATGGCGAAAGCAGCCATGCCTGAATTTTATTAAACAGAATAATTTATTCTATTATCTCATGAAAACGATTTAGTTCATTTATATTCCAGGGACTACAGATAAAAACGAGCCATTTGGCCGTCTCTTGTGTTATTACAGTCATGTTGTTAATGTACAAAGTCACTGTAAAAATAAACTAATACACATTTAATAATGATAAAAATTATTCTTTGTTTTTTTTAGTTTAAGAATATAAAAACTGAGAAACGTCAGTCAGTACTTATTTATTTATTATTTCATTATCTCAAGATCATGAAACTCATTTGATGACTGTTTGTTGTGACTGGTTATTAGAGGATAACAAGCTCTGTTATGTGAGCTTGACTACGAGAAGTTAGTATCTCATTTATTTTGGTATTTGCTGCAGTTTGACAGAATCTATAACAAGTAGAGGCGGGCATGTCGTATTTGACTTTCCTAAAGAAAGATGTCTTTGATTTTTTTCATAGCCTGTCTATCTAAGCGAAATTCATTTTTAAAAAATAAATAAATAAAAAGAAAACAGGTAACCTCGTGATAACCAGCTGTAACTGGTTCTCAAGAAAACAAATGGTGGATTTCTTGAGATAATGAGAAAATTTAACTTGCAATCTCATAAAAAAGGAGCTTTGTGATGATCTGGAGATAAAAATAAATAACTGCAGTCTGGCTGCTCTCAGCTTCCGTACTTTAGAGAATAATAAGCAGCCTTTTTGTTTTTAATTCTTCCATTGTCTTGAGATAATGAAGCTCACTTTTACAGAATAAGTTCAGTTTTCTCATTATTTCAAGGAATCGGCTGTTTGTCCAGTTAACATGTTGTAACTGGTTACAAGCTCTGATTTGTGGAGATAATGAGATGATTCATGTGAACCCCCCTAATTTAACTGGTAATTACTGAAGTTTGTCAGAGTGAACTCCAACAAGAACATCTTTCTTTTATTATAGTTTCTGAACATGTTTAAACTTTCGTCTCGTGCATGTTCCGTAGAAACTTTGTGAATGTGTATTTTCCAAAGGCTGCTACAAAAAGATTTTATCTGCAGCAGTTAGTCTCGGTTCATGCTGAACTCTAGCAAATTAAAGTAGAAAGAGACAAAACAAGAAACTTGAAAAGCATTTGGAGTTTGTTTTATAAATGACGACACAGAAATCCCTACAACAGATTACAAACAATTTTTCACACATCCTGCAGCTACATCCGGGTTACCTGCAGGAATGCAGCGGGTGAGTTTTGGGTTAAATACCTGAGGTGGGCGGAGCTTATATTCAGGTCTGACAGAAACATCGCCCCGACCTTTGGGACTCGATGGGCGGGAGAGAAACTGACGAGTAAAGACGACCATGGCTACAGATTTAACTCAGGACGCTGTTTTATATTTTCTCCAGAGCAACGGAGGCTCAGTGAAAAACGCAGATCTGCTTCAGCACTTTAATGACTTCATCCGGATCCATGTGGACCGCGAACGGAACCGGGAACGCTTTAAAAAGTTTGTCAACTCCGTGGCCACCGTCACGCAGATCGACGGGGTGTCTTATGTGGTTCTCAGGAAGAAATACAGAGGACATGTTCCCGGGGTTGGCACCGGAGATCCGGCAAGTCCTGCATGGATCACAACCAGGGATAACTTCGACTCCTCCACGGTAAATGCTAACCGAAACCCGACCGTTGGTGCAGATAAACACCGTCAGAAGCCGCAGCAGAGGGAGGAGGCAGTGCCCACCCCGTCGGGAGAACCCGGGAGGAAAACAGTCCTACCTTCGGCAGGTATCTTGCTGAAGAATGACAAGGTGGAAACTCGATTTAACCTGAAACAGAAGCAGGAACCTGAAGTGTCCATCGCCCCTGAACTCATCAGCAGATCAGGACCAGCTCAGATGGTGGGTCAGAGTCGAGAGAAAAAACAACAAATGATTCCTACTTTCTCCCAGCTTCCTGATCCGGTTCAGAGTCCTAGAGTGGGGCAGCAGAGACTGGGTTCTGGTCCACTTCCTGGTCCCAGCCAGGAGGTCCCTGTCCCAGAACCCCAGAGAAGAAGAGAGATGTCTCTGAGGCCTGCAGAGGATGTCAGTCCACAGCTCGCCCTTCATCGTTTCAGACACAGGAAGAGCTACAAATCTGCTGTCTCTGAAGATGATGATGATGATGAAGAACATGAAGAGGTCCCAATACGACAACGTTCTGCTGGAGGAGCGTGGCCTCTGAACGCCTCTGAAAGTCTAAGTGAAAGTGGGAGGGCCTTTTCTGCATCCTCACCCTCCATCACAGACTCATTTACAGCTTCTTTCATCTCCTCTTCGTCATCTTCTGCAGAAAAGAAACTCCCACAGATTTACATCCGGAGCGAGGAAGGAGAAATGAAGGCACCCTCAGATGGGAAACCCAGGGAACAAAGCGTGGGGATGGAAGCTGGGTCTGCCCCGGAGGAGCTGATGTCCACCAGACGTAGTCAGCCTTCAGAGGCAGCACACCGCCTTCCACCAACTCACCAAGCTCCAAAACCAGCAGCAGACCTCAACACACCTCTGGTCCAGAGACACGCGCAGCCTCCCGGGGCCCCGGCGATGCTGTCCTCCAGCCACAGCAGCATCCTGACTTCTTCGTCTCATGATGCAGGCTTCTCCTCCAGAGAAAAGCCATCATCCAGTTCCTCAAGAGCTTCAGGGTGGAGCAGCAACGCTGTGGGTCTGCAGACTAGAGCAGGTACAGCAGCATCTTCTTAGACCACCACACGCATGTCCTTAATTATAATCACCACCAAAGAAGCATTTTTATTACAAATTCCCAGGAAGAAGAAGAATAATTAATTAGTTAGTTTATATTTATTTTATAATGTCAAAGAATTCATTTTTATTTAATATTTATTTTATATTTAATAATTAATTTTGTATTTCGTATTTCTTATGTAATTTATTTTGTCTAATTTTTTTATTCCTTTATAATTTATTTATATTATTAATTTAATGTTTCTTTTTTATATTTTATTTTCTATCAAATAATTAATTTTTAATAATTTATACTTCTTAATTAACTATATATGATAAATATGAATCTATTATTTTGTTATCAGTAAAATAGCCTTCGGTCTTACAGCAAGAAGGTTGTTGGTTCGATGCTCGGCTGTGGAGGCGTGGAACAGTGGTTGTTCTGTGTGGCGTTTGCATGTTCTCTGGTTCGTTTCTGGGTACTCCGGCTTCCTCCAGGTGGTTAACTGGTTTCTAGATCCTCCCCAGCAGGGAGTGTGTGTTTGTTTCTCTGTGCTGGCTCTGTGCTGGCCCTGTGATGGCTCTGTGCTGGCCCTGTGCTGGCTCTGTGATGGTTCTGTGCTGGCTCTATGATGGCCCTGTGCTGGCCCTGTGATGGCTCTGTGCTGGCCCTGTGCTGGCTCTGTGATGGTTCTGTGCTGGCTCTGTGATGGCCCTGTGCTGGCTCTGTGATGGCTCTGTGCTGGCTCTGTGCTGGCTCTGTGATGGCCCTGTGCTGGCTCTGTGATGGCTCTGTGCTGGCTCTGTGCTGGCCCTGTGCTGGCTCTGTGATGTCCAGGTGTACTCTTGCCGCCTAATAGCTGGGAAAAGCTCCAGCTTCCCTGCGACGCGAATTGGAATAAGCGGTTCAGAAAATGGATGATGAATTTTACTTTATTTATTGATTGATTGGTTTATTGAGTGATTCCTTTACTAATAATTTATTTCCTTGTTACTGATCAGTTACAGTTGCTCTGTGTTAAGATGTTTCACATATAAAAAATTATTGAATGGTCTTGTTCATGTGATAACAGGTGAACCAGTGGGCGTGGCTAAAATCCAGGAACTAGTCCAGCAACCTCAGGGATTAAACACTGAATCTGTGATGTACTGTGCGGACATTAAAACCTCGATTCCACGGCATCACTCTATGGACAATGTCTATGACGACCAGCATCCCACAGTTCACCCATCAGCACGCCATCCTTCCAGTGACCAACTCGATGATGACCAGCAGTTTCCAACCAAAAGGACGCGTTGGCACGTCTCCACAGGTCAGTCCCCAAGTTTGTCAACATGATTTAATTAATGAAAGAACAGTTATCAACAATCTTTTCCCTAAAATGTTTCCAGGTGATAATTTATGAGCTGTGTCTTATTTAAAGCCGATGCTGTACCTCATCCCGCAGGCGATCTCTGTGACGACCACAAGGACGGCTCCATCTCCTCACCTCATATCCAGCAGCGTCCGATGGTGGCCAGGCGGGTCAGCAGCCAACTGCGGAGCAGGATGTGCCAAAGTCTGGGAGCCGACCTGGACCAGCTCCTCCAGGAGGAAGCAAACGGAGGAGTGGGAGAAAATGAGGCCGCCAGGCTGGACCGCCTCCATCTGATCTCCTCCTCACTCAGCCTTCACTACAACATGTCGTCCTCCTCCTTGTCATCCTGCGCCACGCCACCTCGCTGCCCCAGCCCCGGCCCCGGCCTCACTGTCCCAGACGAGGGGAAGGGGAGCGGAGGAAGGAGGAGCAACCCCCCCAGAGGTCACCATGTTGGGCAGGTGAAACTTTAAGAGATTTAAAATGATGCTCATTCACAGGTGTCTGTTTTTATGTGATCCTTCTGTTATTGTGCATTAAACTGTGCTGATGGGTAAAAATGATGCAGAACAGTGACTTCTGTTTAGGTTGTGTCTCCCAATCCAGGTCCTCGGGACCCCCTGCCCTGCATGTCCTAGACGTGTTCCTACTCCAACACACCTGATTCAAATGAATGAACTTCTTCATCCAGTTCTTTGCAGCCTGTTAACAAGCCATTCATTTAATCCAGGTGTTAAAGTAGGTAACATCTAAAACATGCAGGCAGGGGGTCCCGAGGACCTGGATTGGGAGACACTGGTTTATAGAGAGCTGCATGCACAACCAGAGCATAGAAAACCGTGTTCATCCTGATTAATGAGATGAAAGGCTGGTAATGTTATCCGTCAACTAGAAAAGAAGGATGGGAATTACTCAGCCCTTTGCTAGGAGAAGATGAACGTGCATCCAGTCCAGTAAAAAGCAGAAGGAAGCCCATCGAGTCTTAAAATAACCCTGTTTATACTGACTGCTTGGAGATTATAGGAATGAGCCACACAGCTAACGTGTTGGTACCGCCCCAGAAATGTGCATTAATCCCCCGTAATGTTCTCTTGCTATTCGTTTCTTGGTGGATTGGATGATTGCGTCCACAGTAAGAAGGAAAAGGTTCCACCTCCTCACACTGGTCACATTTGGGTGCGGGATGGCATCTCCTTCCTCAGCTAGGAGTTGTTGAAGGTCTACCAGCATGGTTGTGTCGGTCACTCTGGCACATACATGATGCCCAAGCTGATCCCACTAGGGTTAAGGTCTGGACTCCCAACAGGTCGTTTCATCCTCTCTACTCACACATCCCAGAGCTTTTCTGTGACAATGGCTTAGTTGGGATGAGCGTTGTCACCCTGTAGGAGGCAGTTAGGTCCCAGATTCTGGAGATATGGGATCACCACTGATCCAAAATCTAATTCTGATTCTGTATGTTTCATCATTCAGGTACTAGTCTGAGACTGACACAAACCTGACACCACTTAAATCAGGATAAGAGTGAATACTAACAGGAGAATATTACCGACATGTTTGGCTGCAGTGCTTGTTCCACAGAAGGACCGTCCATACAAGTTATAGCTCGACGTAAAGATGACTAACCAGGCTCCCCAACTATGTATAAAACACAACCAACTGCTGTTAAATGGGAGAAAAAAATCCACCAAACAAATTCAGTTCCTGTTTGTGTTGCGTTTAGGGACCAAGCAGTACAACAATGACAATAACAATAACAATTGACCCAAAGATTTTAAAAAAATTTATGCAAAATCCAAAAGAATTAATAAACCAAGCGACCTATAAAAGAGGTCAACTAAATAAAACGATACTCAGAAGTGTAACCTAAACAAATGAAACTGAGCTAACACAATGACTGACGAGGGTAACTTATGTAGTGGATCAACCAAATAACCCACGCAGGGGGAAACAAAATGGCTAACGACAACCAAACAAAGATTCAAACTAAAACTGTTAAACAAAAACCCCTAATTCTGTGGCACATGGTTGGCCCGCTCAGACTTAAGCCTTTGCCACCGCGGTAACTTAAAAAATGTTATCAATATTAAAAGACCACAACACATATAACCTTCCACTGTTGACGTGTTGACTCTATAACAGCAATACCAAGTAAACACGAAAATTACAAATCAATAATGCAAACTGTCGGTAAATGAAAACAATGTAATGAAACAATGAGATGAGGAAACAGTTTTACCAACATGGGGCTGAAGCATTCAGAGACGCTTTCCAACCATGTACAATACAACACCCACTGCTGCTACTAAAGGAAGGAAATAAACATCTAAACATTTATTCCCTTACTTTTTGTACCAAGTCTCTTTGGTTTTAGACTCTAAATGGAGGTTTAACACATTAATCTCACACGTCTACCACTCACCGCTTGTGGGAGTGGAGTGGTTTTAACACCACCATGAGCAGGAACAAAAGATCTAAAAAAGAACTACAAATGATGTAGAGACAATAGCGCCGGTATTTTATTAGTTATCAGAAAAAGTACATAATTTGACATTTTAAAAAAAGTTTTATTTAAATGTAATTTTCTGTGAATGTACCATTTTGAAAATAAAAAGATAAAAAAATCCTATGATGCATGATAACACATCATTGTTCCCGTCTCCAGTCACCGCTTCCTCTGGAGCCCAGAGAGCATGTCTGGATGGTAAAGGCGGCCGCAGGCGCCTGGACCGACATCTACTGTCTGTTCAGAGAGGACCCATCCCTCCTCAACAGACAAGACTTCATCTCCGGCTTTACTGTCCTGCACTGGATTGCCAAACACGGCGACCACCGCGTCCTCAACACCCTGTGGTAAGCTGCTGGCACCTTCCAGTATAACAGGAAAATCTGGTATAAACTGCAGCAAGTTTCAGTTTAAAATGAAATTCTCTAAATGTCTGTGTCATGGTTTGTGATTTTATCTGAGCTGAACTCACTACAGTTGGCTGCTTAGTTGATGGGTGGAGTTCTTGTTCTAACAGTTTAGAGTGAGATATCCAATTCTCAGGATTTATCATAACATACATTTTCACCTGTTAAGCATCTATTGCAGGGGTGGCCAACGTTGGTCCTCAAGAGCCACAATCCTGCAGGTTTTCATGCATCCCTGCACCAACACACCTGACTCAAACTAACGAGTCATTGTGCAAATCCTTATAGGCTGTTGGATCCATTTAATTTGAGTCAGGTGTGTTGTTGCAGGGATGCATGGAAAACCTGCAGGATTGTGGCTCTTGAGGACCGACGTTGGCCACCCCTGATCTATTGGTACTGAATAACTAATACACCACTTCCTTGGATTGGGTTTAATTCCTGTCTGGAGACAGCTGTGAGTAAATGAGTCAATCACCAGTGGTGGTCCCCAGGGCTCAATACTGGGCCACCTCCCCTTCATGATTTATCACCCTGGTTCCATTTTCAAGTAAAACAATATTAATGTTTACTTCTATTTATATGACACTTCACTATAACTGTCCACTGAAACCCACTTCCATTCCCCTTCCCTTTTTTTATTTAATTTAATTAATTTTTTTATTTGAAAACACTTAACAGCAACCACTGGTCTTTATCGGGGAGTCAGTCCCATCCCCCCCCCCCCCCCCCTCCATATACATATATATACATATACACACCTGACAACATATTTTAGCCCTCTCCTCGTGAGCAAACTGCTCCAGTTGTCTCAGGTTATAAGAGTCCTTCTCCAGACGGCATGTTTCAGCTCATTTCAGCTGTTATAGGATTTATAGCAGGGTCATAGAGGGCCACTTAGAATAGTCCAATGTTTGACTCTTAGTCATTCCTGGGTGTTTGTAAGTGTGTGTTTTGGGTCATTAACCTGTTGTAAGACCCATGACCTGTGTCTGAGACCAAGCTTTCTGACACTAAGCAGTACATTTTGCTCCAGAATACCTTAATAGTAGGGCTGCTCGATTATGGGAAAAATGATAATCACGATTATTTTGCGTGAAATTGAGATCTCGATTATTTAACACGATTAGAGAAAGAGAGATTGGGGGGGCGGGGTCAGCGTGACATTTGAA
>JBAFTB010000021.1:26794017-26807792 GCA_037177355.1 Melanotaenia trifasciata
TATATACTTGTTTTAATGTACTTGATGTTGTTCTCATATCATAATGCAGAATTCATCCAGCATCATCTCACCAACCGTCTCCATGGTGATGATCTCTGTCATGAAACCACCAGATGTGACGACTAAAGTTTAACAGTTGATATTGATGTAGAAAATAAAATTGATGATCTTGATTTCTTCACTTTTTTACATTAGATGATTACTTTTGTTGTAATAATCAGGTCACTATTTGATAAAATCTAGATCTAAAAAGGGTCTTCTTTGTGCCCCCCTTTTCCTGATCAGTGCTCCTGTCTGGCCCCCCTTCAAAACTTTCCTAGATCCGCCCCTGCATAGCTGAAGTATAAATCCTTTCTACCACCAGCCAGCTACTGTGTTAGAGAAGGTCCTGCTCTGATTTGTATCTCAGAACCAGTTTATAATTTCTCTCTTCACATTCATGGCCTCTAAATGATCAGACTTGAGTCTCCAACATCTGCACAGCAGCATCGATCTAGAGAAGACGTCTCCTTGTTTCCTTTGCTGTTTCACTCTCACTAGAAATCTGAACCTGATCAGCCTTCATAGATGTGTGCATGGCTGTCTGATGACTAGTAGAGTTTACAGCTGTTCACTAAATCCTTGTTATTACTGAAAAGTTTTATTAAATAAAGGTGAACAATATCTAATGGAAACAGGCTGTTATCAACATTCTTCAGCTTCACGTGACAGCGACCTGGATCTGATTGACCTGAGACTGATAGATTTAGTTTAATATTGCTAGCACGTCCAAAAACAAGACTTTGGGGTAAATATGTGCTGATGTGAACCATGAACCGCTAGTTTCCTTCTTCTCAGCTGATCCATAAACCCAACAAGCGAGAAAAGCCGATCGGCTGATCACATCACTGACAGCCATCATGATTCACAACAACCGGAGAGAGAGAAGGAGGAGGATAAGGGGGGGGGGATAAAAGGAGGGGGAGGAGGAGAGGAGGGAGAGGAGGAGACGAGAGGAGAGAATGAGGTGAGGGAGGGATTAGAGAAGGAGGGAAAGGAGGAGAGAAGGAAGATGCAGTGCAGACACAGAGAGGACCAGAGAGCGATTAGAGCAGCTAAAAAGTTTTTAAAACATTTTTAAGGGAAAAGTTAGTTAGTTGTAGGAGTTAAACACCTTCATCCTCCAGCGGTGCGACACCCATAAACCTGTAACTGAGCCGGCAGACACACCTGAGCATCAGTCACCATCATCCACTAACATGTCAGGCAGAACCAGATGCTGTAAGTGGTTATCGTGAACAGTTTCTTCGGTCAATGAACGCTCGCTGTTCTTTAACATGAGCTGAGTCGACAGTTCAACTCCCAGAAGTTACATCAGAGACGCTTCCAGCGCGCATGGCGCTACAACAGGAACAAACCTTTTTAAACTTCTATTGTTTGTCAAGTGTAACAGCATGTACGGTAGTATGGATGAAGTCCGCAAGTCAGAATATACAAGTCGGTTTGACAAAACACTTATACCACATTTTACACGGCTACTCAAGAACCAATCAGATTTCTTTCAACTCTAACCAGAGAGAGAGAGTGGCCATAGCTTCCTAAAGGTAAACCTCTTTATGGACATTCAAATATGTCTTTCTAGATGAAAATGTGTCTCTACTCTCAGCTAATTTTGCTTATGTTTTATTTTTCCATGAACCAACTTCCCTTCAGTCAGGGCTAGAGAAATCTAGTTGGTTCTGGTGTAGGTGTGTAAAGTATTGGACAAATGTTTTGTACCTACTTGTAAAGTTAACTTGTATTTTCAAACCTGCTAGATGAATCTGTACCTGTACATTTTATCTGTACCTTTGACTCGTTGTTACTCTTTTAAATAGGGAGAAGTTAAAAAACTTTTGTCCCTGTTTTAGCTCTGTATCAACAAGGCTGAAAAGTCAAACATCAGCTTAGATTGGATATTTCTGCTTGATAGAAATACTACTCTGATATTTCTGTCTGGGAGATCATCAGTAACATAAGTGACATGACAGAGCTTTTTTTTTTTTTTCTTCTGGTGGTTTTATGGGCCGGTGGTTTGGTGGTTAGCACCGCAGCCTCACAGCAAGAAGGTTGCTGGTATGAACCTCAGCCGGGGGGTCCAACAGTGGCCTTTCTGTGGTCAGTTTGCATGTTCTCCCATGTTTACCTAGGTTCTCTGCAGGTACTCTGGCTTCCTCCCACCGTGCAAAGACATGCATGTCAGGTTAAGTGGTCACTCTCCCCAGGAGTGAGGGGCTGTTTGTCTCTCTGTGATGGACTGGCCACCTGTCCAGGTGTAACTGCCTCCTGCCTGCTAATTGCTGGGATAGACTCCAGTTTCCCTGCATCGCTGAATTGGACAAAGCAGTACAGAAAATAGATGAATGAATCATTGTATCTGTAGGAACTACAGGGACTCATTTTAGAGTCTACCTTCAGGCCAAAGCAGGGAGTTCTGACTCTGATAACGTTTTTACTTAGATGGGAAATGTTGGAAGAAATGTCTAAATAAAGAAAAAATCGACAGTTTCTACAAAGAGCCGAGTCGAGTGTCTGAATAAAGATTTAAGCTTGGATTTCTGAGAACGCGTCAACATTTGCATCCTGATGAAAAGCTGAGCTACCGTCAGATCATCAGATGACAGCAGATGGTGTGAGATCGTCTTTCTGACACACTCATGTGCCACCAGTCCAACATGTCGAATCAGAACCCGTCTCAGGTGGAAATCTGAGGTTTTCTCTCGAAGGGACAGATTCCTGGGGTTTCAAAAAGTCTGGCAGAGAATCAAACCTTTTCTAATCTGATCTTCAGATTTTCAGATTCATTTAGAATTTTATTTGTACTTTTAGTTGAGATATTTATTCACACTTTATATAATGTGATTTTCTTTTAAAGGGCAAAAAGTATTGGTATCGGTATTAATATCTTATTGTACCTTGTCGTATAAGTATTGTCTTATGTGGTATTGTATAGTTTAGTTTTGTATTCTATCAGTATTGGTATTACTATTGTATCGTTTCAGATTGTATTGTATCAGTGTCAGTATAGACTATTGTGTCTATATCAGTATTGATTCATACCGGTGTCATATCATATCATATCATATCATATCATATCATATCATATCATATCATATCATATCATGTCATGTCATGTCATGTCATGTCATGTCATGTCATGTCATATCATATCATATCATGTCATGTCATGTCATGTCATGTCATGTCATGTCATGTCATGTCATGTCATATCATATCATATCATATCATATCATATCATATCATATCGTATAGTATAGTATTGTATTATTGTTTATGGTAATGCATTGTATAGTATTTATTAGTATAGTTTAATTTCATATTGTATCATATCAGTATCAGTATTCATATCATACTGCATCAGTATCATATCGTACCAGAATAAGTATTGTATTGTATCATATTTTATTGCATCATACAGATATCAGTATCATATTGATACTGTACTGGTATCCTATTTTAATTCATTACATCGTATCGTATCGCTATGCAACACAACACATCACATCACCACACAACGCATTGTATTGTATCATAACATATCGTACTGTATTGATATTGATGAAAGTATCATAACTTTTGGAATTGTCTATCCTTATGTTACAGCAAAACTGACCATGAAGCAGTGAAATCTTCAGGAAACAAAAATACGCTAAAGTCAGAGGATGGTGGAGATGCTGGAATAAACCAGTTAAAGAATCCTGATTCTCTTTGGAGGTGGAAGATTCAAAAAGCTTATTTTCTTTCTCTGACCTATCACTCAGTTTTTTCTTTTTGCGAATTTCCATCAGGGGCATGATGAGAAAGTTGTTGTCTCAACTAAATATTTAGTCTCTGAGACTTCTGCAAACTGTCTGCAGACGTGGATGTTTCAGAGATGGTTTTAACAACATGGAGAAGAGTGAATCTGGCTTCAGGGTTTATTGTGGATGAATGTGAAGGGATTTTACTGGATTTTTTCTCCTCTGACTGACAGAAAATCAAACCTTTAACTTTAAAGAAACTGATCCTGTAAGTTTACAATGTTCCTCTAGTTAATGAATTTATAAGAAATGTCCAGGACCTACTTTCTGCAGAGTTAGATAAACATAGAAATGGACTGACCCAGTCCCTCTGAGGTCCCTCACCAGTTTGCATTTGTCCTCTGCTCCCTTCTTGTCCACCTCAGCCTGCTCTGCTCGGTCTATGGCGTTCTCCTTATCCAGCTTCAGCATCTGCATCTTCTTTTTAATGGCCTCCATGTTTCCCTCAGTGTGCTTTCAGCAGAAAGGATGAAAAGTATGTTGAGGTATCAGGCAGGGACACGGGCTGTGACAGGGACGGAGGTGGACAAGAGCAACTGAGTGTCTCCGCAGCGCTCAGGGACAGGAATGGACAGGAATAGACAGGAATAGAAAGGAATAGAAAGGACCAGCCTACCAGCTGCAGGAGTCAGACTGGAGGAGTCTCCGTGGTGGATTTGCGAGGATTGTTGCCCATATTTAGGCAGCGAGAGATGGCCAGAGAGTGTCTGGGTGGGTGTGTGCAGCATATGTGAATAAATCAGATGTGTTATTATTCAGAAACTTCAAATCCCATCCAAAATATCCAAAGGACAAAATTCAGAGAAAATAATGACATTTTTTTCAGAGATTTGTCTGGTTTATGATCATGGAGAAACGTTTTCCTGCCTTAGAAACAAAAAACAGCCAAATAATTGTAAAAATTACACTAATTTATTCCTGAATGTGAGTCAAAAATTAAACTAAAATGGCCCATGTAAATGAGATATTTCCTTTTAAGGGTCTAGATTTTAGGAAATAATGCACTAATTATTAAGGGTGTTGTATTGAGACCTAACTCATCCTGCAGCTTCGACTCAACCCCAACAAAAGTTAGATCAAAATGTGCGTATCAGTTGGAAAAAATGTCTTTTAACTTTTGCTGTAATTAAGTTTTAAGGTTTAAAAAACTGAAAAAAATTTGACTTTGTTCCATTGAAAATGAATGGGATTCAGCTGAAAGGAAAATGAGCCCAGCCTGCTTTGGAGCCCTATAACTCAGACATACTTTAACATAGAAACGTCATTCAAAACTTTTACTGTATGAAAGGATTTCTTTGTTATCTCATACAGTTATGACACAATTACAGTTTAAGTTTTATGGAAATTCAGAAATTATAATCAGACCCACTTGGGCACATGATGTCACACACCTCAAAATTATTCTTAAAAACTTCACAAATAACCTTTGTTTACACCCACATTTCCTCCTGCAAATACACAAATTATATTTTAAAAACAGGCATTTTTCCTGGCTTTCACCCAGTGTAATCATTGCAATAGGTCTTACAGTTTTCTCTCAAATCAGCTCAGAGCGCAGAGTGCCCCTCCATTCACTTCCATTCTGCCTTGTCCCAGCAGCTACTAGATGAACAGCAGGGTGTCAAATATCATCAAACTGAAAATATAACAGTTAATAATGGTTGCAGATGTCCACCCAGCAGGTACAGGCAGTCCTGTGTCTAGAACCATCTTCATCATCATACAATTAATGCAGCAGTTTAAATCATGAAGTTATATGTTTTCAGTTTTTGAAAAGTTTACTGTATAATTGTTCAATTCAATTTTATTTACACAGCACCAGTTCACAACAAAGTGAATGGTCAGAAACAAAGGATACTGTTGTACATCCATATAAAGTTCTGTGAAAATAATGAATTAAATCTATAAAGTTGAACTCGGAATGAATGAAGACACCTGACAGGCCATGTAGTTGAGCCACGGTGATGAGGTAATCCCTGGTTGGTAAATCGCTGTGTTACTTTGACCTGACTTTCCTTGTTGCTGCCACAAGTATCTTTACGTAACAGCTTCATCTTCTTAGTGACAGCTCCCTCCCACCTGCAGAGCCAGCCTCCACCACCCTCCGTCTAACCCCCTCCAACAGGTGTTTCTGGGCAGTTTAAAGGGTCCATACAGGGGTACAGATCATGTCCGCTCACTGAAGGAGGAAAGACAATGTTTAGAACGCAGTGGACCACAGAAAGAAAGACTGTCAGGTACATGTTGTTCTGATGTGACAAGGTGGACAGCAGGTGGACAGGTTTCAGTGAAGTGAATCTCATCAAAGCCCTTACTGCAGCATTTTGGATCACAGGAAGACTTTTCAGAACATTTCTGGGACTGAACAATAGCCAGGAATTACAGTCGTACAATGAAGTTATAAATCTACGGACTAGCTTTTCTGCATCACTGTGAGACACGGTGGTCCTCATTTTGGAAATATTGTGTAGGTAAGAGAAGGTGGTCCTAAAAACCTGTTTTATATGTGAAGTTAAGGGCAGATGCTGGTCCAGAATAACTCCAACGGTCCTCACTGTAGTACTGGAAGCCGAGGTAAAACCATCCAGAGTATTTCCATAGACTGAGTCTTCCTGAGGTTTTCAGGTCCAAAGACAACATCCTCATTCTGTCAGAGAAAATTCAGTCACCCAGGTTGTTTTTAAGACATCTTTGTAATGTAACAAACTGATAGGTTTCATCAGTATACCCGAGTATCATCTGCATAGAAATGAAATGCTGTGCTAATATTACCTAACAGAAAGTATGGGTCCAAGTACAGAACCCTGAGGAACTCCAAGACTTCTTCTGTGTGTGAGGAAGATTCATTATTTACATGAACACTGGAATCTATCAAGATAATTATGACTTAAACCAGTCTGATGTGGTTCCTTAAATCCTAGTAACATGTTTAGTGTAACAGAATGTTGTGATCAAGGTGTCCACGAATCCATCCGTCCTCGCCACTTACTTGACATATCTGCTCACTAGCAGCTGTTCTTGTAGGATCCAGATGTGAATTCAGATTTTATTCCACTGAGTTGACCTCATGACCCTTTGTAGAACTAGTTTCATCCACATCATGAATGAAAATGCAGATGTGACACGCAACCTTCTTTAATAGTTTCTAATCTGACATCCTCATACATCCAATATACTTCTTTATCTGTAAGTACTGGTTTTTAACTTCTTTCTTCTAGTTTTATATCAACATTTCATATTATCAGAGAACTGCCACCTCAGCTATCAGTGAAGGCCATTTTAATTAAACTTAGGTTTTTCTCTTAAAGTCAGGAGGTAAGGAGTCTTTTTACCTGCTATAAAAAACTTCATAAAAAACAGTAGAATCATAAAAATGACACCTGTGCAAAGTTTGAGACACACGGTTCAATAAGTTTTTCTGTACAGTTTGAGGCGTACTTTCTGGGTTTCTGTATCATGTTCTGATTAATTCATATGCACACACACACACACACACACTCACTGTGACCTCCTCCATCACCATAGCAACCAGTTACAAAGCTCCTTCTTTCTAAGTGACAGGCCCCAACACTGTCGCGCTGTGGGCAAGAAGAGTGAAAGTGAAACGGTGAAGAAGCGGAGTCAGGAGTTAGAATGAAAACTGGTTTTATTGGATAGAAATCTGCATTACAGTGTCCATCAGGTGGTCCAACTGGTCACCAGTCACTTCTCCTTGTTGCTGAGCGGAGTGATGAAGTTATTGCACTTCAACAACGAAATCTAGAAATTCATGATGAAGGCACTTTGATTGCAGCTCACGTTGGGCCCATTTAATCTGAGTGGTCCATGAACGCAACACAGAGGAGCCAAATACACTCACACTGACGTTTACACATTAAATATATGGCTTGATAATCATCACACAGACCCACAACTGAAGACTAACACAGAGGAAAAATACTTTTCATAGATTTCATAACGCATTCTTCAAAAAAAAATAAAAAATACTGATTTCCAACAAATTTCTTTCATCTATTTTCTTATATCAACTTTTACAGTATGATCATTAATATAGTGAAGATTATGACTGTAATGAGCCATAACCACCGGCTCCACGCAGAAGCTCTCTGGAAATGTATTCAGACAAGAAAAATAAAGACACTAGAAAACTTGCATAGATGATTTCTAACTGGAAGTGGAGGATAATAATTAGCTCGCGTTCATATTTCGTCTTTATAGGTCTGAAATGTAACAGTCACCTTTTCATTGTTCGACTCTCTGAAGCAGTACACACAACCTGGAAATATTAAAAGTATGTGAACATATATCATTATAAGCACAGATAACTTAATAAGCAGTATTAGCTGAACTCTGTTCGCCGGCGCTCACGCAGGGCGAGTCTGGAGGACATCAGCTGGAGTGAGACAAGTGAAGCTTTAGCTGTGGCAGGTCCTGAGCGTTGAACGTTGGTGCTGCTTCTCACTGCTCCTCTCGCAGCTCCGACGGCAGGAACTTGTACTGCTGCTGGCGGATCATGGCCAGCTTCTTCCTGGCCTCATCCAGCTCCCGTTCCTTCCGCAGCATCTCCTCCTGAGCGGCGATGATCTGAAACATCACGCATCTTTTAACACGCTGAACAGACATGAAGCAGCCATGGCATGAAGAGATCAGAGCAGGAGTTCTTCGCTCCTTCAGCTCAACGTTCAAACCCATCTCAAAAGATTTTTATTGTCAGAAGGATATTTTGATCTTTTATGGTTTTGTTGAATTCGCTGGTTACGTTTTTATGAAATTGCTGCAGATTCTTTACACTAGAAAGCAATGATATGACTTCATAATACATTGTTATACAGTGTATGTATATAACCGGATAACCATATACATCGATCGACAGAAAAAAAGGGCTGAAAAACAGTTTCTCTTCCTTTTCATTATAGCCTATCATGTAGCTTAATACTACAGTCATTACTTCCTCCCAACCAATCCCAAAGGCAGACCCAGGCACGCTCCGTCACCAAGCCCCGCCTCTTTCAAATCACAACAGAGAGAACGTGTATTTGCAAAAGAAGTCGCAGCAAGGAGAGGTGGAGGAAAAGGTCACAAAAAGAAGTCGGCGTGAGGAAAAACGTGATGCTAGCTGACGGCTGAGTCGACCTTTAGTTTGTTTTGGTGTTTGTTTACGTGTTAGCCCGGTTTCTGAGTTACCTACAGCTTCATCAAGCAACAGCATCAAATAACCAGGGCCTTCATTTTTTGATACTTATCGATATCGATTAATATGGTTTTTCTATATCGTCCACCCTGCCATAAAAACTACACAGAAGACAGTAGAATCCTAAAAATGTGGTTTTTAGATTGTTTTAGAAAGACGCTTTTTGTTCGAGGCGTTTCTGTATTACAGTCTGAGTAATTCAGACAACACTTGTGGGTATAGCCCCTCCCCCCACACACATTAGGACCTCCTCCATCACCGCAGCAACCAGTTACATGGCTCCACCTTCCTTCTAACTGACAGACTCCAACATGGCTGCCTGTATAATACATGTATTAAGGTAAACAGTAAAATAAAAGCACACAGGGATGGAAAACAAAGAATGTGGCATATTTTTTATAAACTATGTGTATTTGGGAACGCTGACTCACCTGCGCGATCCCTCCCACCATCTTACTCTTCACCACCACGGTGTGGTCATCCTGGTCATCGAAGGCAGCTTTCTGTGCAGCCTTCACCAGGTTATCAGACGCTCTCTTCACAGCATTCCCAGCAGCCTGCAGACACAGTCAGGACTTTATTAATGATAGAGACACAAAACTGTCCTTCAAAGACCTGAACTGGATGAAAGCTCAGGGAAACAGAGAAGGTGTAAGATGACGTTTATTGGGTGGTCCACAGGATGTGACATGTTTCTGTCATCGTTCCTGGGAAGCGAATGCCGAGTTCCTCTGCTGTCCCACAGATAACCATAACAGGTTTTTTCCTTGTTCCTGCTCAGAGAACATCTGTAAAAGGTAAAGATGAGCAGCGCTCGGAGCTCGACTCTGCTCTCATTGGACAGCAGCGTTTTCCTTTTGTGGGCTGAACTCCAACGACATCTGGATAAATCTTCCTCTGCTGGTTTATGTTTGGGTGGAATGTTAACGCTAGTTTGGTGTCAACATTCCTCAAACTGTCAGAGATCCAAGATTCAGTTCATCCTGAATGAAGATGTTTCCTCTTTGTTTCCATGTGGCTGGTAGAGATGTCAGAAGAACATCACGGAGAACATGAACGTTCATCAGTGTCCTTCTTGGGTCTAACCAGGGATGTGATTTTCCTTCTTCTTGCAGCCTCTGCAGCAGGTAAAAGGTAAAAGCCAGCGGAACATGTTTCACTCACCAGGAAGGTGAATCCCTCCGGATTTATAGCCTGTGATGCTCCAAATGGCTCCGTTCAGATGCTTGAGGCTGCTGGTGTCTCTGCTCTGAAGAATCCCTGTCTCCTGGAGGACTCCTGAAGCTTTCATTTTTCCTGAATGTTTCTGGTTTTCTGCAGGTTTTCTGCACATGTATGCTTCCATCTTTCTCCCAGACTATCAACACCATAATCACCACAACAGATTTTTTTCTATTACATGAATTTATTTAAACCTTCACAGATGTTTTCAGTCATTAACGTAAACCCAGCAGACTGAACCCGCCTTGTTTCTTCTCTGGTTTAAATGGTGTTTCTACAGATTAACCCAACTGCAGCGTGCCAGTCGGTTTGTTGGCTGCTGTTGTGGCATAGACTGCATCGCTGTCTCCGTAACTCAGTGTGTTAACTGGTTCTGTCCCCGCACCAACCAAGAGACTGTACATTTGTCAGGAGTTATTCCAGCTTTAAAAAGCAGCATGACGAGGAGCCGAGCGAGCACATGCTCCTGGTGTAATCATAGATGCAGACTAATGTTTCCTGCTGCTGCCACGGACGGATGGGTGGATTGTTTCCACAGCTCCTGTCGACGTGAACGTATGGGAATTACTGAGGTGGCAGCTGCAGGCCCAGAAGAGGAGGAGATAAGCCACCGCTGATTGGATCAGAGAATATGAGCTGGACTGGGCAGGTCCCTGTGATCACAGCTAGCATACACACAGCCTCAAAGGTAGTATTTTGGGTGGATGAGGGGACTGGATATACTTGCACTTTCTGATATGGCTTACAACTGCCTGCATCAGTTACACATAAAGGTCAGGACGAGCCTGCCTGATGTCCACCATCCAGTCGGTGCTTTCATGAAGGAAAACCATTAGCTTTGTTTCAGTTTCATCCCTGGAGACAATAATCCAGACGATGTCCCCACAATGAAAGCGTTGTGTTTGTGCTGTGATGAGGAGAAGGCCGAAGCTGCAAACTGAAACAGAGCAGTGGAACAGAAACTCAGGTACTCTCAGGTCTAAATATAGAGGATGTTAATCCTCCCGCAGCAGCAGGAGATGTGCATGCAGCTCATCTGTAACCCTACATGCTGAAGTCCGCGCTGCTAGCGCTTCATTAGCAGGACTGAGGAGGGAAACAAACGTCACTCTGGAAGAGATTATATCTCATTTCAAGAAAGCTGAGAGGGTCAGGGAGGGAGCTTTCACTTAAATTTAATTTATAAATGTAAAAAGTGATTAAATTAGTTCATATTATTCAGAAAAAAAGCCAACTTTTCAAAATGTTTACACTAAATTATAAGACTATGTAAATCTCCTTATCTGTGGCTGCAGATGTGGAAATAAAAAGCTATAAATGAGACTTATCTAAAATCCACTGAGCTCCTTCCATCACAACATAGTCCCCACATATCCTTCCTGTTTTATCTCTATTTATTTCATTTTCTCTTTGTTTTGAAGTCTCTCTTCACACACGCTGTGTCTTATATCTGTTTACTGTAAAACATTTAAACTTAAAAAGCACTGTTTCTATAAAAGAGAAACTTGTTGTAAAACACACTGCACGACCATGACAAGGTAAAAAAATTAATATAAAGTCACCATCTACTTCATCAGCTCCACCTGTTCTGCTTCCTTTTACACTAATATCCAACCAGCCAATCACACGGCAGCATGTAGTCATGGAGACGTGATGAAGTTCAAACCCAGCATCAGAATGAGGAAAAAGAGGATTTAAGAGACTTTGAACGTGGCATGGTTGCTGGTCTGAGTATCTACTGGGATTTCCACCCACAATCATCTCCAGGGTTTCCAGAGATGGTCTGAAGAAGAGAAAACATCCAGAACAGCAGTTGTCTGGACCAGGATGCAGCAGAAGACACACCGGGTAGTACCAGCGTGGCCTGGTTTAACCACCAGGATTTTTAACCAGATATATCAGAAGGTAGAAGGAGTGAAACCCACGCTGAGGTGGTGGTGTGTAGATATGAATAAGATGAGCTGAAGCTCCACAGTAACATGACAGAGTGGAGGGTTTGTGTGCTGAACAGCTTGATGGACGTTAACATGCAGTACTGACCTGCAGCCTCTTCATGGTCTGGGAGTCCTGGTCAGCCTTGACCTTGCAGGCCACCAGCAGCTGAGCAGTGGAGGCCGCCACCTGCTTGGCTGAGGAGATGAGCTTCTCCTCGCTGGCATGTCCCTGGACCGCCGAGTTGGCTGCCTCACACAGATTGTTGGTTGCTGCGGCAACCATCCGAGCCTGAAGAGCCAAATGACGTCAGTGGTGTGGAATTTTAAAACAGAATGAAATGAATGCTTCCATGTTTGAGCTGGAGGCAGCAGACTTACAGCAGAAATCAGGCCCTGAGACCACTGCCCATCATCCACGGCATTGGCTGGGATCGCTCCCACCTAGAAGCAGAACAACCTGCATTTAGACGGGTTTATCTCTGCTTACATGCCATGTAGGTGAAAGAGTTCATTGAAGATTCATGACCGGGAATTTGGAGTTGATATCTAAGTGATGTGTGTTATTATAAATGAACATCAGCAGGTCCTGTTCGTTGCCTGCAGTTGAGTTAGAGCATACCTTCCCCTGAGCTACGAGCTCCCTCTGCGCTGCTGAAGCAGCTTTAACCAGAGCACTTGTGGCAGCTGCGATGGACTTGGCTGCCTCCAGAATCTGCTCCTCAAAGTTTAGGCTCTCATCTGCTTCCTGTTTACAAGAGGAAAAACCAACAGGCGATAAACACACTGACCGAGGGCTGGGATGATAAAGATGTTCAGACAAAAAGTCCTGAAAAGAGCAGGAAGAGCTGGTGTGAACAGGAGAAACATGAAATATGGAGTGTGTGACAGCAGTCATTCACGGCGTGAGACACTGACTGCACAGACGGTGTGTAACATATGCTGAGTGTAACCCTACGGAGAGGTTAATAAACTATGTGTGAATGCCTCTGCTCTGTAAAAAGCCCTCTAACCTTGGGTTTGGTCCTCGGCCTCAGCTGCTCCAGTTTCTTGGCAGCTGCTTCAATGGCTGCCGCCGCTCCCAGCAGTTCGTTCTCCGCGATGACAGTAGGATCCTCCGGGTCCACCCACTCTGTTCCTGCAGCACACAGAAATAACACTGCTTCAGTCTGGGACACAGGACAGCGTCAGCCTGTTCTCCGGCCAAAACACAGAGCTGGGGTTAATCTGGACCTTCGTATGGAGGTCAACTCAAGGTCACAGCTAAAGTCTGGATTCTCAACCCTTGTGTCCTCCTCAGATTTGCTGCCTCTGGTGACCTTTATGTACAACAATGACCACACACAACAACACACTTAACTCGTCAATAAAAACAAAGTTTTTTCTGCTCTTTTCTCATAAATCACTCAAACTTAGAGGATAAGGATTTTAACCCTTTAAATACACACACACACACATATATATAAATATATATATGTATACTTATAAGATATAAGATGAGCTGAAGCTCCACACCACAATACATACATATATGTATGTATGTGTGTGTGAAATCATTTAATTTATATCATTGATAAAATAATAATATATAAT
>JBAFTB010000021.1:26813229-26825152 GCA_037177355.1 Melanotaenia trifasciata
TTGTTCTACACAACAAAACAACTGCATGAGTGCTCTTCCAAGACTGGTGATTCCATACTTTTTGCCAGGGGTTGTAATAACGTGAGATTCATAAATAGTTTAATTCTGGTTTTATTTACATTTTACACAGAGACTCAACCTTTATGAGGTTGGAGTTTTAAATCTTACTGTCATGAAGGTAATCTTGCGTTCATGAGGGTATTAAAAGAAAGACGTTAATCAGGATCATCAGTCTGTAAATCGTGAAATCAATGGCAGGATAAATAAATAAAGGATGTACCTTTTCTGTACATCACAGACAATATTTCATTTGAAGTGATGATAAAATCCCTGAAATATTCTTCATAAAGTTTTGTTCATTTCCTCATTAGTATTGTGATGAGTTAATTTGACATTATTCTTATTTTTGTTATTGATGAGCTAACCCCGGTGCTGTTGCGTCATGGGTACCTTGCAGGAGTGCAGCATGTCAGCCATGGCCCGCCTGCTGAGGTTGGCGGTGGCGATGACGTCCTCCTGACGGCAGGAGTTCCCAGCAGCCACTGCTTTGGCTGTAGCCAGAGTGATTCCTTTAGTCATACGGATGAACTCCTCCGGCGTGGCTGTCTTAGGTGGCGGGTCAGAGCTGCAGAACACCTGAGAACCAGAACCAGATCTCTTCGTTCATTAATCAGACTAAAGGCAGCGGATCCGAGCCAGGAAGAGAGCTCCCCCGAAACTCACCGTCAGCTCCTGCTTGATGTGTTCGATGGTCGCCTCCAAAGCTCTGGTTCCCTTCGTGGCTTCGTCCTCCACCGCCTTCACCGTCTTCAGCAGCGATGTCACGTTGGTCACCATCACCTGCAGGGGTCAGATCACATGACCACACTAAACACCCACCCAGCTGGTTGAAGCCCTGTATGAGTCTGAGGTGGGTGGGGAGCTGCACTCGTCCTGAAACAAACCTCCTTCAGCTTCAAAACAGACACAAGTTCAGCTATCATGTCATTATCCAGGAGAAGAAGAAGAACTGCCATTCACTACAAGTACCTGAATAACTTCTATTTGACAGGTGTTGTCACCTGGGTCCACCTGGACTCCCAGCAGTCTGACTACCACTTAATGATGACGTCCCGTTGTGTTTGAATTCTTGCTTGTGTTGTTCTTCCTCTCAAATGTAATCTAATGGATAAAAGCGTCTGCTAAATGACTGTAGAATATAATAGAATAGAATAGAATAGAATAGAATAGAATAGTGTTTAATCAAACCAGGTGCATTCAGCTTGCTTATGCTAGATCTGCAGGACCGTAGCTGCTGTTATTATTAATGAACTGTAAGATGTCCAGCATGATGAAGCCGTGCTGTGAAGCCTGATGTGTCTGCAGAAAGACGGCGTATCGGGTGGATCCGTGTGATTTAGTGCGTTACCTTAGCAGAGTTCTTCAGCTGGAGCATGCTGGGATCATCGTGAGGTTTTCCTGCTGCTGCCTTGGTGGCGCTGATGAGGTTACCCAGAGCTTTAGCCACATCCTTCACCGCATTGATCAGGACCACCTGGAGAGAAGACAGTGGCGTCATCTTCCAACAAAACACATGCGTGTCATCTTGTTGTGGTGCTGCAGGATTTTTCTGTCAGAGGAGGCTACACCTCAGTTTGATTCACAGCTGCAGGATTTGAAGGAGACTTTACTCAGAATACGACTATGTGGACAGACAGAAACCATCTAGAGGCTGATGGTTCTTTCAAAAGATGATTCCTCATTTTTAATCTGTTTTGGTTTTAAAGAGATGAAACTGCTGTTAAACCCATCCACACAGTCTGGTTTAAATCTGGATGCAGAGTAACTGCTGATGGAGGAGAAGAGGCCTGCTTAGTGAAAGATGGAGTAAATCATGATGATGTGTTCAATGACTCTCGGCCCTGTTATCCGTACCTGAGTCTCTGGGTCTTCAGATCCCAGACTGGCAGCTCCCAATTTGACCACATCTGCCAGTCTGGTAATGGTGGAGACGGATGACTGGGCAGCTTGAGCAAGTTTCTCCTGACTGGCTCCAGCACCAGAAACCAGTAACTTGGTGTCCTCCACTAAAGCTTTGGCTGTTTTCAGAATGCATTCTCTGAAAGAATCAGGTGAGAACAGCAGGTCAGTAACACAAACATGACGGCGTAAAAACGTCCTGCAGTCGAGTCAGACTGAGACACAGGCTACGAAGAAAAACCCACGTAGGCGCTTCAACGCTGCTGTGGTACTTTAAACCTGATGTTAACGATATAAATATTTTATATGTCCCATGTAAAACGTCTTGGGATACAGCGAGTATACTCGATATATCGCCCGGACATAATTTCTCATGATGATCAGATGAGTTCTGGACACAGCGTAGATGGAGCAGAGGGAGCTTCTGGGTCATGTGACGAGCAATTCTAACATGTCTAAGAGCTGAACATGACCTCAAAGCAGTGAAGAAGAGTACATCTTCTTCTGTAATCTCTGGCAGAGGAGGTGTTACCTGTGGTCAGCGAAGGTCTCAGCGTTCTCCCGGTTCAGAGTACCAGCAGTAGCAAACATGATTGTGGTGTCGAGATCTGCGATAATCCCTGACACGGCGCTGGCAGCGGTGATGCAGGCCTGCGTGCCGCGGTTACCAGCCTGAAGGGACGCCAGCACATGGGAGACCTGCGGAAACGTGTCTGAGATTAATAAACATCCCGTTCATCGCCCTGGAAACGGTGTGGAGAAGAGAAATAACCTTCTCTGAGACTTTGCGGGCACTTTCGATCAGCTCTTTCTTGGTGAAGGAGTCGTTGGGGCTGCACTGCAGAGCTCCAGCTTTAGTCACCAAACCTGTGCAGGTGAAGCCCAGCTCTCCCACCTGCTTCTTAATGTGAGAACCAATCTGGGAGCAAATAGAGATGATGATTAACTATCAGGATGGACTTAGTGAAAAGGATGCTGGGATAGAAGTTTTACTGACTTCATCGTTCTCTGCTGTTAGAGCTGCATATTTGGCCTCATCTGCCAGATTTCCAAAGTTACTGGTCAGCTGGTTGGCCAGTCCTCCCAGGTCGTCTGGGTTGGTGTTAGACTTGGTCACCTGGGGACAGAGAGATGAAGAAAAAATTCTGAGTATCACAGATGGAAATATTTTACCTTTTCACCTACATTATGTTCCCCGAATCAGAACCATCCTGTCTGAGAGGGATGCAGAAAAACTAGTCCATGTTTTTCCAGACTGGAATACAGTAATTCCTGATTATTGTTAGTCCAGTTTGGCTTCAGGTATCAGACCTCCTCTCTACCTTTAGATCATCTTCCTTCCTTCCTGATAAAGCTTATAGCAGGTCTGGTTTGGCGACCCTGATCCATCCTCTAGTCCTGCTGCTATAGGCCGAGGCTGCTGGGGGATGTCCCATGATGCACTGGGCTCCTCTCTTCTCTCTTTATTCTTCATGTAGAAATATGTGGCGTTGTTGTTCATTCATTCGTGTTTCTCTTCTTCTTTCTCAGCAGGAATCCCTGGATTAGAGTTCTGCTGCTGGTTCACCCTCTTTCCTGTCCTCTCCTCCACAAACTGGTCCAGGAGGATGACTGTCCTTCCTGGTCCTGATGGAGGTTTTCCTTCCCGTTTCTGGTCCTGATGGAGGTTTTCTTTCCCGGTTCTGGTCCTGATGGAGGTTTTCCTTCCCGTTTCTGGTCCTGATGGAGGTTTTCCTTCCCGGTTCTGGTTCTGATGGAGGTTTTCCTTCCCGTTTCTGGTCCTGATGGAGGTTTTCCTTCCCGATTCTGGTCCTGATGGAGGTTTTCCTTCCCGATTCTGGTCCTGATGGAGGTTTTCCTTCCCGGTTCTGGTCCTGATGGAGGTTTTCCTTCCCGATTCTGGTCCTGATGGAGGTTTTCCTTCCTGGTTCTGGTTCTGATCCTGATGGAGGTTTTTCTTCCCGGTTCTGGTCCTGATGGAGGTTTTCCTTCCCGGTTCTGGTCCTGATGGAGGTTTTCCTTCCTGGTTCTGATTGAGGTTTTCGTTCCTGGTTCTGGTTCTGATTGAGGTTTTCCTTCCTGGTTCTGGTCCTGATGGAGGTTTTCCTTCCTGGTTCTGATTGAGGTTTTCGTTCCTGGTTCTGGTCCTGATGGAGGTTTTCCTTCCTGATTCTGATTGAGGTTTTCGTTCCTGGTTCTGGTCCTGTTCTTATCCAATAACTGAATCTTTTAAGGAAAAATCTGATTATTAATGAATCCCAAAGCTCACCATCTCCTGCACAGTGACAGCGATGGCCTTGGCCGTCTTCACCATGGTGGTCTGGTAGTCCACGAAGGTTCCTTCTGGTTCCATTGTGGGTGCATCCTCCATCTTATTGATGGCATCATTGATGGAGCCCACCATGCCGCCCACAGCACCTGCTGCACCGGCAGCCTCAGCCAGCGTGGCGCCCAGGTCATCCACCGCTTCCTTCATCATCTGCACCGACTCCTCCAGAGCATCCTGCATGTGCGCCGCCTGCAGACAGCAAACACATGCACACCTGTTCAACCACACAGCTCAGGTTATCCCTAGGATCCCTCACACTGACAACATGATGGGAGATATGGTGCTTTTTCAGGATTTACTGACAAATGTTACTGGATTTGGTAAACTCAAAAAACCCCTGAAGGTTTCATCCTGTGTGTACACACTAAGACTGTGGAGAAAAAAGCAGTTTAACTGAGTTTTACCACCAGAGGGCGCCACAATATGAAGATGAAACCTGCTTGACTGATCAGCAACTTCAGCAAAAACGTCCACTACCAGGTACCAGGACTATTAACCATTGGTAGAAACTGTCCTAAACTCCATCCTACCAGTCAAACTGGCAGAGGAACTCAACTCCTTCTACATCCGCTTCGACACCCAGCTGGAACATAATGAAGCCAGTTCCCTCTCTTCCCATTATTACCAGCAGCAAACAGGGTTTAAACTCGACATACAGGAGGTCTCATCAGCTGGCAGGTGTATTTAAAGACTCCGTGTCCTAGCAACCAGAGCTCACATACGCCATCACATTCTGGGATGGAAATCTCTACACAGCATCATAAAAACAGCTGATATCCAGCTGCCCATGCTAGAATGAATCTGCATCCTCAGAGACTTCTCTCATCCTGGACACATGGGCCTTTTACTCCATCATGTTTACCTCTGTACGTTTTATCTGACCGTTCATACATCCTCAAAACTATTTCTACGTCAGTATTGCACTTTATTATATTTAATATGATGCTGCTTCTCTTTTCTCTTTTAAATCTTCATATTTATTAGTATTATCATTTTAACCACTAAAGCTTCTATTTATTAGATTTGCACCAGAAAGTTTCAATGTTCATTATATGTCAAATATAATAACATTAAAGTCTGATTCTGACATTTCGAATGAGTGGAACTGCTCATAGATCATCAACCTTCCTTTAAATGAACCACCTTTGCAGCTTGATCATGTTTTAACCAACGCCCTTTCTTTAATGTTCAGTGATGCCTCTGGTATTGTGTAAAGCACTTTGAATAACACTGTCGTTGAACTGTGCTATAAATAAACTCGCCTTGCCCATAAATCAGCTGGAAACTGGTTGTGTTCCTCCTACGTGATGGAGACGAAGAAGGAATTTCTGTTGTTTTGAAGCCAACCAACAGCTATTTACTTCACTTACTCACGTTCAGTTAACATTTATCTAAAATATAAGCTGATTTATAAAAGAACAGGAGAGAAATATTATTTAATAATCATCTAAAACACAGATTTTTAAAAAGTTAAAACAAAAAAATCAAATCAGAAAATAAAAAATGTGAAAAGTCTGTGTATTGATAAATGAGGGTCCTGGACGGGTCCTGGACTCAGGGGGTCCAGCAGCAGCGTGGGTACCTTGGGGTTTCCTCCGGCCTCCTTTGCCGTGTAGAGCATCTGCAGGGCAGACTCTGCCAGGGTCTTGGTCTGGTCTAAGACAGCCATCTGCTGTTGGCTGCTGAGGATCTTGGATGCTGTACCAATTGCTGCCATGATCAGGGGCTCAAAGTAGCTGGCCATCTGAGACACCTACGCAGGGGAGAGGGGGAAAGATCATCGACCATCCTTTAAATGGACCACCACGTGTAGAGGTCTGAACCAGGATTTACCTTGTGTCCAAGCTGGGAGGCCTCAGATCGAGCGGCCACAGCGACCGGATCAATCAGGTTGCTGATCTCGTTAACGGAGGCAGCCATCTGCTCATGGAGAGTCTGCAGCAAAGACACAGACGATCCGCTGATGACGTCTTTCAGTCAGAATGTGATCAATTCACAACAACGAGCTAAAGCTAAAACCAGAACCAGAAAAATTTTTCTTTCCATCTTTATCCCCTAAAACAAGCCCACCCTCACGGCTGTGAACAGGTCGGGCTCCAGACTTTCTGCACTGGTGCGTCAAACTTTTCCCCTCAATTTTCTGCTGGTCAGCCTAAATTTCCCCAGCGATTTCTGGTTGACCATTACCCAGACACACTGATGGTTGTTGTGGACAGAATGAGGTTTAAGAACATGTTTAACGTTATTTGTTAAATAGAAAAGAAAAAACATTCATTTTAAAAGTTACTGAACTGAATACAAACGTTGCAGCTCATGGGATCTACATGTTATCGTGTCCCGGTGGACAAACCAAACCTCTGAAAGAACAGATGCCACCACAAAGCAACCATCTGCACCGGAAATATGGATTATCATCATCATGATGAAGCAAACCTCGGCTCACCCTCCTCATCGAGGTTTAGAAACATAAACCAGTAGAGGTGATCTTCTGAAGAAACTGGCCCACAGAGACGTCCTGGACATTTACGTCCGAGATGTTTGATGTTTTCTAATCTTTTCTCTAACAGTATTTTTAATGAAAGCTGGTGTGACTGGGAATGGTGTGTACGCTCAAAGACGTGACTAAGATGATTCGTTAGTTAAGGCTAACACATGTTCAGCATTTAGAAACAGACATTAAAGCAAAACATTTTAAAATATATATAAATTTTTTAAAAAAAAGTAGAGGCAAAAGAGAAAATTTGTCACCAAGGACTTTTTTACGCTTTTGTTTGTAATTTATGGAATTTTTGGATGTTTTTGGACCAGGGACTATACAGCTTCTGTTCCAACTTTCCTTTCAGGTCCGAGTTGTTTCAGGTGGTGAAAAACGTTGTTCTGAGCAGCTTTAGCTTTAGCTCTTCTATCTCAGGTTTCTCTAAATGAAGTTCTGCTCGCTGTGGACTGAACGTCCCACATAGGGACAGCAGGGACAGGTGTGCTTACCTCCATGGAGATGTCCTCTCTGGGTGTTAGGTGCTGGCTTATGGCAGCGAGCGAAGCCTGGTCAACTTCACGAATGCAGTTGTTCAACACCTCAATAGCATCATCACATTCTCTCTGACCTGGAGCTTTATCTCTGAAACAGACAGTAAACTGATGACTACACCAGTAACCAGGCACCCCGACATCTTTCCAGCCCACCAGAGCACAGCCACAGAGTTAAAAAATGTACAGAACTAAATAAATGTAAGCATTAGTAGTTGATAACGAAGAGTCGTTCCATCATGGAGGCGGAGCTGAGCCCACCTCATGTTTGTGATGAGCTTCTTGATGGAGTCGGAGACGGTCCTGGAGTGTCCAGCCAGCACCGACCACTTGGGAGGGTCTTTGGGATTGACGGCCAGAGACCGGGCGGTCTGAATCAGGCCGGTGGAGCTTTCCAGCATCATCTTCGCTGCTGCCAGGATGGGCTCCATGGCTGCATGACCCTGAGGAACGAAAAGCAAGAAAATCATCACTAAAATGTCTCATGTCCTTCTTGTGCAGGGTGTCCACATCCGGGCCTCGAGAGCCACAGTCCTGCAGGTTTAACATGTTTCCCTACTCCAACACATCGAATTCAAGTGAAATGTCTCTCCTCCACAGCTCTGCCCCGACATGTTGACTCATTCATCGGGTTCAGGACCGCGACCCTCCAGGACCAACTCTGGAGCCGCAGGTGTGCAGACAAACACCTCCACCAGGTGTGGGTGTACGTCAGTCCGTGTAATAAAGCTCTTATCCTCCTACTTTCATACTGCTGCCGTTACAAAGGAAATTATTATTATTAATATTTGAAAAAAAGCAAGAAATTTCTCTGCACAATGAACAGAAAACCTGCTAAAACCATAAAAACGTCACACAGAGGGAAGCCGGTTTCTAACAGAAACTTCACTTTTAAAAATAAACTTATTTCTGTACACACTGCAAACACCACTAAATTACTCAAATAAAAAATTAAACTGAATAAAATATAATTCCACATTTTCAGAAGAAATAAAAACTAAATTAGAATAAAATAAAAATGAAATACAATTAAAAGCATTGAACAAAACAAAAAATCTAAACAAAAAGATAAAATTAATTTAACAAAATAGTATAAAAGCTAAACAAAGACAAAATAAAAGCTAAACAAAATAGAAGAATTTTTAAAAATTTAATGAAAATAGAAATAAAATAAAATAAAACAGAGTGTGAGGACGAACCTCCGGACTGATCTGAGCAGGAATGCTGGCGAACTCGGGGTTGGAGGCGAAGGCGGTCAGGTTGTCCACGGCTTCCATCAGAGGACCGGTGGCCGCTCTGCACTTCTTCCTGTTCTCCTCATTGAAGGCTCCGTCTAAAGCCTGTGAAGGAGGAACAGGACCAGGACCAGGATCAGGACCAGGACCAGGACCAGTCAGTATTTTCCATCACACACACACACACACACCAAGACTCAAAGCTGAGATAAACTTTATTCTTTTCAGTGGGATTAATGGTGAGCTCCAGTGACCTCGTTTCTCCGAACGTCGGACTTGTAAGTTGCAGGAAACCCAGAGATTCCAGATTTCTGACATAATTTTCTGAGTTATGAAAATATGCTAAATAATAAATGAATAAAAAGACCTTGTATGTGTTTCCATAAACAGAATAAAGGTTGGACACATCAGACACTGCTTCAGGGAATCTACCGGCTCCGTGGAATAATTCAGTCCCAAATAAACGTCCCAAGCCTCGCAGGTTTTCAGCTGAACCTGGTCTAGTGCGCTCTAGCGAGCCTCTGTGTTCATGGACCTTCATGCTCGGTAGAATAATTCAGTCCAGATTCAAACACTAAATCAGGGGTGTTCAACCTGCGGCTCTGGAGCAGCAAGTGGCCCTCTGAATTAGTAGGCCACTTTTTTGTTCACCCTTCTGGTTTTTCTCGGTTTAGTCTTTACTGGCTTTTTCTGAGTTGAACTTAGAAAATAGTAGTTATATTGTGTTTCTGGTTTAAGCAGCTTCTCTACAACAACACATGATTTACCACCTTTGTTTTTGTATGGTTCCTTCTTCCCACTTGCCACCATAAAATCTGTTAACTCCCAGTTTTACATCCGTCCACAGTTCTCATTTCTTGTTAGGACCTCCATACCCTGTACTGGGTTGTAACAGGACTGAAAAACTAAACGCCGGATGTTATTTACCGTGTTTAAACTCTACGTGGTCACGCTCACAGTTCTCCCCAGAGAGCATGTCTCTGAAGATATGTGGCTTAAATATCAGGTACTAACCAGGCCGACACCACCAACACACATTTAGAGATGGCTGCGCCCAGTACCACCTCTAGTCCACTGTTGTCTTTATTTTATTTCTTTCTGTTATGTTTTGTGTCCAGTTTCTAGTGTAAATATCATGGCTAGCGATGTAGCTACGGTGGGGTTATATGTGTATACATGAGTGGTTTATTATTAAACTGCTGTTCGCATGCTGCACATTTTTACAACAGATTTTTAGTTGTAGCAGCAGTTTTCCGAGTTGATGCAGCGGGAACGCCGTTTAGCTGCTGCTGACGTCACACACTCTCGGACTAACGAGACAACTGGAACGCTCCATGAATTTGCTAAAATGTCAAATCGAGGTGATAAAGTACTTTAAATGAGACAAATCCAGATTTGTCTGAACGATTTGTTGAGCAAACCTTGATGGACTTGACCAGGTTGGCGGTGGTGTTGGCCACTTCCTTGGCTGACTGGACGAACTGCCTCTTGGCGACGGGGTTGGGGGTCTGGGAGGAGGCCAGACGGCAGGCGTTACACAGAGCAGAGGTGTGCTTGGCCACGATGGTCGCTGCAGAAAGCACCTGGACAGCAGGACAGGCAGGATATCACCAACTAACCACAAACTCAAAGACTAGTTAAACTGGCCAGCAGTGGAAGGGAGCGGTACCTGAGACTGGGTGCAGGCGGGGTCCACCAGGTTCTGGCAGGCCATCTGAATAGCCTGATTAGCACGGGCGAACTGAGTCGGGTCCACCAGACCCTTCTGACCCGCGGAGCTGTTTGGATCCGACACCCCCACCAGATAAGCCCCCTGTAGACACCACTGATCAGCGTACGAACACACACACCAAACACACCTTACCTGAGAGCGAGGGTTTTACCTGAGCAGCTGCTTCAGTAAGACCACACAGAGCTTTGGATGCAGCGCTGACCGAATCTCCAAACTCCGGCAGGTTGGAGTTCTTGGCATTCTGAGAGATCCCAGCCATGGACTCACCCAGAACCTGCCGGTCCAGACCAGAGACAGAGGTCAGATTGAAGAAAGTTGTCAGAGCAGGAAACAAGCCGGAGACTCAGAGGATGGATGACACACGTCACATAATAGCTCCATTTGGTTTGGTCTTCATATTTCACCCAAAAAATGTTTCCTTACGCTTTCAGCAAATATGTGATCATTATTTTATACTTTAACCTACTTCGTTAACATTTTGACCTAAAAATGGAGAAAAATCATCTCGTTTGAACTGAAAAAAACTTGTTGAGGGGGCGCTAGCGATCAGCCAGTGGAGCAGGTCACATTTTGAGAAGCTCTGCTGAATGTTGTCATAAAATTTGGGCCTCTGGCGCTTGGTACAAAAATAGCTGCAAAATATATGTCGGGTAAACTGTTATAGCATTTGCAGCTCTTTTGGCCAGGCGGATTGACAAATGTCCACCTACATTCAAGCACTGGTTCAACGATTTGATGTCTGACTCTGGAACAAATTTGCTACTCAGTACAGGGTACTAATTTAAAATTTTATGCTACCTGGCAACCTGTTCTTAACCTGGTCGAAAAGATGGACTCTGATTATGTTGTAACTCAACTTTTATTATTAACTTTTATTAGCCTCCTATTTTGGTCTTTCCATGTTTTACTATATCTACATAATATAGTGTAATTTTACAGTATACATGTCTGTATGGTTATCTGTCAACTGTGAACTGTATGTTTGTTTCTTATATCCAAAATGTTATTATTATTATGATTCTCCTTTGTATGATTTGTTCTCCTTGATATGGTATACTGGTGCAGTAAGGATGGGTGGTGGGTGGGACTGTGGGATGTTGTTGTCTGTTGTTAGTTTTTGTTTGTTATATATAAAATATTAATAAAAAGAATTTCATTAAAAAACTTGGTCAGCTGAATCAGTCAGAGTCAGGAAACCGTTCAGATAAAACATGAAACATCAGGAGGAAACAGAAATCCAAATACTGTAGCTCAGATTCAGAGGAAAGTAGAGAAATAAGAGAATGACCACAGAATCCAACCCAGGGATGTAGTACCTTCGAGTTCTCCATGACGCTGTCGATGGTCTCAAAGAAGGAAAGCTCGTTGACGGCTTCCGTTGGGTTTTCCAGCATCCCTTTGACCGACTGAAGATACAAAACACATCTCAGACCTCTGTATGATGCAGTCTGACGTACAACCCCAACAATAAAAGTAAATGATTTCCACATCTCCTCAACTCATATTTTATCCCCAGTAGAAGATAAACATCACATCAGAGGACGAAACGGAGACGTTTCACCAAGAGATGAAAATATGAGCTGATAGTGAATCTGATGGAAAAAGTTGGAACAGGAGCAACAAAAGGCTGGAAAAGTACCT
>JBAFTB010000021.1:26892704-26909963 GCA_037177355.1 Melanotaenia trifasciata
TTAATGCTCCTGGTATGGTTTTATTTCCCATCTGTTTGCTTTCGGCATGCTTTGGAACTCTACAGCCACCGTAGCGGATTGTGGGCGTGGTTTGTAGTGGGCGTGGTTTGTAGCGGCTGTGGGCTGCAAACAGCGGTTCTCGCTTCGTTTTCTGCTCTTTTGGACACGTCTTCATGGGTTTTTGGCTACCTCCATGGGTAGGCCACATGGTTTCTGTTATTTTTATTGTGCTGCCTGTTGTCATTCATTCATTTTTGTAACTTGCATACAAACCTAATAAAGCTAAAAGCTAACCTATAACCTGTGTGGATCAAAGATGTGATTGTGGTTAATTTAAATGCACCAGACTAAAATGATCCTTGTTTCTATTTGACATTTAGTGGCTGTTAGCAGAAGGAGAGCGCTCGTGCTTGTTCTCCTACTTGCAGCCTTGCGGAGGAGAAGCAGGAGAAGGAGCCGGTGGTGGGTGCATCCCCTCAACCAGCGCCGGGCGCAGCAGGGGGACTTCTACCGGCTGGTGGCGGAGCTGGGGCTGGACCGGCAGCGCCATCTGCAGTACTTCCGGATGACTGCAGAGCAGATGGACGAGCTTCTGTCCCTCGTTGGTCCTGAACTAACCAGGCAGTCTACCAACTACAGAGCTGCTATAGAGCCCAAACAACGGCTGGCGGTTGGACTAAGGTAAGAAATCAATAACCACAAGTTTAGAACCGTCTTATTACAGTATAATAATTAAAAAAGTATTTGGATTACAAAAGAGTTCACAAAATAAAACAGAGACTTATAGAACAAAAAAATTAACCATATAAATACATTTTTCAACCAAAATTAAAAATATATATAAAAAAATAACCTACAACATAAAAAACCCAAAGTGATAAAAAAAAAAAAGCTGACTATTGTCGTTCCTCCAGATTGGGAAGTGTGTATAAAATGCTAATTTTGGCCTGCTGCCTTCTGGCTGGACCAGTTCATAGGACTGTGGTCCAGGTGGCGTCTCCTGTAAGATGGAGATCAGTCTGTCAGGCTGTGATGGCTGGCTCCTCCTGCTGTCTTTAGCGTCTTGTGGTCTGGACATCCGCTCCCTGGGGCTTCGGACCGAAAGGGCCTCCCTCCCCAGAGGTTGAGGCAGAGGGGCTGGAGCAGCAGATGATGTCTGTGCTAGTAATAATGGTGTAGATCGCTCCTCAGATCCAGTCTGTGGTACTGGGGTATTTGAACGCTCCTCTTCAACATGAGCCAGTGGTCGAGGCCCCAAGTTGCTCTTTGAACTTTATAACACAAATGACATGAAAAACAAAAGAAAACTAATTATTTTCTGTTGTTTATTATGGAATTAATTAACAAAAGAATGTCTTCATTTAAATCTCTGCTTGTTGAGTAATATTAATTTATAAAACGTTGCTGTTATAACGTTGTTAATATCCTTAACCAACATTCTGCTTCTTGGGCGTACAAGGAAGGACATGATTTTAGAAAATTCCCGGTCCTTCTGAGTCCCACCAGCTGACCACTTGGCATGCTGTCCATCTCACCTTGCAGACATCAACTAAAACAAAGAGCAGACACATATTAGCAACAGCATTTGACATCTAACCTTTATTTTTTTCTGCCATCACAGGTACCTGGCCTCTGGGGACTCTCTGGTTAGCCTAGCTTCTAGCTATCGGCTAGGGCACTCCACTGTTGCGAACTCTGTCCACATGGTGTGTGCTGCCATTGAGAAAATCATGATGGACCGGTTCTTACCCGTTCCAACAGAAGACAGGTGGAAGGAGGTGGCCAAAGGCTTCTGGAAGAAGTGGAACTTTCCAAACTGCTTGGGAGCTATTGATGGCAAACATGTGACGATACAAGCACCTCCACTGTCTAGGAGTCAGTCTTTTAATTATAAGAAGACGTTTTCCAGAGTGCTGTTGGCACTAGTGGATGCTGACTGCAGGTTCCTGGTGATTCAGGTGGGAGACTTTGGCAGAACCAGTGGTGGAGGTGTGTTTGCTGGATCTCATCTGGGTAGAGGTATGGAGGATGGGACACTTCATGTACCACCCTGTACGTCTCTACCTGGTGCTGCTCTCCTGGGTGATGTCCCATATGCCATGGTGGGTGATGCAGCCTTCCCACTAAAGACCTATCTCATGAGACCTTACCCCGGACAGAACCTCAATCACCAAAAGAGGGTCTTCAATTACAGACTCTCAAGAGCGAGGATGGTGGTGGAGAATGCCTTTGGCATCCTGGCCTCCAGGTGGAGGATATTTCATAAAAACATAAACCTTCACCCACAACATGTGGATACACTTGTGGTGGCAGCTTGCATCCTCCACAACTTTCTGGTTAACCCTACTGACAACCAGAGGATGCTGAATGAGGCGGAGCAGCTCGGGCTGCAGATGGCCCCTGTGGGGAACATGGGTGGAAACAGGGCCTCCACAGCGGCCTGGAACATCAGGGAGAGCTTCAGCACCTTCTTCAGCTCTCCTGAAGGCGGTGTGTCTTGGCAGGACAGGATGGTGTGAGCTCATGAGCAGAAAGGTTGTGTAATAACACGTAAATATTTATTTTATTTTTCAATGATACTTCCAGTTAGAGGCAAACAGTTGCAATGACTGATAATGCTCAAAGACCCACGAAAAGATCGTTGATTTGTTTATTTGTTTTTTTGGAAATAAACGAATTGTTGGAAAATGTTTGTGAATTTCTTAATAATATTACAAATGGGTTTCATACAAACATAAAACACCATATAAAAATTTAATCTATTCAAAATAACACTGCTTTCATTAATTCGTGGGAGGTACGCTGCAACTTTTCATGATGTTGTGAAGTATCAGGTCATCATGAGAAGAGGTGTGGCTCTCTGTGAGGCCGGTAATCAGCTGTGCACGTTAGCATAACATCCATCCTGTAACCTCCACCAACAAGGCTGAAGCTTTTTAATGCCCTTAATTAGTACATCTCCAAAAATGTAGAATTGTACATGGTTGATAATGTGGTTTAAGTGGTACGTTGAGGGAAAAGAACATATTTATATGTTGGTTTGTTAAACTCACCATCCACTCCCAGTAACTGCTGGTACCTCAGTCCACTTCCTTTCTGCTGTAATATCAAATACAATCTGGTGATTCACAACTTCCGTGACTAAGCTGTGGTCGTCCATGACGTAAAAAAAAAAAAAAAAACTTGAGAACCCGCCCGACTTCTGTCACCGGTAATGACGTAATGTTTACCTGGTTCAGCAGCACAAATCTGCACGGGGGCTTTTATTTTGAAAAATACCAGCTTTTGCACTGCCCCCGTGTATGATTTCCTGTCTGGCCTCATCTGACCTGCGGAGTTTGAGCCCCCCCCCCCCACACACACAGTTATTTAAATATGGCTGCATTAATATTAAAACTGAATATGGCCATATTTACATTTTACACTTTAAGTTCCCTGGAAAAGAAAAGTCCGACAGAAATGTTTCATCTCTGTTTATTCTCTACATGTTTATACAAACGTCTGAATCCAGCTGATGACTTTCATATCTACACCACATACATTAGACTAGCATCAGCTCTAGAAATGATCACATGACCCATGAGTCAGACAGCACACACACACACACACACACTGTGCACATTCAGCCCAACATCACTGAACCAAGAGACTGTACAATTTAAAAGAATAGATCTGTACATTATTGGATGAAAACTTATCTACAGTTTGTAAGGCTTCTCCAGAAGGAAGTCGACTTCATTTTTACTTTCCCACCAGAACCAGAACCTGAGTCCGAACCAGAACCAGCAGGAACCAGCGCTGCTGTTTGAAGGCTGATATGAGATCTGTTTGTGTGTGTGGTGTGTGTGGAGGAGGCTGCAGGTCCACAGCAGCTCTGATTGGCTGATGCCAAGTTACGGTTATTTGGCAAACTGAGAAGTCGGACGTCAGAGCGATGCTAAAATCTGCTCTGACGCGGAATAAACCTTTAAAATCTGTCTTTTACTGTTGGGCTGTGAAGAAGAACCAGGGGGAAAGGTGGAGGAAGGTGGAGACGTTCAAACCTTACAGGACATGTTCTGTTCTCAAACTTTACTTTTCAGGGATTTGTATGAATATTTTCCCTCGGCTGTGATTCTGGAGTTTAAGCTAAAATTCTCTAAATAAAACCAAGTCGCAGAGCCTTTCAAGTATTATTCATCTGTAGGTCCTGTAACGCTGACAAGTCTGGAACTTTGCCGGGTCTAAGACCAGCCAGTCGGTTCTGAAGCCTTCATGGTTCCTGATGTTTGGTCGGGAGGTCACATGATGGACGCCAGGAAGGTCCGGTGGTGAAGCAGAGCTGAAGAACATGCAGCAGAGTGGAGAAGAGAGCAGCTGATTTAACGGTTTTTTTCTTCTTACTGACTGAAAACGGGACCTGTTTCCTCTCAAATAAAACGCAGTCTGCAGCTGCAGTGATAAAATAAATTCAAACCGAAGCGGAGGAGAGTTCAGATATGAGAGGTATCTTCGTCTGACATGATGAGAGATTCAGGCTGGGCAGGAGCGTCTCCACCTCTGGAGGTGGTGCTGCCTTCTTGTGCGTTCCAGTAGAACTGTGGTACTGTGAGGTTTTACATTCTACTAGCTGCTGGACCGGGTCGCCTCTCGGAGGGGAGCTGGATGCCGTCAGTTGCTGCTGGTGGCTTCAGGTCCAGCTGCAGGGATGCGAGGCATCTTCTTCACCGGGCTCGGGATGTGCTGCAGGGTCAAACAGACGACGTCAGATTAGATCACAGGGAGAGAATCTGAACGCAGCAGCGAACCTGTCAATGTGGAAAATATGACATTTATGTTTTTATTCGGTTTCCATGGAAACGACAACTATGACGAGATCAGACAATGAGCCAACTCTAATCACCAACTATTCTTTTTTATCCTGTAACAATCATTTCCTTTGGATACCAATGAGATTACGATCCCTCATATTTCATCATTTTTTGGGTGTACTCGTCACATAGTTTTAATTAAACCCCAAACAACTACATCTAAGAGTGTGGCTCGATCAGGAGAGCTGTGCTGATGAAATCTGCTGGAAATGAACGAGCTTCCACTGAAATGAGGAATAAAACCAGGCCTCCTCATCACGTAGAAGCCTCATTCAAACTTACAAGAAAAGTTAAAGGTTTGATAAAGTTTTTTAACACAATCACAGTTTAAATTTGATTTCTGAAAAAGCCTGAAGAGTCCACTCAGGGCTGATAATGTCTGGCATCACGCTAATTTAGTCCTTTAAAATTTATCAGAAAACTTCTCAAACCAGCTTCCATCGCGTCCAGTTTGTCCTGCACATTTACAAATTATACATCAAGCTGTAGGCATCTGTCTTTTCTGTGACTCAACGTGAACACCAGGTCTTCTGGTTTTCTCTCATGAGCCCAAAAATAAGCTCCACTGACTTATTTATTTTTATTTTATTTATTTTTTATTTTAAACCTGCCATAAAACTGCAGAGAAGACAGCAGAAGCTCCGTCTGTCCAGCAGACGCTTCAGTTTGCCTGAAATGAGCTGAAACTTCAGCCTTTCTGACAGTTTCTCAGTGTCTCTGTGGAGAGAAGACACCGTTGTCATAGCAACGTTAACTTTCAAGCTCGGAAGACTCCATCGTCATAGCAACATTAGGAAGAAAAATTCCATCATGGCTGCCCTCGTGGGGCCTGTATCATCCAGACCTGTTTGCCTTTCTTGGCCCCTCCCCACCTACTCCTCCAACCATGCCAGCGAGCAGGCAGTAGACGCATCCATCAGACATTCTTCAGGAATGTTCTAGTTTCTATCAGCTTCCATCAGACAGAGGACTGAAAATGAGTTCTTAGACCGAAAGACATCTGGTACCTCAGTGGCTGAGCTGGAACGAACCAGTTCTGGCTCCGCCGACAGGTCTTCGTCCAGGGGTCTGCGGGCGTATTCCCTTCGATGCTTCTCGTCCACTCGTGTCAAGTACCACGTTCCAGGGAACAGATCCTCCACCGAGCCTCGGGGGACGTAGCTGGCTGCAGGAAGAAGGACAAGCACTTCAGGTGTTTATGTCTAGATCGGAGGCGGAGTCCGACAGTCCGACTCTGGATGGTGAGCGAGGGATTAAAATGCTGCTACCTAGGTGGTGAGTCTCCTCTCTGAGCTTCATGCTGTCGGAGAAAACAGCAGGTAGGACCTTCCTCCTCGAGTCCAGTCGGACCCTCAGGTCGCTCAGGCTGGACACCAGTTTGTCCAGACTGGACCCTGACACAAACATTCAACACGTTTAATCACTTTCTACACATTTACAACGTGGGAACATTTACATTTCCTCCATAGCAGCTCACCAGGAGTATGGTCCTGCGTGACTCTGAGAGAATACAAGGTGGCGGCAAATCCTGATCCATAGGAGAAAACTCCGATCCGCTGTCCTGCCAGCTGAGATGGAGCGTGCCTACAACACAGAGGAAGGAACATGTTAAAGACCGGTTGTCTTCCTGCTCCGTAAACAGTTAAACGAATCAGAGACGTACTCTGCGATGACCGAAGCCAGGCAGCCGTACACAGACGGCGTGTACATGTTCCCGTTCTGGTTGGAGATCAATAAGGAGGGCTTGGTCTTCCTCTCAAACAGGTCTGCGCTGGCCTTCATGAAGGCCTTCTCCACATCTCTGTCAAAGTAACTCTCCTCTGGCTTCACATCTCTGTCAACACACAGACACATGTCCAACATGAACGTCCACACGACAGAATCCATCAGGACCAGAGAGAGACGGAAAAATGTTGATGACTTTTTAAAGTCCAGCAGAGGAAGAGTTTTTCCCTCGAAACCACTCGCATTTTTGCAAATATTTATTATGTCTTCTCACGGGACAAGACTACAGACATGAAACTTTGATATTCTGTATGTCAAAGTTTCATTTCTATAGTGTCGTCCCATGAAAAGATATAATGAAATATTTGCAAAAATGTGAAGGGTGTACTCACTTCTGTGAGATACTGTGTGTATATATATATACACACACACACACACACACACACACACAGACAGATGGTAGTGAAGCTAGAGAAGAGACGTTGTGGATGTTAACAGCAGGACTTAATATGATCAGGTGACTGGAACGGTACTGATACCTGCTGAGGACAGTCTGACACACATTACCAGGATTAACAAACTGCTTCACCACCATCAGGTGAGGGGAGGAGTTTGGACCAGTAATCTAATTACTCACTAGTGTTAACACCACAGGTTGCTTGGGTTTTTAACCATTAACAGCTCAGCATCACGTTAACTGTGACGCAGAATTAACGTAAACTAAACCATCTTCTCTTCCGGTACCTGAAGGCGTCCAGGCCTGTGAAGGGTCCCGTCTCGGTGTTGGGGGTGGGGTGGTTCAGGAAGTCATTCAGCATCAGTCGAGCCAGCGACTTCTGAACCAGTTTGCAGTAAGGAGAGTGAAAGACTAAAAAGCCAAAGTCCTCCAGGCTGAAGTGTTTCTCAGAGCCATCTGTCAGGAAATCAGAGCAGATTATTATCTCACATTTCTGATGTCTTTCCTCCTTTTTTCTCCCTCTGATCTCCTTCTGAATAACCTCATCTGTGCAGCTTGGTGAACAGGGGCACTCAGTTGACCTGGAATATTTTTGTGGGTTTTATGGCATATTTATAAAGTATTTCCTGCAGCAGTCAGAACGCTCTCAGTTTGTAGAAGCATCACTACTGGGCCAGCTAAAGCTAAAGCTACCATCTAAAACGCCACGTCCTTAGACAGGCTGCGTACACTCGCAGTATAAACACACTCAATGTGAGTAGAAAACATGTGGATGCAGCGTGTGAACATAAAGACATCCAGAGAGAGAAAACCAGCTGCTACGCTCTGCTGCTTGTAAACAGCGGCTAACTGCGATGCATCAGCTGCACAGCGTCCCGCGGTGCATTCAAAGACAGACCGAAAAATAAAGGTTGTGAACATAGGCTACGTCATTGAGGTATTTAGACGATGAAAACTTTGTGTTTCCCTCTGAGTAGCTTTTAGCTTTAGCTCAAAGCTAGCTGCCAGGGTTCTGCGATGACTTTCTCAGCTGAACTGCCTCTTCGAATGAATAAATATAAAATGAAGAAAATGTATAAAAAAGGTTGAGCTAATATCACAAACTGTGATATCACAGCTACTTTCAACACAGCGAGGTTATATCTTAATTAAAGATATATATTCTAATTATTGCAATTAATCATTTCTTAAAAAAGAACCTCCTTCTACAACATAATAATTTCCCTTTAGAATAAATCAAGTATTTTTCATTTTATTCAATTTAATTCATGCCTCTATTTAAACTTTATCTTTATTGGCTGTTTATGCTACACACGTGTTTGTGTGTGTGTACGTGATCCTGCTGACGTGTGGTTTTTTGCATGTTAGAGGACTGTGAACCCACCTCTCTGCCACTGTGCGTGGATCTTGTTGCGGTAGACGGAGTAGCAGCGATCCAAGGCACTGAGGTAGCACTCTATGGACAGCTTTCCGTCCACCACGGGGTACTCCGACACCATGTCCGGCTTGTAGAAGTCGTACGCATGCTGCATGTGTGTTCCCCGCAGACCTGCGACGTTACACACACATTTTTCCACAGTTCAGAAAGACGTAGCTTTGCCTTTGTGGTTGGCTGATGGCTCATCAACACAAACACAAACCAGGTCTGTGTTTCATCTTAAATTAATCCTCTATATTTATAGACATTTTCATCTTGAATTACAACAACTCCACAAAAAAGAAAAGATTGCAAAGATTCGCAAAAATGTCGTAAACAAATATTTTATTTACAGAAACTTCTCAGATGTTTGAAATGAGATGTTTTACTTTTCATGACAGATTTGAGCTCATCTTGAATTTCACGGCAGGAGAAACAATATAAAAAAAAAAGAACAGAAACAGGTCAGTAGCAGGACTGGGTATAAAAAGGAGCACCTTAGAGAGGCAGAGTCTCTCACAGGTAAAGATGAGGTGTCCCGCCATCCATTAAAAAGATGTTTTTTTCCTAGGAGACCCTGCATATTTCAGCAAGACGATCTTAAACCGCATACTGCATCTATTCCAACAAGACCAGGACTGCAGAGCAGCTAGAGTCCTGCATCAGACCAGAACATGATAACAATCCTCCTCAGCTTCTAAAGAAGTGGAGATGCTACACAATGAACGTGTTGCTGCCACTAAAACCGAGACAAAAGAATCTTTTCCATCTCATTTCTAACAGTTTGTGTTTTCTATGTTCTCTTGAGAAAACGGAGATTTCCGGATTGTTTTACTGGTTTTGTGTCTCAACATTTAGTTTTATGCTTCATTCATAACTGTCTGCTGTTAAAATGTATTGTTTAACACCTTAACCAGAAGTTTGGACCAAGACATGGAGAACTGACCTCGTTCAAAGGCCAGAGGAGCGTTGGGTCCGACCAGCATGGCCACTGCACCTGCACCGCCTGTAGGCCGGGCACTTCCTGTGGCATAGACGGCGATGTCTCCGGCAACCACCAGAGCATAACGGCCTGCACACATGAAGCAACCAACATCACACACCAGAACGTTTTCCTACAGCAGTTACTTATAAACGATCATTTAGAATGAATCATTACATTTTTATTTCTTATTAAACCTTTTAAACGAAGAACTCGTCTCACTCGTGTTTCGTTGCTAGACTGACTTTAAGATGGTAGTACAGAGACCAACCAGAGCACCGCAATCATTTAACCAAAAACTTCCCCACAGCTTCATCATCTGCAGCTTTTACACCTTAAACAATCAACATATTTATATTTTTCCACACAGAAATAACAGACATAACATGTTTTATTCTAAAGTAAATTATTATTTTTGGTGTTTGCATCCCTTTAACTACTTTGAGATTTCTTCCCCGTAAATATATATACTGCAATTTTATTTTGTACATCCCTTATTTATTACCAAAATACTTCAAGTTATGCTTTCAAAAACTTGTGTGGTGGCTGACCAGCGTGAGGCAGGTTGTGGTTCAGGCACATCTGAACTGTGTGCGGTGAGATGATGACTGAATCAAACCATCAGACCAGAAAGATTCAGCACTGGTCGTATCTTTCCACCACCTTTCTCAGGTTGGCTTCAGTTCATTCTATCCATCATTACCTTAAACTACTGTTTGGGTTTGAAGATGTTCAACCTCCATCATTTTCTTAGATTCCATAAAGCAAAATATTTAACTGGGAGAAACAATGACGCTGGGCGAAGATTAAACTGTTTAACTCTGGTTTACTGACTCACCGTCCCATGAGCTGGACTCCACCCAGTTAACAGCGTTAAAGAGTGCAGCTGTACCACCGTAGCAGGCATTTGTGGTGTCAATGCCCTCCACATCTGCATTACCAGAATCCTCAAACAGCTGCATGATGACCGTCTTCACAGACTTTGACTTGTCGATAATGGTCTCCGTGCCAACCTCCAGTCGACCGATGCTGTCGTAGGACAAGCCGTTTCTCTCCATCAGCCTCTGGACCACGGTCAGGCACAGAGAGTTGATGTCCTCCCGGTCCGAGCAGAATCCCATGCGAGCTTGGCCCAGACCTACGGTGTATTTACCAGCTGACACACCATCAAACTGCTCCAGCTCAGCCTGGTCCACATACTGGGATGGGAAGTACAGTTCCATGGCGATGACGCCCACATCTTTGGGCCATGGTCCCAAACAGCTAATTGGAGCTGAGCCAGGCATCCTGGACAAAATAAAAAAAAGATTTCATGTTCATATAAAAAGATTTCAGGCACTGAATGAGAAACTCCAGCTGCCTGAGTGAATGAAGATAAATGACAGATACAGCTTAAAATGGATACAAAATACCAGAAGTTACATCAAATCAATCATTGATCTAGTTATTTTTCTCTGTTTGTCCATCCCAGCTAATGTTATGCAACTGATGTGAGCTTAGCGGTCTTAAAGGGTTGTTGAAAACACAGCTAGATAGCATGTTAGCAAGGACTTTAACACTGCTGCTGCACTTATCTCATTTCACTATCCCAATATCTCAGTTAAGCTGTTTTCTTTACTTGGCATTAACAGTAACCAAGTTATCCAAACGACGGTTTGTCTGAACATGTCAGCGCTTCTTAACATGACGACAAACACCGCTAATGAACCTGTTTTAAGAGGATATTTTTAGAACCAAAGTTTGCTAGGCTAGCTGAAACGTGACATTTCTCCAATTCTAGGTTTAAGAGCTGTATGCAACAGCTGCACACTGTTACACTGCTTATTACACGTACCTACACAGTTACATAAGTCCGGACTTTTGGGGATGAGCTGTCAAGTAGCGGAGAAGAGGAGAAAACTAACTGGGTGAAAGGGCAACGGGATTTCCTAGAACATAATCAGTTTACGGCCGAGTAGCGAAAGGTCACACGACGGGTCAGTTATAAATTTAAGCACCGGCTTGTTGACTAAAGATCATTTGTAACGGCTTGTGTTTTTTTTTACATTTTATTTTATATCTACCAGTTTAAATCCATAGTTAACCAAAACTGGTGGCTAATTTAAAAGGACCAGAAACACGTTAAACAATTTGCTGTCCGGAACGAATTCACTGACGGACCGGCTCATCTAAACTGTCCAACACGAAGTACCGTCACTAAGTTGAGCGGAACGATTTCTCTTTGCAGTAAATGTCATAAATGTTCTGACAGTGTAACAGGACTCGGGGACAGCTGTCTGTCTATTAGTAATACCCTCTGCTAAATTACAAGAAAAACACGAACACATATTTTTAATGTTAGCTAATCAAATTAAGTGTCAGAATATCCGTAAATCTCCTCACCTGCGTTTCACGTCAACTCTGATGAAATCTGGTGTCTTCGTCCCGATGTTGTCAGTTTGCTGCCGAGCACTCCACGAGCTTGGCAAAGTTATATTTATATTTGGGGACGGCGGAGCAGCATACCCTTTGCACTGCTGTACCTGCTTCCCGGTGTCCAATCACAGCCCACAAACACGATGCGGCGCTCTGAAGACCCACAAGCTTCTGACCAATCAGGGACAAGGAATCACAAACGCGCAGTACGACGGTCTTGGCTGACCAATCGCGTGGCTTGTACGATGTCTGGTGAGAGAAAATGAGCCAATAAGAGTGTAAAAGTAATTCATGGCGCTGCAGACGTATTAGTGGGCATCAGGACGGTCAACTTGGGCGGCGTATCTTTAACAGGTAGACCCGGTTCGGTCTGCAGTACTGTAGCCATCAGGAACACTGATTTTTAATCATATACCAGTAACTTTTATTTAAAAAAGACTTAATTTCAATATTCTAAAATATAACTGAACTTTGATTATAAGTATCACCAGCTGATTCATTTTATTATTAAGTGAGGGGACTGATTCTTAGTGCATTGTTACTTTTAAAATGTCAGATTAAACAAACAAACAAAAGAACTTATGTTGGGACTGTTAAACTTTTTTTTCAAATGAAAAAGAATGCTGGAAAGTAATCATTTTAAAATGATTTTATTAACTATTAAAAATGAACCCTTTATATATCAGTTTTCATCATATACTACTAACAGTTTTAGAAAAAATACACAATTCAATATTCTAAAAACAAATTAAAGTTTGATCATTGTTAGCTAAAATGGGGTATTTTTGTTAATGACTTTATTTTATTTATTTTTTTACAAAACTTCAAAGGGTTTTCTGTATAGAAATAAAAAAATACAGGCAAAAAGGTTTTTCACTTCAATTTAAAATAGATGGTCAAAAAATGTGGTTATAAATCTGTGGGACAAATCTGGTAGTTAAGAGTACCAAATCAAATCAAATCAAATCAAACTTTATTTATAAAGCGCTTTTCATGCTGAAGGCAACACAAAGTGCTTTACATGATAAAAAAAAGAGCAATTCATGCATTTTAAAATGAAACAAGCCTTTACACGCATCAAAATAGATTACATAATCAATTAAAACCACTCAAAGTCTTTCACACAGTCGCCCACACACATGTACAGACACACACATGCTGTACAAGCATGACTTAAATTTCTTTCTACAAACTGAATGTAGGTAGGTATATATACTAAAAGTGATAAACATCTGGCTTGATGCTGCTGTGAGGAAACAATATCATGGGGATCCATCCACACCAGGAGCCAGTCCACCTATGTCCTACAGCGGCCGCTGCCACGGCAACCACCCCAATCAGGGCAGACTGGGGCCCACACCACAACCGTAAGGCTGCAGTGCAGGGCCCCAGTCACCCAGACAAGGGTGATCACCACAGCAACAACCCCCAGACCAAGCAGGCAAAACCGGCAGCATGGAGGATCCCCATGAGGAAAACATAGACATCTCACACACTTAAAATACAGAAGATATGGATGACGCTCAAGAATTTCTATATTAACTAAAAACACACCTCCCATATTTCATGGCTAGGGAACAATCAGAGCCCAAATGATCTCAATAAAATGCACCTCATGTCTACACAAAATGCTTTAAAAGATCTTAAAGTTTAGGCTTAATATTGAGATAAATTCATGTTTAAACTTTAATGTCTCCAGTATGACACGATAAAATCCTTCATGTCCATCTTATCAAATTCACATGATAATGAGTTGATTTTCAATGGTTACAATAATAAAATGGTCCATTTCCCTACTTAAAACCTAAAGGTTGTGATGAATGTCCAACCCTAATTAATTTTTTCTGGACTGAAGGTGGTCACCCACAAAGCCCCGTTAACGGGTTAGATATTCATGGATCTCACAAAGAAAAGGACCTTCTGCAGAAAAGAGGTAAAAGTCAAGAGTTTCAGTTTTTGTGAAAGTATTTACAAAAAGACTCTGAGTGGCCTTGGCCTTTCAGTTAAATTAACAAATGTACCAAACAGACTGTTACATCTCAGTCCAACACATCAGTAACTAGAAAACAAGGCGGACTCCTCAGCCTTGCACCTGCCTCGGGTTTGGCCTTCTGGAGTGAATGTTTTCCTTAATGTTCTAGACAGAAAATCTGTTTCTCTTATATCACACGAGCCCGGGGAGCAGGGTTTCCACGTGCTCCAGTTGGACCGATGCTTCGTTCACTGTTGTTGCTACAGCCTCCATAACCTAAAAATGATAAACAGTTGCAGAATTTCCAGAGCTGTAAGATGATAATTTGCTCCTTTATCAGACGGCGGCGAGTACAGTTTGTCCTGAACATACATACCATCGCTGCTTTATCATAAAAACCCAGCTGTTGTCCCAGAAATGTACCAGTTTACAGACGTCATCGATCACACTGTAGCAGTTTCCTCGTGTTACTCAGAGAAAATGTGCAGCTCTTTGTTTCTGTTAAAGATTCATTTACAAACAGAAAAACACTGAATTCTGAGGAGGTGTCAGATCTACAGCCCCATCTCCAAAAAGGTTGGGACACAAGTTAAGGTTTAAAACAGACAAGCAGGAAGGGTCAACAGTCACCAGCGAGCAGGCAGCATTTCTCCCAGAGAGAACAAAGACAAGCTGTCTGTCTACGACGCATTGTCAACACGCCGGAGTCTAGATGTCTAGCTGGAACTCTGATTAGATTTGATTAGATAGATGAAATTTATTATCAAAGTGATTAAGTAAATACAGAAAATCTAAATTCCTCCACAAACGTTTCTGCCTGGATCTCAGTGAGACCAGAATCTCCTCCCAAAGTAGATTGTCTTTCTAGGATGCTCCACAGGTTGTCAGTAGGGTGGAGGTCAGGGGATGATGGTGGTCCACCATGAGTTATTCTCCCTTTAGACCCCAGCAGCCAGAGATCCTGCTGGTGTTCCTGCATCATGGGATGGAACGTCGTCGTTACTGCAGAAGGAACGCTGCTTCCTTTTAGACCAGAGGCCACCATACAGGGTCCTACCATCTCACTCCCCCTTATTCCAGCCCTGAACATCAGTCCACCTCCACCTGCTGGTGTAGCAGCCTTGTTTGGACATGGTGGACATCCACCAACCATCTAGACTTCCGTCCACCTAGACACACTCCAGACCTTCATCAGTTTTCATGTATTTCAGAGCCATGCAGATGTTTCTGTGTGTGGTCATTGGTTAATGGAGGTCCAGGTAGTTTTATGTAGACCTGCAGCTTCTAGAGGATCCTGATGGAGAGGTTCACCTGCAGCTTCTACCTGCTGCTGCTCATCAGCTGATTTCTGAATGCGATGACTTTTCTTCTTCTGCTTTTATCTGAAGTTTTCCTGAAATGTTTTTATTCTTTTCTCAAGACATTGAACTCTTTCATCTGTGCACCTGGAGAGAGATTCTTCCCCAGCCTGCATGGAAACTGTCTTAATAATGTGGAACAACCTCCTTCAGTAGTTTTATCTGGAAACTAACCTGTTAAAAGTGATCTAAACAGACGGAGAAACAACAGCAGATAAATCTGAGATCCTACATGAAGAATCATCTGGAAGATGTGTTGAAGTAGATTTCTACTCATTTGGAGACATCCAAATAACAGAAAACAAGACATGACATTTAGACAAAATCATCTTTATTATTTAATCCAGACAAACACGAGAACATCAAACACGAGAACATCAAACACGAGAACATCAAACAGCAGCAAACAAACTGAATCTGAAGTTTGGACCAATGTTATAAAACACGAAACTCTGAATATGTCTGCAGATGGAAGGTACCAACACTGGATTTCATTTCTAATGTGAAGAAGAACTCATCAAAGAGAAGAGAGAAACATCTGAACCAGTCTTGTCTGAACAAATGGAAACAGGCTACCTGAGTTCAGTAAAGAACCTCAGGCCTGTTAGTGGAGATGGTCCAGTTTTAATGGCCAGTGTTCCCACAGAGTCTGTCCCACAGAGCCAGCAGCTCTCCGGCTGCCTGAGGCTCCACCTCCTGCAGGACACAGAAAGATGGAAGACGATTATAACTTTCATTTTATGTCTGATTTCATCATGAAGCAGAATATTTTGAACCCTCTCAGAATGATGGCGGTCGCCTGTGTCCATGCACCTGTCCATCCCTGCTGATCTGGACCATCTTCTTGTCATTCCAGGGGTTGAGGATGTGCTGGGTGCACCGGAAGGGAAGACTCTCTTTGTGGATCCACTCCACGTTGAAAACTCCTCCCAGCCCCACGAAGCCCCAGTCCTGACAGCTCTCATCATTGATGACTGATGTCATTCGTGCATAACCCTGAGAAAAGAGAAAACCCACAACGTTCTTCAGCTTCATTCAGACGATCATACGTCTGCAGATTCACCAGACAGGAAGCCGTATGATGGGAGGCGGACACCCTCTACCTTTAAGATCAGACCTAAAACCTTAATTTCTGATAAATCTCATAGTTAGGGGTGGTTAGCCATCCCTTAGTTACGCTGCTATAAGTCAAGGCTGGGGGACGTCCCACGATGCACTGGGCTCTTCCTTTTCATCTCTCTGCTCCTCATCCTCCATGTAGAAACATATGACAGTATGGGCATCATTAACATATTTCTCCTCTCAGCAGGTCTTCCTGGATAGAAGTTGCAGAGTCTGTTGGTCTCTCTTTCCTGTCCTCTCCACCCCAACCAGTCCATGCATAAGACCGCCCTCCCTGAGCCAGGTTCTGGTTCTGCCAGAGGCTTTTCCTTTCCACTCTCTCTCCGTGCAGCTCTGGATGGAGGATTGACTCAACATTGCATGTAATCTGCTGGTTTCCTTAACCAGGCTTCTTTATGAATTGGCTTGTATGAATACTGACTGGATGACAACAGCCCTGAGATGACGTTGTTGACACCACTGACACCATTCAAATAAAGCTGAATTGAACTGAATTCAGCTAAGGGGCAGATTACTAATGATTCACAGCTGGTGCAAACTCTGTTTTTCTGTTTAACCCCTCAGGAGTTCCAGCCTACTTTGGTTATCAGTTACTTTTGATTTGCCTCTATATGCATAAATAAATGTTTGCCATCTTTTTCACTGCACAAATTCACCTCTATGATCTGAAAATCTGATAATTATATTTTCCCACCATAACCTACTTTAGTAGCATACTGGGATCAAAAAGTCACTGAAATCATCCAATCCATATTTAAATTTCATTCAGTAGGATCAGCTGATTCGAATGCTTATTCCGTGACTAAATGTAAAAAAATTATACTCTGAGATCTCCCCTAACGACGGCTAATCCGGCATCGTCTTCGTCCCGTCTCTTCTCGGACATCTCCCCTAACGACGGCTAATCCGGCATCGTCTTCGTCCCGTCTCTTCTCGGACATCTCCCCTAACGACGGCTAAT
>JBAFTB010000021.1:27439167-27450651 GCA_037177355.1 Melanotaenia trifasciata
CTCTTCTCCTGTGAAGCCATGCTGCTGTGATGGATGCAGGATGTGGTTCAGCATCGTCTTGCTGAAATCTGCAAGGCTATATTTATGTCATAAAATTGTATTGAATTTTATTATTATTATATCTACCAGGAGGCAGAAGACATGTCAGATTGTTTAATAGGCATTTTCGGCTACGCTAAATGTTACTGCAGTTAGCCCGGCTACGCTAAATGTTACTACAGTTAGTCGGGCTACGCTAAATGTTACTACAGTTAGCCCGGCTACGCTGAATGTTACTACAGTTAGCCCGGCTACGCTAAATGTTACTACAGTTAGTCCGGCTACGCTAAATGTTACTACAGTTAGTCCGGCTACGCTGAATGTTACTACAGTTAGCCTGGCTATGCTGAATGTTACTACAGTTAGCCCGGCTATGGTAAATGTTACTACAGTTAGCCTGGCTACGCTAAATGTTACTACAGTTAGCCTGGCTACGCTAAATGTTACTACAGTTAGCCCGGCTATGGTAAATGTTACTACAGTTAGCCCGGCTATGCTGAATGTTACTACAGTTAGCCCGGCTATGGTAAATGTTACTACAGTTAGCCTGGCTATGCTAAATGTTACTACAGTTAGTCGGGCTACGCTAAATGTTACTACAGTTAGTCGGGCTACGCTAATTGTTACTACAGTTAGCCCGGCTATGGTAAATGTTACTACAGTTAGCCCGGCTATGCTGAATGTTACTACAGTTAGCCCGGCTATGGTAAATGTTACTACAGTTAGCCTGGCTACGCTAAATGTTACTACAGTTAGTCGGGCTACACTAAATGTTACTACAGTTAGTCCGGCTATGCTGAATGTTACTACAGTTAGTCGGACTATGGTAAATGTTACTACAGTTAGCCCGGCTATGGTAAATGTTACTACAGTTAGCCTGGCTACGCTGAATGTTACTACAGTTAGCCCGGCTATGGTAAATGTTACTACAGTTAGCCCGGCTACGCTGAATGTTACTACAGTTAGTCGGACTATGGTAAATGTTACAGCAGTTAGTCCGGCTATGGTAAATGTTAATACAGTTAGCCCGGCTACGCTGAATGTTACCGCAGTTAGTCGGGCTATGGTAAATGTTACCGCAGTTAGTCGGGCTATGGTAAATGTTACCGCAGTTAGTCCGGTTATGCTGAATGTAAATTGCATCTAATTTTGTGCCGTGCAGTATGACTAGAGTAATCTTCCAAATTCCGATACACAAACAATGAGCACAGCATTTTTTTGGGCTCTGGTTACCTTTTCAGTGTAACTTAGCTGCTGTAATACAACACCCACTGGTTTTAAATGCTGTGTAACAGACTGATAGATGTACATTTTAATTGTTTTTGCAAATGTTACATCATTATACACAAAATCATGCTTATTATTTGTGGATTACAATTATGCATGAAAGATAAATCAGCCTAAATTAAATGAGATCTTTATAATTTCCCCTGATTGTGAAATTGTCTGATAAGATGATGATAATATGTCATTGATCACTAGTAATCTATAATTACAACAGCGTTGCTCCTACACTTTCTCCAACGGACGATGGTTTGCAGTCTGAATTTTGAAGCTCTCTGTTGATTTTTTTTTCTTCTTCTTCTTCTTTTACATAAAGACTCTCTGACTCTCTTGATACTCCATGCTAACTTATTATTACAAAACCTAATTCAGCAGGTATCACTGGTTTAGTTGTGCTGCTAGTCGACCCCTCTTTCCTGTCCTCTCCACCCCAACTGGTCCAGGAAGCTAGCCGTCCTTTCTGGTCCTGATGGAGGTTTTCCTTCTTGGTTCCGGTCCTGATGGAGGTTTTCTTTCCTGGTTCCGGTCCTGACGGAGGTTTTCCTTCCTGGTTCCGGTCCTGACGGAGGTTTTCCTTCCTGGTTCCGGTCCTGACGGAGGTTTTGCTTCCTGGTTCCGGTCCTGACGGAGGTTTTCCTTCCTGGTTTCGGTCCTGACGGAGGTTTTCTTTCCTGGTTCCGGTCCTGATGGAGGTTTTCTTTCCTGGTTCCGGTCCTGACGGAGGTTTTCTTTCCTGGTTCCGGCCCTGACGGAGGTTTTCTTTCCTGGTTCCGGTCCTGACGGAGGTTTTCCTTTCTGGTTCCGGTCCTGACGGAGGTTTTCCTTCCTGGTTCCGGTCCTGACGGAGGTTTTCCTTCCTGGTTCCGGTCCTGATGGAGGTCATATGCACACAGTTTTTCTAAATTCAACTAATGTGGATCATATGATGCATTAATTGGATTACAACTGGACAATAATAAATTGGATTGAATCGGACTGTCTGTAGAAGTGTCTTGAGTTTATTTTGTTGGTAACTGGTGCTGTACAAATAAAGATTACTTTAATTTAATTTAGCATAACAATTAGGCACAGGAAGCCGCTCGAGTGGAGACTGGGATTAGAGGAACTTTGCTAATTGCTGAACTCTAACTGTTGGTTGGAGTTGGAGCTTTAGATGAATCTAAAATGAAACAAATGGACTTGCTGCATTTCAAGAAGTTATTTTCTGTTTGAGCTGTTTCATTTGAGTCATCTCACTGCGCCTTCTTCTTCTGTGGTATTTTAATGGAACTGACTAATGCTAGCGGCTATTTGCACAGCAGAGGTGCAGGTGCTGCAGAGAACCAGCTCATCATGGGAAAACTGGAGTTACTGGAAGCTACATGGCTGCCAGAAATGCCAGACTGTGTAGCATCAAAATGGAAATGTTTAATTCAATAAAGAGCATCTACTGTTTAAAAATATGTGTTGGATTTGCATAATGCATCACTGGTATGGCCACTGTGCAGTATCTACTGGGTAAGTTCAACAGTACCATAATAACATGCTCATACTGGGCAAACTAGATTCCTTGCTGGTCTTTCTGTAATTTACTTTTCTTTCATAACTTCTTGTGATACACACCAGTGCACTTTGTAATAATGTGCTGTTGTGGTGCATATCTTTCATATATGTTGAATTTGTCTTCAGACAAACACGCTTGCAGTATGTTCCTGTTCTCATGAAATAAATATTTCCCATTTGATATGTTTCTGTGGTAAGATGTTGAAACTCAGCTCCAGCACCTCCACAGAAGCCTTCTCCACCTCTGAGCTTGTGCTCCTCTTTCCAAACAGCCGCCTCCTCTGGACAAAAAGGGACGGTGTGTCTTAGTCTGCATTCGTCATCCACAGAGAAGATCACAAGCAGATGTCTTCCACACGTCCTACAGCGTGGTCCTGGTCTTCTATGGAGGGAGTTCCACGCTCTGGCAACTTCAGGTTGATCCCGCATGAAAGTAAAAATCTCGTTGCACTCTGTGGGCTCCAGAGGCACCGTCCTACCTCAAAGGGAGACTTTGGAGGGAATAACAAAACACTAATCACACAGAGCAGAAAACTAGTGCTGCACTGGCCTCTACAGGTTCCACACAGGTTATTGCATTCACATTTGATCCTGCATTAATCTACAGAGGCCACTGCAAGGCTGGTTTTCCTGCAGCTGGGTGTGAGTGCACTGCTCACACTCACACATGGGTTTTCTCTCACATACAGATACTAACATCATTTATTTCACCTCATTTGTTAGAATAAGAGTTTTACACTTGTTTTTAGTGCTCTGAACCTCCAGGGATTGTTAGGTTTCTTCTAAGACCAGGTTTGGTGACCTGCTTACTGCCATCTAGAGCCGGAAAACTCCTGACAGCTCTGGCTGCCAGCTCCAAAACACATTTCTCTTTATGACTCACATTTCAGTCATTTTTACCAGAGAGAGAAATCAGAACTTCTTCTTCTAAAAAAGGAGGCGCTGACTTTTCTAGATGAAGAGGAGGTTCATGGGAGCCGGCGTGTGCAGCTCGGAGAGTTTAAAGCCACCATCTAGTGGCCATGAAGCATTTCTGCATCTCTGTCACTTTTAGACACGGCTTATGTCCTGAAGATGGATTTTCTGTGTGTAGACAAATAATGCAGGAAATTTGTGGCGTAATCCAAGAAAATGATTGAATTTGATAAGAGAAAACACACACAGCAAGAAAAAACCTGAGCTGCACAGGTGTCAACACCTGGTTGAAATGAATGAACAAACAAACAACGTGCGTGAAGAGATAAGTGACAATAGGTTTGTGTGTCTGAGAAAAACATAGACAAACCAATAAATGAGGGAATTTTACTTCCGAACCACAAACTGCAGCACCAGAGTTGTTAATGTGAGGATGGATGAAACTCTCCTTCCCCCAAAGTTCCTCATCTGCACCGCCGCTCGCCTCACAGCTCGCCCTCGCTCGGCAATCCCAAAACCATTCCAATAAACATTCCGCAAGGAAAACATAAAAACTTGTTTTTCTTTTCTTATTTGAGATATTTCCAGTTTAAAAAAAGAGGTTTTCACAATGTGGACCACTGCCATGATTCAGCTGCTTCATTAACCTTCATTCTTCCCGGTTCTGGTCCTGATGAAGGTTTTTCTTCCCGGTTCTGGTCCTGGTGAAGGTTTTTCTTCCTGGTTCTGGTCCTGATGGGGGTTTTCCTCTCCACTGTCTCCTCGAGCATCTCAGGAAGGAGAACTGAATCAAAGAGAAGCTCTGGTCCGATCCGGTGGTTTCCTTAGCGAGGTCACTATTTATGAACTGGTTTATATGAACACATAAATCGGACTACTGTTGATCATATGGTGGATTAATTGGATTATAACTGCACTGGGATGACTTTGTTGTGAATTGGTGGTATCTAAATAAAGTTGGATTGAACTGAACTTTATTGGTAGCGTTATTCTTCTTTTCTTGCTGTTGATTGTTGTGCTGGGGCTGGAAGGAGAAGGCTGGTAGAGAGAAGGTTTCCCAGCTCCGGGCGGCTGAAAGGAGGACATTCCTGTTAGACAGCCTGGGTGGAATTTGAATACTTCACAGGAACCGCCTGAAGCTGATTGGTCGAAAGCGACATATTTCTGGAGCCGTTGCTTGTCACTCAGCAGAGGCCACTGAGCTCGTTGGCTAACTCTAAAAGGGGCGGGCTCTCTGGCCCAGCTATATATCAATGGCTGGGTTTCCCAGCATCTGTAAATGATTGCTGGCTTTCAGCGGGTTTCGGGGTGTGTTCAATGTTTCCTCTCGGAGCTGACTTGAACGTTTCTCCCAGAGCAGACACACCACCACAGAGATAACTGAAAGTCGGGTTTTCTTCTCCGGTAGAGTGGACCTGGAGAGGACGCGGGGATGATCAACACTATGGACTGCGCCGTGGACGCGCAGAGCTTGATTTCCATTTCCTTAATGAAGATCCACAACTCCAGGACGCAGAGAGGGGGCATCAAGCTGCACAAAAACCTGCTCGTCTCCTACGTGCTGAGGAATGCCCGGCAGGTCTACATCAAGGAAAAGTACGCGGAGATCTACAGGATGCAGCAGTATGAGGAGGTCATGACGGTCTGCAACGAGATCCAGGAGCTCAACCCGCTGGATCTAGACGCAGAGGACGGAGACGAGGAGGAGCAGACGCGGGCTGCGTGCTGCGGCTCTCCGTGCCACCCAGCCGAGGAGCAGCCATCGGCTCACTGCCGGACTGCGAGCGCTCTCCCGGTCTGCGCTCCTCTCGAGGACGGCAGCAAAGACCCGGAGCCCTCGTTCTACCGGAGCTGCTGCATGGAGGCTTGCCCGGTGTCTCCCTGCCACCAGTTCCCCGCGAACAACAGCGCGCACTGCAACAAAACCACAGTGCTGGATCTGGACACGCATGTGGTGACCACGGTGGAAAACGGTTACCTCCACCAGGACTGCTGCTGTGACGCGCTGCAGTGCGGCCAGGGAACCGGGGCCGGGACGGTGTCTCCGGCCAAGAAACGCAAGGTCGAGTTCGGTTATTGTATCTCCGACGCGGAGGAAGTAACGGACTTCACGGCGTCGCGCAAAAGAGCGAAACGCGAGGACTGTTCCTACCCGGACTACACGGACACTTCCAACATCTCCAACCTGATCTCCATATTCGGCTCGGGGTTTTCGGGTCTGCTGAGCAGACAGGCGGACTTGGAGCAGATCTGTAGCAAACAAGCCCTGGCCAGTCTGGGCGCGTGGACTCGAGCGATAGTGGCGTTTTGAATGAACACTTTATTTCCAGGGAGGCCGGGCTCAGCTGTAACGTCCAAGTATACAAAACGCTTCATGTTTGGTGGCCCTGCCAGCTTATTTTTGGGTCCCCTTCCTACATTACTGCACTTTCAGATTAGATTGGTGGGAAACTAAAAGGTTACAGAAAATACACCCAAATAGGGCAAATAAAAGGAGATTGAAGTGTGTCCCATGCACCATGTGCGATTAATGCAAACCGGCTGGAAAGACATAAAAAACAAGACAAAAAACCAAGAAGAGAAAAGCTTAAATGTGATTACAAGTGAAGAAATCTTTAATGTAACTAATGATAAGCTGTCATTGGTGTAAATAACTGGGACATTAGCTGCCTTTGAAATGTTTTGTTATAGTCAAAATAATGCAGAATATTACCTCAAAGCACACTTGTGTCTTACATATACATACATATATATATTTATATATGTAGAAGAGTGTGGTTGGTTGGATGACATCACTCACCTTATCCGGTTTGGTAGGAAATATAAATGTTACATCTGAGCCCGTCCCTTCCTTCCATGTCTAAATGGTCTTTATTTTTGCAAGAAGAAAAGATATTTATGAGAAAAACAGCAATTTTATGACAGTAGTTTTGACAGGTGGAGGAAAGGTGTTGGTGCCATAGAGCCATGGTGCTGGCTGTTCTTATTTCTGAATGAGAGTACACTTGGTGACCTAAATCTAATGAAATGGATCGACTTCTGTTGCCTTAAATCTGATGCAAACTACTGCTAGCTATTGTCATGAATTGAAAGTACTTTGAAAGTGAATGTCTCTGCTCTCCTGTCCTGGCTGAAGGACTTTGAAATGGATCTTGCACACCCTGAGCAGCTCACTGGCATGTCAGCCATCACGGTCAAGACTTCCTCACCTTTAAGAACAACACAAACTTATCTCACTTAATGGAGTGGACATCATAATTCTTACTTGGGGGGGGGGGGGGGGTTCAGTGTCACTTCCAGTGTGTGATGTTATTTTTTTTCTGTTTTAATTTATTTTTTAATGCCAATTTGTCACCCCTTCTTAGTTGTTGCTCAAAGCTTTCCGCAGCAGTTCATAATTCCAGCATGGTTTTGTGAGTTTGAACTTAATAAGAATGATCACAGTCCTTTTGTTTTAAAAAGGCGAAACTCATGATTTAGCCATAACCAGAGAATCCATGCGTTAGCTTTATGATCACTATGTGTACCAAAATAAAGAGAGTATTCAGCCATTCTCTACATAATTTGTTGTTATTCTTGTATTTTTGTGTTTAATAAATTGCATAATACCGGGTAAAACTGTTTAAGATGATATTTGTTAAAATTTCTAATGAATAAAAGTCTTTCATCCCATCTGGTTATTTTTGATTTTCAAGTGATACAAGCAAATATTTTACAGTATTAGAAACATGAGCGAACCAAGCTAAAGCTCCTGAACCGTGATGAAAGTAGCATTAGTCTTCACATTGTGGCACATGAAAGTAGTTTATTTGCCAAATAAAGTAGCATTTTCGCTTTCTGAAAGCATACGCTACTTCTCAGTTTCTAAACAATCTACTTGATCAAATACAAATTTTTAATTTACTGAGTTTTAAAGATGCTTACAGTCGAATTTTGGGCTAGCTGGGTATTTAGTCTTTTCTTAAGGATAAGCTACACAAGCTCCTGACTTTAACCATCAACTGTGTTGACAGTTGCACTTTTTTCAGATTAAGGCAACATAACTTACTTACTAGCTTCTAAATAACCAACTTAAAGAAAATGGTGTTTACTTTTTTTCAAAATGAGCTCACATCTGAATTTCGTTAATTTCAGACAAAGTCACCGTATTTAGCCCTTTTTCTTAAGGCTTAGCTCATCTAAGCTAACCAGCTCCAGGCTTTTGCTTGATAATAAGCTAAAAGTGTGTTTATATGTATCTAACATCATTATTAATATAATACTTGGCATTTCATGCTCTTTCTTCCTCTGTTCATCATGATACCAGTCAACAGACAAGCAGACTGAAAACTATTACTGAACTTGAAGCATTCTCTTCATTTTACTCAGCATCTCACTGTTATTTTCGGTTATTTTACAGACTTTTTCTAGACTCTTTGCTAAGGAAAAAGGGAAAAAAGCTTCTGACAAAAGACAAAGTGAAACCAGACTTGGACCTTGCCTTAAACCAGTCTTCTTACGTACCCTCTGTCTCCAGTTACACACTTGCAACACAGCACACATTTTCCTGTTAAATGGTTTAAGGATTCTCAGAATTAACAATGAAATCGAGTACAAAATGCTCAAAATACAGGACACAATGGAACTGTTTCTATATGAACGATAAAGCCGGCCATGAAAACAAGACTCTTTAGTCTTCTTATACCTCTCAGGCTGGAGGGAACTGAACTGGAAGGAGGGATATTTCTGCACCGATCCTCTCGCATCATGTTGCTTTGGTTAGGTTAGTTGTGTTAGCGTGTGTGTAGAGCATGTTTAGCAAATTACATGCCTGTTGTCAAATTATTTTTTCTCTTGAAACACCCCTGGTGTTGCTTTAACATTTGATTTGCAGGATCTGGTGAAATATAAAGCTCTTCCTCCCCCCAAAATAGGCTGCGACTCGCCCAGACATGCCTCACTTTGTAGCAGTGTGAGACTGAGTGTGTGAGCCGTTTAGAGAGTAAGAACCCATTCAAATCTAATATTTTTTCTATATAATACAGACATATAAATACACAAGATGTTAAGAGTGTAAAGATGTTTTTCTAGCATGAAAACACATGGGAGGATCCGTGTTCTCGTTGGCATGTAGACTGGGGAAACTGGGAGAACCAATCACGGATCTCCTGAGCTACAGCAACCCTGTTCTTGACTTGCATGGAGCATTGCTACCATGAATAATGAGGGTACGTATTTGGTAATTTTCACCATGGGTTTGCTACTTTGGACTTTTTTGCTCTGTATATTGCCTTCACTCTTTAGCCTCGTCTGTATTGTAGCAGTGTGTCCAGGCTGAACATACGGTACAGACAACATGCCCTGCTTTCATCTAGGCAGTATTTCCAGTTGGAAGAAACACCTTGTTTCCACTTGTGTGTTTCCTCCCTGATTTCATCTTGGATATTGAGAATGTCCACAGTTTACCATAAGTGTGTTTCTTCTCAGATTGTAGCAGGAGGAAGTCTAATTTGAATAGTTTTCCTTTCCAATTTTGTATAATATGTGTATAGAAAGACCATGACATAATACTGATTATTAACACAAATAAGTACGTTTCAGGCAAGTTTTTCTACATTCAAACTGTAGGATCAGCCTCCATTTTGGTTAATTTCTAATCTCCATAACCTCATTTTAATAAACAAAAGTAAGCCACTAACTAGGAAACAATGGTAAATTAACGCAGCTGGAGAAGAGTCCTTATAAGATGGTGCTACCATCCTATCGCACAACACCGTGTGATGTAACTTCACATTTTCTACATGGTAAATGGACTGTACTTATACAGCACTTTTCTAGTCATGTTGACCACTCAAAGCGCTTTCACACAGTCACTCATACAGCATTTCTTTGGTTTTATACTAAGTGTTTTCTCCTATAACACACATTCACACTGATAGACAGGAGGCAACGTGGGGTTCAGTGTCTTGCCCAAGGACACTTCGGCATGGAGTCAGGGGAAACCTGGAATCGATCCACCGACTTTTCAGTGGGCAGACGACTTCTCTTCCTCCTAAGCTACAGCTATAGACTTATGAACAGTGTTTGGTAGTAACTCGTTACTGTAAAGGCCCATTTATGTTGGATGCAGAAGATGAATACGCAGACAGACGTCCGTCTTCTGCGTTGGTTGCTCGTAATTTGGTCCGCTTTCAGGGAGCTTAGCTATTCGTCGCTTGACGCAGGAGACGAAGCAAAACCACCGGAAGTCACGGGGGCAGCGCTGAGCAGAAGAGCTGACATGTGACCAGCGAAAGAAACAAACCAGAGAAGAAGAGAATCAGGAAGGGAACAAAAAGCAGAAGAAGAACAAGGAGAAGAACTGTACAAATTGCGCGAGCTTTTGAATAAAGACTCTATGTGAGCGTTTAGGGCGTGTTGGGCAGTTGGAAACAACGTCATAGCGACGCGTCACCGCTGTTAACGTGTCAGAAACTGACGTCAACTCACGGGAGCGAACTCTGAACTCAGCACTGCTAAACAGGCATGGATGTATGAGGATAGCGACATATGACAATTTTTTAAACGGATGTTGCTTTTTACATACGTAAGGGAGCAGAAATGGGACTGAATGCATTTTTTTTATTTATTTATTTGAGTTATTTGACAGGGATATTGTATTTGTACATAGTCACAAAATATTGTAGCTGATGCTATGCAGAGTTTTTAGCCAAAGCTAGTTCTCAACTCTTGTCCCTGGTTGGGCCTTTCTACACTACATTACAATACATTAAAATACAACATACGTTACTGTAACACTGTTAATTTAGTCAGTAACTAATACTCTAACAGATTACCCTTTAAATAAAGTAACTGAGTTACCATTACCCTGTGGTGTGTTACTCCGTTACTAGCTAAATTAACACATTAGGGCCAGCAGCTGTGAGCTTCTTCCTGTGATGATGCAACACGACATGGGCAGCGTTGCAAAGTCTGTTGGGCTTATAGTATTTTATGTGAAATCGCTTGTAAATATCGTCACTCTCGGCTTGGGGCTTCCTCTGCTCTTGTTGCCATGGTTACCACAGGTGGCCGAACCGGTACGCTTCTACCCGCACACGTGCACAGCTTTACTTGACAGAGAGAGAGAGACAATACCTGCGAATAACTGAGGAAATACATAAATAAAATATATCTGATAATAGGTAGGAGAAGATGGTTAACTGGAAGGCTCAACATTTAGCATAGATTTTATTTTTGAGCAGCCGTTATATTAGCCTACATTTTATTTCTATTTTTTACCTCAAGTAATCTGCTGGTCTGAGTTAAATAAATTACTGGTGAAAAATTACTTTTGTGTTTGAGTTTGTTTTATATTTTGTACAAAACTGTAATTAAGTTGTAAGGATATTAATGGGAGAATTATTAAGAATTTTCCTTTACAAAAGTAACTAAAAAGTTACATTTAACAGTACCACATTACTTGTATGTGTCATTACTTGTAAGTAATGAACAAAGTAACTGAGTTACATTTTGAATGAAGTAACTAGTAACCATAACTAGTTACCTTTATCAGTAACTAGCACAACACTGTTTATGAATTAATATGGTTGCACTCTTTAAGGTACATAACTCCCGAAAATGTTATTACCAAAGTTTGTTAAATATGACTGTGATAACTTGGACTAACTATTAAATCAGGAAGTCCGCTCAGGGAATGTCTTTGTCTCTTTTTATTGAACACTC
>JBAFTB010000021.1:27670052-27680598 GCA_037177355.1 Melanotaenia trifasciata
AGTATAAACCAGTGTGTAACAGCTTTTAATCCCAGTATAAACCAGTCTGTAGCAGCTTTTAATCCCAGTATAAACCAATGGAGGTTTAAGGGTTAAACATCCTCCAACATGCTGTGTGTGACTGACTCCACCTGTTTCTCTGGTGTGTGTGGGCTGTCAGGTGGTGGTAAAGCTGCTGTTTCCTTCTGTTGCTTCTGAAGCTCCACCTCCACAGCTTGCAGTCTGAACAGCATCTGCTTCATGGCCTCCACCGGTCCAGGCTGCTTCCAGCTGCTGTCTGGACCACAGACTCCCCCCTGGAGGTGACGACAGACAGAACACCAGCCAGCTGTCAGCATAGGTACCACGCCTGCTGTTAACAGGACGCTCCTGCAGTGGAGATGTGGAAGTGAAATAGGACAGAAGACCTACCTCTGCTTCTGTGTTGGTCTGATCCTCCGTGAGTGCTGCAGAGTCTCTGCAGGTCCAACATCATCACAAATGAGTGTGTAGTCAGAGCACATCAGAACAAACAACGTGTGAACAAGTCTTACGGTGAGAACGGAGGAGCAGGATGGGGGGAGTGCTGGAGCAGGTCTTCAGTGGTGACCGGGCTTCCTGGAGCTCTGCTCACTAACAACAACAGACCTGCCATTCCCAAACTTCTCCCACCTTTAATGTGACCTTTAATAACCTCAACAACTCAACTGGAAGACAAACGGACGTGTTATTTGAAAAATGAACACATACAGTAAGCTGGCTGCATAAGTATGGACACCCAACGGTTGCTATGACAGCAACATACGGCCATTAGCCGGTTCAACACTGACATCTATCTATCTATCTATCTATCTAGAGAGAGATAGATATAGAGAGATAGATAGATATAGAGAGATAGATAGATATAGATATATAGATAGATATAGATATATAGATAGATAGATATAGATATATAGATAGATAGATATAGATATAGATATAGATATATAGATAGATATAGATATATAGATATATAGATAGATATAGATATATAGATAGATATAGATATATAGATAGATAGAAATAGAGATAGATATAGATATAGATAGATATATAGATATATCTCTTGTGCAGCACTGTGGTCACCTGACTTAAAGAAAGTATTATTATTATAAAGTCAAACAACCGTGTCTCTGTTTTACACGTTCTATCAACACAACAGAAAAAGTAGGAGGGAGTTTCGTATCCGTCCTCCTGGACGAGGTTGACAGCAGCGCTGAGGGACCGAGTCTTTTGGTACGGCGGTTTGAAAGCATGCTGTGATCATGAGGGAAAAGTTGTTGATCTGTTGGTGATGACTGCAGGAGGAAAAGTTCCTGGACCTACCTGGATCTGCAGGACCTTCTGATCCTCCACCACTGTGGGACAGCCAGTTTAACACCTGATCAGCCTTCTGAATCAGAGCCTCCATCCTGTTGTCTGCGGGGAGGACACACAGGGTGTAACCACAGACTATAAGGCTTATTTCTTTCTTTCTGAATGTTTCTACCTCTGAATGACGTTGCCAGGACCTCGGAGCCTTGTCTCTCTGCAGCCAGCAGAGAAATCTGTTCGGCCAGCTGAAGTCTCAGATCTCTGAGCGACTGCTGCTTGTCCCCCTGCAGACGTTTAAACAAGCTGTGCTCATGTGTCCGCAGCAGAGCCATGTTTTAATCCTCATGGAGTCAGCTGGAGGTGGCAAAGCTAGTCAGCACACCGAGCCATGCTTGTCACATTAAGACGGCTTACTTACCTGAGCAGGTGTCTGGTCAGGCTCGTCATCGTTTTCCAAGTCAGATAACCAAGATGGAGCTCCAACTCTGGGAGCTCCAGGCAGAAGACAACCTAGAAGAAGATAGAAGCATGCTGACTGACCCATGGTGAAACCTGCTCTAAACTCTGTTCTCTGATGAGATTATCTGATGAGATGTGGGTTAGGGTTACAGACTCTACTGCAAGGGTGGCCAACGTCGGTCCCCAAGCATCCCTGCTCCAACACACCTGACTCAAATTAAATGGATCCAACAGCCTATAAGGACCTGCACAATGACTCGTTAGTTTAAGTCAGGTGTGTTGGTGCAGGGATGCATGGAAAACCTGCAGGATTGTGGCTCTCGAGGACCGACGTTGGCCACCCCTGCTCTACTGGGATCACAGGGATGAATGACTGGAGAAAAACCTACCAGGCTAATGCTGGAACAAAGACAGGAAATAAGGAACTGTGTTGCCATGTCTAATTTCTTCTCATTGCTCTCACCTTTATCAGCTAAAGCTTTTCTACTAATTAAGCTAGCTGGTTAGCTTAATTAACTGGTTTAAAAACCAACTCTGGGTCATTTCTTCACCCGGTCAGAAGTCTGATGTTAGCTCACGTTCTCAGTGTCACCTTCACGAGATGGAACAGGCTGGAGTTGCTGCACGCAGGCGGGAGGACGTCCCACCACGTAGGCCCCTGGCTTCATATAGGCCCCTGGCTTCACATAGGCCCCTGGCTTCATATAGGCCCCTGGCTTCATATAGGCCCCTGGCTTCACATAGGCCCCTGGCTTCATGTAGGTCCATGGCTTCACATCTGGCCCTGGCTTCATATAGGCCCCTGGCTTCATATAGGCCCCTGGCTTCACATAGGCCCCTGGCTTCATGTGGGTCCATGGCTTCACATCTGGCCATGGCTTCACATAGGCCCCTGGCTTCACATAGGCCCCTGGCTTCGTGTAGGTCCCTGGCTTTGCGTAGGCCCCTGGCTTCACATCTGGCCCTGGCTTCACATAAGCCCCTGGCTTCGCATAAGCCTCTGGTCCTGGCTTCACATAGGCCCCTGGCTTCACATCTGGCCCTGGCTTTGTGTAGGTCCCTGGCTTCGCGTAGGCCCCTGGCTTCACATCTGGCCCTGGCTTCACGTAGGCCCCTGGCTTCACCTCTGGCCCTGGCTTCACATCTGGCCCTGGCTTCACATAGGCCCCTGACTTCACATCTGGCCCTGGCTTGACATAGTCCCCTGGCTTCGTGTAGGTCCCTGGCTTCGCGTAGGCCCCTGGCTTCACACCTGGCCCTGGCTTTGCGTAGGCCCCTGGCTTTGTGTAGGCCCCTGGCTTTGCGTAGGCCCCTGGCTTTGCGTAGGCCCAGGCTTTGTGTAGGTCCCTGGCTTCGCGTAGGTCCCTGGCTTCACATAGGTCCCTGGCTTCACATAGGCCCTGGCTTCACATCTGGCCCTGGCTTGACATAGTCCCCTGGCTTCGTGTAGGTCCCTGGCTTCGCGTAGGCCCCTGGCTTCACATCTGGCCCTGGCTTCACATAGGCCCCTGGCTTCACATTGGGCCCCTGGCTTCACATAGGCCCCTGGCTTCACATAGGCCCCTGGCTTCACATAGGCCCCTGGCTTCACATAGGCCCCTGGCTTTGCGTAGGCCCCTGGCTTTGCGTAGGCCCCTGGCTTTGCGTAGGCCCTGGCTTTGCGTAGGTCCCTGGCTTCACATCTGGCCCTGGCTTCACATAGGCCCCTGGCTTCACATCTGGCCCTGGCTTCACATAGGCCCCTGGCTTCGTGTAGGCCCCTGGCTTTGCGTAGGCCCCTGGCTTCACATAGGCCCTGGCTTCGCGTAGGTCCCTGGCTTCACATCTGGCCCTGGCTTCACATAGGCCCCTGGCTTCACATAGGCCCCTGGCTTCACATCTGGCCCTGGCTTCACATAGGCCCCTGGCTTTGTGTAGGCCCCTGGCTTCACATCTGGCCCTGGCTTCACATAGGCCCCTGGCTTCGTGTAGGACCCTGGCTTTGTGTAGGCCCCTGGCTTTGCGTAGGCCCCTGGCTTTGCGTAGGCCCTTGGCTTCGCATAAGCCCCTGGTTTCACGTGGGATCTGTCCACCATGTGGCCATGCTGAGCCTCAGGGAGGCGAGCTGTGGCGGTGACGGTTCTTACCCGGTTCTGATGCTGCAGGTAGAGGCGCATCACTGACATCGCAGCGCTGGATCCAGGCCGGATACGTCAGGTCGGGCACGCTACCCATCTCCGAACAGTCCATGTCAGCCTTGTTACTGGTCAGCCATCGAGGGAGGTGCAGCGCTGAGGACGGCCTCGCTGCTCTGTGTCCAGACTGATGGGCAGGAAGAGGTTAAAGAAAAGCTTTTTATAAATGAATGAATCATAAAGACCATAAAACCACCCACAGAAACGTCACCAACTGGTTTAAACGTGGTTAACGTTGCTCCTCTTCCGCACCTACAAATGAAGAGAAAGTCGGAATTAAAAGCTTATTACAATAATCAGATTAAAGCTTTACTTTACCTTCAGTCCTAATATTTATATGGCTCAGCTTAATTAGAGGGGAAATCTATTAAAATAAAAGCTGATTAATGCAGGACCCTTCACCAACCTGCAGCTTCTGGGTGTCCGGGCAGGAACAGAGTGATGGTGGTTCAAGTGGTGGAGGGCAGCGCAGCTACTGCAAAGCCTAGCGGAGGTTCTGTGTGCTGGCCGGGTGGAGGAGGGGCCAGACCGGGACAGGAGGCCTGGACGAGCTGACCACACATAAGGACATGAAACTAAGGGATCGTGCAGAGATGCTGAACAGCAGAAGATGGATGAGGCGTTTAGAGACCTTGTATGAAGGCAGAGGTGTGGGTGACAGGCATGGAGCCATCGTAGGGGATGGACAACAGTTCATCTGTTGTCATGGAGAGCCTGTCGCGGTTGCCATGGTGACGGAGAGAGCTCACAGGAAGGTTGAGGAAGTCCAGCTCCCAGTCTGTCAGACGCTCCCTGAGAACTACAGACGGAAACAGACCCACCGATATGATTATTCTATACTCTCCAACTCTGAACTCAATACTTCTTACAGCTCACAGTTCAGGGAACGTGCATGTGGGACGTGCAGTCCGAACAGCAGCTTTGTTAAGGTGGGGGGAGTGTATAATTATCAATATACATTTAGAATATATTACACCTTTATAAACAAACTACATTTTTAAAAAGTTCAAAGTTTATGACCTTGAGCTTCAGGATAAAGAAAATCCTAGAACCAGGGTGCCCAAAGTAGGGCCTGTGGGCCAAATTTAGCCCGCCAGCTCATAAAATCTGGCCCACCACCTAGATATCAAAATTATTCGAGTATGTCAGACTTGAAAGATTGGCTCACATCTCAACGACATACTCACCTTGTCAGTCACTCTCTGGTGTTAGCAGTTTGACCAGATGTATATGCTGTGTTTTTCTTTTTGTTGATTATATTTGGTTACAATTTACTGTCTGCAGTTTTTGTTTGTCCTTCTAACTATGTCTTTTTTGTCATTTTGCCATATTGATGTTTGTGGTGTGTTATTTGCAGTGAAGACAAGAGTGCATTTGCATGCCTTAACAATAATTAAAAGAACCACGACTTACATTTATTTGTAGGTTTCACCCCTATAATCGCTGTGTTTGGCTGCGGCTCACTGCTACATTTTCACTTTGGCCCATGGATGCAAAAAGTTTAGGCCCCCTGTCCTAGAAACTCCCGTCCCGACGCAGCAGTCGGGAGTTTTTAAACTCTGTTTATTCTTTTTAGAGATCAAACAGTCTGACAGTCTTCTGACAAATCTGTAGATACTTCTTAAAAAATTGGGTCAGGAACTGATAAGGAATTCCACAAAGAACGGGATCGATAGCCAGAATTGATAATGACACTGATATCACTAAAATATAATCAATTTCCATCCCTAGTGCTGCTGCTGACCATGTCCATCCCTTTATGACCACAGTGGAGCATCTTCTGATGCTACTTCCAGCAGGACCATGTCACAAAGCTCACATCATCTCGTAGACTGTGACGATATAATGTGGTCAACTTCAGGACCGGTGTAAAGAGACTTCCTACCATCTTTGTTCCTCAGCGTCTCCAGAGTTGGTCTGGTTGTCGTGGACGGCCGGTTATGAGGCAGAACCAGCATCCCACTGCTCTGACCGCTCCTCTCAAAGTCTGTGATGTAGGCGTCCAACGCTTCTGAGGCTGATTCGTACTCCTGAAATGAATCAGTTAGGAAACATGAATGTCGTCAACATCATCATCATCTAGCTTCTATACTGTCTACGTGAGCAGAAAACCCCCGTTCATGAGGTGGGATGATCAGCTACAGACAGGAAAACGTCCCGGACAGAGACACCAGCAGCTGACCGAACCTGGTCTTTGTATCTGAAGGTGGTGTTGCGTTCAGGAGGCCTCAGACTGCTCCTCAGGTGACCTGAGCTGGACAGCAATGAGGTCACAGTGGACTCCGGGGACAGCGCATCACCGACCAGGCTGCTGGCCTCCATCCCACCCACGGTCCAACAGCTGGTGGAAGAATGGGAGATCCAACATGTGAACTTCCTAAACTTTATGATAGTCCGACAGCTACTGCTGAAACACAGCTGTCACGTTTCATGTCCCAGGATTTAAATGAAAAACACCCCGGTATTTATTAGCTAGCAAAGACCTGACCGACTGGTTTACACAGTGACTGTCCACTGGTCAAGTAAACAGTTAGCTAGCTTAAAACCAGGAAAAGCTGCTCTAAAAACATAAATATAAAGTTTCTATAAAACATTCTAAGTATTTTAGTTTCGCCTGAGTGAATGTTAACGGCCTGGCTTTCACAACAGAGCTGGAAAAAACAGAATCTCATGAACTCACCACTGGCGCAAACTTAGCGCCTCGGTTCAGACGCAGCCGTTTGACTCAAAACATGACGATAATTATCGATCTAGAACATCACGGCAGCGTTTAACGGTCCACGACGTCTCCAGGCCGGCCCTCCGGTCCGACCCGCCCGCGCCGCTACCGGAGGAACGTTCAAGGATCCCGGGTGAAGTTTAGACTCCTAGCTGGTCTGGAATCAGTTTAGCCTGCAGAGACGTAGCCGCAGGAAATATGGCGGAAACGACGCAAGCGCAGTTGACAGATGATGACGTCACATACAAAACGGAAGGGTCAGCTAAATGGTTCTGGCCTCAGTGTTTGCATTATCATCTAACACAAATTTAGAGTTAAAAACTAGAAAGAAGCACCAAGGAAAACAGCTAAATAAATAACGTCTTTTTTAGGGTCTCTCTGCTTTAACGTCTTCAATGATCCGGTTGGACCAGAACTGGGCTTCTAGCAGAAAATGAATGAAGGTTTACTGTAAGTGTTGCTGAGCCCGCGTCAGTTAGTTTTAAACGACGGAAACGGCGCTGATAACACCTGGAACTGTACAACCTCTGTCAGCCGCGCGCTCCTGCAGGTGGGAAGGCGAGCAGTTTAGCTTCGGTGTGAAACATATGCAGAATTAAACGTTGCCCCTTCCTGGACAAGTAAGACGCTTCAGCTGGTTTTAACACGTTTTAGTTCAGTAGAAAACAAACATTTAAAGGAGCGGGGTTTGGGGGTGAAGCCTCGTTTTCAGCCCTGCTGCGCTGCGATCCTGCTGCCGAGACTTAGAATGAAATGTTCCCCACATTTACTACTTTTCTCTATGAGCTAATAACGGCGCACTGGACCGGGTCCGGGTGTCTTCGGCACATCACTTCTACTCATTCCTCGGAAGTCGTGTGAAACTTGACGTCGAGGTTCCGGCCCTTTAAGCCGAGTCTGTGACGTCAGTGGAGGCGTGTGAGGGATCTTGAGAGTAGGGAGGTATCACTCTGATTCAAATTCAGGGCACGAGAAACAGTCTTTGGAAATCAGAAAAACAGTCATATTGAAAGCATACTGTCACCCCTTCATTGTTTACAGTTTGATGGTAAATTAAAAAACAAACAAGCTTATGAAATATGTAACAAAAGTAAGAAAAGCAAACAAAACAAAGAGTTAGTCCATATAACCGCCTTTATTCTCCAACACAGTCTGAACCCTCTTCAACGAGCTTAGCTTCCAAAGTTCTGCATTTTCCAGCTGTTTACTTTAAAGCTGCTTCTTGACATGGAGACCATTTCTGATGAGGCGTCGGCCAACAGTAGATGGATCGGCTGAAGGTCCAGGTCTCAGGTCCTGGTTCAGGCCTTTGCTGGATCTGTACTTTTTCTGCAGGACATCTTTCAGATCTGCTGTAGATATTTTTAAATTGTTTTTACAATCCCGCTGAGTTATGCCATATTCTCAGCGCTTTGGGTCAAACTTTGAAAATCAACACTTTTCGTGAGTTAAGTGGAAATGAAACATCGTGAGAAAAGATTTTTGCAGCAGGCTGCCGGTGAAAAGACGATTTGCCAAATCATCTGTTGTCATTGTCTAATTATTGATGAAACATGCAGTCATCTATTTTCTGCATTCATTTGAACCCTTCAGGTCCTGCGCATATTTTAGAGGCTTCTGCTCTAAGATTATATCCCATAATGAAAAGAATAAATCTCTGTAACCACAACGTCTACAGGAATATTAGTAAAGGGATATTTGTTAAGATGCGTATCAGTATATGTTACTGATGAGGAAGAAATGAAGACGGCACAAAGCACAAATGAAAAATGTTTCAGGCTTGCCTGAAAAAATAAATATAAATGAATATTTCTTTGAATTTGCAGCTGTGGCTGTAAATCTCTATCAGACCACAGCACAACTTCTCAGGTCATCTCTGATAAAGCGAAGTTGAGCTAAATGAAAAAGGTTTTAGTTCAGACCGGTCAGGTCTCCAACATGGCCGTCACGGCACCATCTCTTCTCAGCATCTTCTGTTTGTGGGACCTCAGGTTCATCTCAAGGCGTATTCATATTATTAATAGTTCATATCTGTAAATGATGGGGTATATGGTCATGATGGCTCCTGGTTGCCTCCCTGGTGAGGTTTTCTGGACATGGCACACTGGGACGACTCGTCCAGGGAAGACCCAGGACATGCTGGAGAGACGGTCTCCCGACTGGCCTGAGCACACCTTGGGATGCTCTAGGATGAGCTGGAAGAAGTGTCCGGAGAATGGGAAGCATGGTCTTCTGAGCTTGAACAGCTGCTCCTGTGACGTTGGATAAAAGGTAGAAAATGGATTTATGTCATATCTGTAAATATATCTTACAAGCCAACATTAATTTCATACATTTAAAATAATTTTAATCAATATCTGGAATTGATTTTTATTTCATATTTGATACTCGGTTATCCACAAACATGCTACCAATCGAGCGGATTCTTAAAAGAGAAGAGGAGGGCAAGGGCTTCAGAAGGGGTGGGGTTTATTTTGACTGGCACACTATGCAACCAATCAGATGCCAGGACAGACAAAAATCATTCCATTATCTGAAAGAAGGACAAAAGAAAACTCTTACGCTGGGTACACATGAAGATGATTGGCTGTTGCCCTTCCCGACCAGGACGGCAAACGCCCGGTTGTCTTACGTCTTATAAGATTTTGCTATAAAATGATCCTGTGGTCTGAGGAGCATTGAACATGTTCAGTATTTACGACCAGAAATCTTGATGTGTGAGGAACGCTGACGACTCCTGAGTCGTGACAGTGTGGATCCTGACATGGAACGGAACGGAACCAATCAGAGAGCGAGCTGGCTGGGAACCAGGAACTTTATAAAGTCCGTGTTTATGCCGACTCCAGTCTGGTATTTTTTCATTTCTGGCTTTTCTGTTAATAATAGTGGCAAGACCACCATCATTCCTTCATCGTGTATGTCCTCCTCCACGCTGGGTGTTGAGTTTTCCGGTTGTTGCCATGGTTCTTCTTTATTTTTCTTGGATCACGTTTGATTTCTGGCTGGGAGGGCTGAATTCGAGATCGGCTCATTGTGTGTGTGTGTGTGTGTGTGTGTGTTGTTCTGTGCTGAGATTATTGGAGCCACCGCACACAGCACCATCAACACTGTTAAATGCCTGAATTTTTATCGTCATGTGTGGGGTCTCTGGCAGATAAAACATCTCTTCAGATTAAATCCTTATGTGTGAACCAGCTTTTAGAAGACCGAGTGTACGGGTCGGTGTGCAGAGCAACAGACACATTCAGCAAGACAGAATTAAATACAAGCATGCCAGAAAAAAGTAGAGAAGTGAGGGAATCTAAAGGGTCATAATGTTCAGTTTATTTCTTTATTTATTAGATTTGTTCATTGTGGTTTTTAAGTTTTTTATTTAACCTATAAGAGCCCGGCGTGACATTTGTGTTACATACAGTTTCATTTAGCTTCAATTTATGGTAAAAACTTTGCTCACAATCCTGTTGAACACAATCTGATCGTCTTCTGTTCCCTAATAGAAGCAGAAAACCACATTATAATATTTATAAACTATCACATGGTAATAAATGGGAGATACCCCCCCCCCACAAAAAAAAAAAAACGTTAATTTTTCTGTTACATGTCGTTAAAGTGCCAAATAAAGACCTCATATTTAAAAAAATTGGGGTTTTCTTACCAATTTTTCATGGGTCTGCCCTAATGGGTTGAAGATTTAATTATAATAGGTAGATTTAAACAAGCAATGAAACCAGAAACAATCAAGGAGGCTTAGTGAAAATATATTATATATATATAATATATTGTGTGTATATTGTGTATTATGGGTCGTTATGGCTGGGGGGTAAAAGGGTCGTATATTGTGTATTATGGGTCGTTATGGTTG
>JBAFTB010000021.1:27725152-27741940 GCA_037177355.1 Melanotaenia trifasciata
CCCTGGAGATGGTTGTGGGTGAAAATCCCAGTAAATACTCAGACCAACAACCATGCCACGTTCAAAGTCTCTTAAATCCTCTTTCTTCCTCATCCTGATGCTCAGGTTGAACTTCACCACGTCTACATGACTGCATGCTGCCGTGTGATTGGCTGGTTGGCTATTGGTGTAAAGAGGAAGCAGAACAGGTGGAGCTGATAAAGTGGCTGCTATTATATAGGTACAGTATGTTATCACTTTATTATTGAGGTTCAGAATGAAAGGAAATCATCTTGGAAAAATCTAGTCTGGTTTACATTTTACTAAAGGAGACAAACAGGAAGACGAGTCATTTCCTTTTTGTTTTAGAGAATATGAACCGTTTTATTATGGGTGCTGTTGTTGACTATGACCTCAGGAAAGATGAACTGCATGGTGTATTTGTGCCACAAGTGTGCCAGAGGAGACCATGATGTTTTAGGGTTTTAGTGGGCTGGAGACTATCCTACCTGACATTGGGCTATTGGTATACTCCATCCTAGTTGAGACACTGAGAAGGTGGTTGTTATGCATTAGTTGTCACAGTGCAGCTATAATTGATTAAACTTCATACTTGTGTCAAAACATTTGCTCCAGGATGAGATATCCTCCGTCAGCAGCCACAGGTTAATTGTCCATTAAATTTCCTGATCTCAATTTTACTCTGCATGGGATGAAACACCAAAATGTTTATGGATTTAGATGAATCATCTGCAGTGGAACAGATGAGAGACTGAAGAAGAAGCAAATAAGGACAAGAGAAGGAATAACGGGTGGAGGAATTGATAGAGAGAGAAGCAGAAAGAAGACATGAGATGAATAAAAGAAGAGCCGGGTGAAGAGGATGAGTGAGGGAGGAGGAGAGGAGGGCAGGTTGTTAATTTCAGGGTTGGTATCTCTGAGGCTGCAGAACATCCAGGGTCAGCAGGCCACATGCAGGACTTTCATTTGAAATAGAAAGCCTGACCCTGGGACAAATCCAGATAGAGGTGGGGCTGGGGGTGAGTCCTAGTTAAAACTGTTGTCCTCTACCAATTCAGTCCCCAGCCTTGGCAGGAACGATACACAGCATCTACATTCAAGGACAAAAATCCAACAAAACCATAGTGTGATTTGTGATGCAATGTTTCATGAAAACCAATAATGCAACATGAACTCTAAGCTCACACCTCAAGGTAAGGTATGAAACAGCAAGTCATACCTGATGTCAGTGTTGGATTCATCACATATTGTATCTGTGTGAAAACTGCTTCATCACGTTTGGCTGTTTCTCTCTTAACCGCACTGAGAACCATCTGGCTTCAGCCACAGCCTGGAAGATGGGCCATGGATGGGACCTAAAACATAACAAAGGAGTACATCAAGAAGTGTTTATCTGAATACCGATCAGGGCTACAGGGAACCTGTCATGTTGGCCTGTTTGCTGGTGGATTTAAACCAGGTCCTGTGGGCTTGAGGCATTTCCCTGCTATAACACACAGAGCGGCGTGGCTCAGTGGGTAGAGTGGTCGTCTTGTAGCCTGATGCTTGCCGATTTGATCCTCCGACTGTCAAGCTCATGTCGAGGTGTCCCTGTCCACTGAACCGATCCATGGATCCATGGGTCGTGGTTCATGGGTCATTCCAGGTACAGTAAAAGCGCTATATAAAATACGGACCATTTACCATTTACCAAATACAGTGATGGTTAAAAAATAATGTTCTAACTTTCAATAAGACAATTTAATTCATTTATTCATTTTCGATAGTCCAGTTCAGGGTTGCAGGTGATTTAGTTCAGGGTGACAAAAAAGAACAAAGTTTTAGATCTGCTGTGCCAGAGTGTTCGCCGTTATCTGTTAGCATTTTACCACTGACAGATGAGTGCTGATTGAAAATTTTATTGGGCTGGTCCAGAGTAAGTTGGCTCATTTTCTGCAGGGTTTTATGGACCAGTCAGACCCATTAATAAACAATGTTGGCAGTGAGGGATGCCGTCAAGCTGAAGAAGGAGCCCTATCAGGTTGTTTTGGCCTGTGGGACTGGAGGCAGCTGATGGTAGCTTTGGCGGTTGCTTTGGAAAAACTTGTGCATGGGAGGAGTTCGGAGAGGCCATAGAGAACGACCTACAGACGCCTTTGAGGATATTCTGGTCACCATCCAGCAGCTCAGGAGAGGGAAGCAGTGCTCCATCAACACCGTGCACAGTAGGGATGGGGGGCTACTACGGCTTTGGGCTGGCCACAGGATCCCCCCCAGATGAGCCGGAAGAAGCGGCCAGGGAGAGGGAAGTCTGGGCTTCTCTGCTTAGGCAGCTGCCCCTCCGTGACCCAACGCCAGATAAGTGGAAAGATTATGGATGAATTGGTCCAACCCCCCCTCCCCCCCTTTTTATGTGTCAGATTTACAATGTACTACCCTTTCAAGGTACTAGACAAAAATCCTCTCCCAACTACTACAATAAAAAAAAATATTATTCCATTTTTTTGTTAAATCTTCCAGTTAACTTCAGTCCTAATGAAAACAACCAAATGTGTATTTTTAGGCCGAAGTACTGAAGGCGGTGCGAAGGCCTGTTGTAATTGTAGCATTTTTTTCGTTTTCTGATTATTATTATCGCATTTTTGGGGGCCTGACCATACTCGAAAACTCACCTAATTGTAAATTTACTTATTTTGTGGTGCTCTGGAGTGTTTGGTCGAAACTGAACGAGAACGCCACCTATTTATGATGCCCCACCACTACATGTCATCAATCTTTACGAAATTCACTACACATATTCTAAATGTTTGGGCAAATAAAAAATCCAACGGCCTAAAACCAACAGGAAGTCGGCCATTTTGGGTCAAAGTCGTCATTTTGGCTTTTTAGTGATGTTACTTAAAATCTATCTCCTCCTAGAGATTTAATCGAACTGCCACCAAAATGACTCAGGACATTCAAAAGGCATGTGTCTTTAAAAGTGCTTTAAAGTGCTTCAGATCAGGACAAACCCTTTCATGATACTACAGTAAAAAAAGTCAAGTTCCACAACCATGCCACAACCATGGCAAATAGTGTCCGACACCATGAAACAGGAAGTATGTGTAACTGACACAATGTACTCCTGATCAGATTTACTTATGCTAGAAATATGGCTCTGTAGCGCCCCCTATGATTATTTAATCTATCAGTACCAACCACTGCTTTGACTGACATGGATGAAATTCAGCATATTAATATAATATTCCAGGACAAACAAAAAAATCTCTTCATGTCCAGATGTTGTCAACGCCATAGCCCCGCCCCTTGGTAACAGGAAGTCCCATCATTTTAACCCTTTAATACCTGTAAAACCAATTCAAACTCATTAATATCATCCTTCATGTTCTGAATTCCCTTCATGAACTCATGGTTGAAAATCAGAACCTGGTTGTACATTGACAACGACTTTAGCACCACCCAGTGGTCACGTTATATTCTGCAGGTGTTGAAATCATGCTTCTCTTTGTATTTATTTCACACAATTTGTCAGAAACATGCTCGGGAACACTTCTGATGTCATCACTGGACACAGTGAGATCCAGTTGATCCTGAGAGGAGGAGGATGACCACCTAAAGCAGAAAATCCCTGGATGAGTGCGCGTACGGCTGCGGGTGAGAGCAGGCGCATTGCGGGAGGGAGGTTGCTGGGTGATGCAGCGGGGCAATAGGTCGGAAGTGTGAGGGCCTTCATTGCTGCTTGCAGCTTTAATTATATTATTATTATATTATATTTTAAACCTTTTCAATGACTGTTTCATGAAACAATATCAACGAAAAGAACTACAACCAGAATAAATGAGATAACCAGCTGCTACACGTGTAAAGAACCAGAAAACATTGATGGTTTCTGTAGGAAAACACAGCAGACAATCATCAGGAGCACCTGCAGGAAGACAAATTTCTTAAAGATTAACCTCTAAATTAGTTTATAACTCCAAACCGTGAGCGACTCTTTCTGAATAAGGGAGAACTTTCTCCTGGGGAGGCATCCTGATTGGTCAAAGGCAATGTTCTGAAAAGCAATGGTGGATCATGTGTTTGTGATATCCACTTTTGAAATGATTGTGTTGGATAACATGCATGGTGTACATTGCTTTATATAGTAGTTAGCTTTCAGAACTCAATTTGTACAGTAGTCTTGCTTCGGCTGCCTTTCTGGGGCCTCATTTCTAAAGCTGGCATAGGTACAAAAACCGGCATACGCCAAACATAGTCAGCTTTTGGGATTTATAAAAACCAAACTTGGCGGGAGAATGTTTCTACCTCCACGGCAACTCTGACCCTGGCAAATGCACAAAATCTGGTTAAATGGCAAGAAATGGTAACACCACCAGTTCAGACTAAAATCAAGGAGATGATGAGGTGGAGAGTCTGCTGTTAACATTTACCAGTCAGTAAAAGAAGATACAAAAAGGAAGCTTTGGTCATTTATTCTGAGATCCAACAGAGTGGGACAGACTGGAGGTCTAGAAGTGATGGAACACTTATGAAAAACACAAGAGGTGGATTTCCTTTATTTATTTATTTATTCTTACACAATCCTTTTATAATTGTTGTCCCAATTTCCGTCAAGACTGTCTCCATTTCCTGCAGCTTCTTGTCCACCTGGTTAATAGCGGTGATGGTTCCCTCTGCACCTGCAGGACTTCCTCTGAGGACACGGCTGCTGCTGGGTGGAGTCTCTGGCCTCACCCTCTCCATCCACAGCTGTAGCACCGCCCACCCAGTCTGAGCGGCCAGGTCGCATTAATCCGACCTACACGTCATACACGCCATTTTTTATAACCTCTTATCTGTAAAGGTGCAAGCATCACTCTCCACCACTCCCAGCTGCGACTCCATACCCACGTTTCTCTGTACAGACATTGCTGCCACTGCTCCATAAAATGCCATGGCCATAAATCTGGCTCTCCTCTTTTGTAATCTCCTCCCTAAAATGAGGCCATTGAAAATGTGCTGGCTATGGTTGGACAATAACTTTAAATTGCAACATATGCTCCGCTGTTACCGTCCATGTTTACTTCCGCAAACACGAAGACGACACACACTCACTGTCACGTCTTCCATGCATGCGGGACACTTGGTGCGCATGAGGTTCGTACAGGAGATCACAAACAAGTCGCATTTAATTGAAAATGTGAACGGACTCAAAAAAACAAAAAACAAAACAACAAAACAAAACAAAACAAAACAAAACAAAAAACCAAACAAACAAACAAACAAACAAACAAACAAAAACCCCAAAACAAACGGATTTCACAAAGAAAATCCAAATTGAACATTATGTCCTGCAGTGTGTGGACCTAGACTGAGATATCCAGCCGGACGTTCCGATGCCTCTGGCTATACTTCCCTTTTGACGCTGTGATGACAGCGTCTCCACCTGCTGCCACTGTTCTGCCTTTCTGACACCAGTAACGTCCACGCCGTGTCCACCAGTTAAACATTTTTTTGTTTTCCAAAGTGGTTTATCAGGACCTCTGTCTCACACCCTGAAAAATTCCACTTCTGCCCTCTTTTCCCCTCCCAAGCCATCACGGAAACGATGTGGTGAATATTTATTAGGCGTTTACCTGACCATTTATAACCACCATGTGGGCGGGGCAAGGCGCTCCCTCACCTGCACCCGCTTTAGAGTTGATTCGCCACCCGTAGTTTGCTTTGCCATGCACAGTTTTATAAATGAGGCCCCAGGTCTTGATCAGTCAGCGGAGGACTAATCTCCATCCCTTGGGTCCGGCCATAAATTTGTTCATGACTAAAATGATTAATCTGTTTGGAGGATGAATTCTACGTCATATGGTAAGGTTCTGCTGCTTTCTGAGCCTCAAACAGGAAGAAAACCACAGAACAATATGTTCTGATCTAAAGTGTGGGAATGATGACACAGTTCCTGTGTGCATGACAGCAAAGATGCCCCTTCCCTTCCCTCTGGGGTTATACATGAGAAAATTGCAGTAATGTGGGTTGTCATGGGGATGGGATGCCAGTGAAGTCCAGTGGGTGAAGGTCTTATTTGAGCATCTGATCATTCTGAATGTCAGGGAGGTGTTTTTTCTGTGTAGTATTCTTTACTTGGTATGGTTGGTATTAATGTGTTTTTTCTTTTATTTGCACATTGGTAAGCAGCAGATACCACAATACTTGTAGCCATTTTATGTTAAAATCTTCTGACATTTGACAGATAAATGTTCATATCTGCTATAAAACACCAGAAATAGCTATTGTAATATTTTAATGACATTACGCTGTACAGAGTCATTGGACTGCTGGTGTTACAGCTGCTTTTCACTCTGACGCCGTCGTCAAAGTCATTCTCTTGGAATTACAAAGAGTCGTTTGGTTAATAAGTTAATTAAAACATAAATTAGATGCCTGACCTTCATTTTCTGCTCTTCATCCTGCGGCTGAGCACAGCTAAGACAGCAACAGCAGACGAGCCTGTTTGAACGTTATTCAGGCTCATGCTTCTTTGTGAACAGAAGAATTCAAAGCTTTCAGGACTTTCACCCAGCTGGTGGATTTAAAATAAAAAAAACCTTGAACTGTTGAATAAGAAAAGATATTGATGTGTTTGTGGACTGAAAGTCATGAAGACAATCACATGTTGTGTTGCGATAACGTTAAAGGGACGTGTAAGAATTATTGCCATCTAACGTTGAAATTGTTTATTGCAACGTATAGCGAATTCTAGCTTCTCACTTTCTCAAACATGTGTTGCAACAACAGAAGCCACCACATCTGAAAAAGCCTTGACAACACCTCTGGAAGCATGTCATCCAATAGTTAATAAAGTGTTCACGCTGTTACACACAAAAAACTCACTTCTAAAGTTGAACGTTGATTTTATTCACACCACCATATACATGTGGAACCACCGTGAAACTAATACAGAAGTATTAACCAGTAACACAGGTACTGTATTTCAAACTTAACACACTCAACGGAAGAAGTTCCCTCTCGTCAGGAGGAAAACATCTTGTGGAAGGAAATTCATAGCCAGATATGGTTCCTCTGTGTTTAGAAGGAAGAATGGTTCTTACAGAGGGAATAGATCTCAATGGGGAAACTGGCCTCGAAGGCACCGCCTTTAGGTAGCAGCTTTGAGAAGAAAGCTGCAACTTCAGTTATCGCTTAAAAATCTCTCTCCTTCCTGAGCTCCTTCCACCAGCGAAGACTAATCCCATGTTTTTACTTTTTGTAAGATGTGGTCAAGCTTTCTTTTAAGTCCCCTTTTTTGCTTTCTTGGCGAATGGTGAAACCATAAATGTGCTGCTTCATTTTTGTGAATAACAATTTAACAGATTTCCCAACTTGCCGAGGTAGTAATCCTTTCGTTTATCTTCTCCTCCCTCACTGTGTGCTGGTTCGCAGGGAAAACGCAAAGTTGGTGCTACTTGTCCCTTGCCAACAGCTGTAGTTTCATGGCACTGCCCTAAACCTAACCCCTTATCGGCAATCATAACACACTAGTGGTAACACATGCAGATTTTGACAAGTAAACAGAAAATGTCGCACAAGTTACTACTGAGTCACTATCAGCTACTGAGTCATTAACGGCTACTGAGTCAATAATAGCTACTGAGTCATTAACGATATTTGATATACATAGGGTGTAGGATTACAGTGTTTCACTGACTTGCGTTCAAGCCAGTCAGTGATTCAAGCCGAACAGAAAGAGCCGCAACACATTGGCTACGCTTGATGACGTACACGACAGACATGGAGCCTGACAAAGGCCAGCAGCAGTTTGCTGTGCTCAGCACAAGCTAGAGGGCTAGGCTAGGCTAAGCTCCAACGCTGCTAGTTTTAGCTACAACACTAGTGTTCATGTCCGTAATGCAAACATCAATGAACAAGCTTCTACAAGCGGAGAGAACGCAATTGGCTTACCGTCAGACAATAATGTCTATTAATGAACAGTGTGGACAAAAATATTTAAAAAGTGAAAAAGTGTTGACATGTTTTAGACTAATTTAAATTATCATTAAAATATCACTTTGAATTCAAATATAACAAAAAAAATACATTTAATAAAATTAAACTAAAAAAAAAGAAGAAAATATTGACTGAAAAATTTAGTTTTATTATGTTTTGTTTATGTTTTGCTGATCAGACAACAGTGCATCTGAATATGCTGAGTCACAAGATGAAGCATCAATTGTTGTTCACTCATTTTTTTCTGTTTTCTATTGCAGTTTTTCTGAGGCTTTCATATTGTTAATAATATATCGTGATACAAGTTTTGGCCATATCGTCCAGCCCTATAATAGCCTTATTAAATTTGGAGATAATCATAGTTTCTCTGGGACCCCAACCTTCTCTGGAGCATGACAGGCTTCCAGCATAAGCTGCCATGGTGATACATGAACCATCATGAAACTGAACCAGCTTAACGACAATGATAAAATTCCCGAGCTGAACCTTAAGTTCCTTCATTCACTCTTTAATCCTGCTTTGTAGTACTGTCCCCAGTGCAGACTTACTCATGTGTACTATTGGAGTAAAAAACTTTAGGTTTACAGACTTTGGAAAAAGTCAGCGTGAGCTTAGATGATCAGATACACATGCATTGTATGTGCTTGCATGTGTGTGTGTGTACATATGCTTGCATATGTGATAATCTTTTGGTATAAATCAATAGGGTAAACTCCAACATGACAGCACACTCACCCACTTCCTTTCTTTCTTTCAGTCTCATGCTCGGATGCCCTGACAACCTCCTGACACTGACAGACAGAGGAGTGAATGAGACTGAGGGAAAACTGGTTATATTTGTGTGGAGCTTCTTCTTGCTAACAGGCCCACCTGGTGTGGCCTTCACAGACAGATCCCTTGTGTACAACAAGGTGTTACACTACAGAAAATCCTGATTTCTTCTTGGCTGGGAGGTGTTCTCACACGCTACAGATGGAAATGGGGAGTTTAGTGTATTATTTAATAGTTTTCTGGAAAGAGTGAGTGTACAGTCTTAGTCCAAGACCTCATTTAGTCTAATTTCATGCATCTATCAACACTATGTAGTAGATAAAAGTATTGCAACAACAGCCACATTATCTGTACTACACTGTATTATACTGAACATATATCATTTCTATTTTGTATTTTCATTTCTTTTTATTGCAATGACAGAAGAAACAGTACCTAAACAATGAAATAAAAATAAAAACTATAATACCACACTAAATATATGAACGTGAAAAAGAAAAAAACAAAAACAAAAAACAAACAAACCAACAAACAAAAAAACAAAACAAACATCCATTAATTTTCTGTACTGCTTCATCCCGGGAAAGCTGGAGCCTATCCCAGCAATTAACAGGCAAGAGGCAGGTACACCTGGACAGGTCACCAGTCCATTACAAGGAACAAAAATACCCCCAGAAAACAGTCACAATAAAAGCAAAAGTGGAAGGGAAGGGGCAGAGGTGTAATTTGGCCCGTTTTCAAGGCGCTTAGCTATGTGTCACTTGATCCAGAAGATGGAGCGATACCACCAGAAACTGCAGAGGCAGTGCTGATCAGAATTGTTGACATGTGACCGGCGAAGGAAAAAAAACAGAGAAGAAGATCAGGAAAGGAACAAAAAGCAGAAGTAGAATAAAGACTAACAACAACTGTAGAAATTATGCAAGCTTTTGAATAAAAGTGTCAATATTTAGGGCTTATTGGGCGGTTGGAACCAACATTATAGCGACGTATTACTGCTGCTAAATGCCGTCTGAAACTGACGACGGCTCGCGGGAGTGAACTCTGAATTCAGCACTGCCCACTAGTGGAGAAACTGACTTATCGACCATGGCAATGGAAAACACAAATGGAAGCATGAGGACAGCGCCGTATTACAATGTTTGAAATGGATGTCACTATTTACGTATGTAAGGGAGCAGAAAAGGACCTAAGCGAGGGGTGTCCTATTCGCATTAGCAACCCTTTGCAGAACTCATTATAACTTCCACACACATTAAAGGTTTTGTCAATAACGGTGCAGAATATAAGATTTTGTTGTATGCAGATGACGTCTTACTGTAGTTGTCTGAAACAGATAGCTCAATTTCTTATTTACTCAAATACTTGAAAAAGTTTGGTCATATTTCAGGATTTAAAGTAAACTTATCTAAGACAGAAGCAATGCCAATAGGTGCTGGGACAGGACTTGCCCCTCCAACGGGATTTCCTTTGAATATTCTGCCAAGGCTAATGTATCCGCTGCAGATGTTGCCAAACTCCATTCCTAATAGCTGGTTCTTGAAGCTGGATAAAATGCTAATGCACTATATCTGGCAGGGAGGGAAAAGTAAGAATGAAAATAAGTAAATTACAGAGGAGCAAATATTAGGGGTTTCTGGTGGTTCCCAATGTCCATCTGTATTATTGGCCTGCACAAATGCATTATGTATATGAATGGGTGAATCCTGATGTTTAAAATACATGGATTGATATGGAGTCTAGTAACTGTGGTCATGTCATTTAGTCCTGTCCTTTTATATAAAGTAAGAGAGTAAAACTAGAGGTCCAAAACAATTTTATTGTTTGAAATACTGTTAACACATGGTACAAAATTCTATTTTTTTTTCTCCAGAGCTAACAATCATTCTCTTTACTGGTTCCTACATTCAACAATCCAGATTTCAGCCCATCATGGCAAGACTCTGTGTTTAAAGTCTGGCATGAAAAGGGGCTGGACCAACTGGCCAAGCTCTTAGAAGGAAATACAATGGAGTCCTTTCAAACTCTAAAGAAAAACTACATTTTGCAATAATCAAATTCTTTTAGGGACGTTTTATTCCCAACACAAAACGTCCCCCAAATCTGACATTTTTAGAGCGTATTCTCACACAACCTGAACCTTAAAGATTTATCTCCCACATTTATAAAATTTTACATCAAATCTCACCTTCTCCACAGATCATATAAGAAGACAGTGGCAGAATGAGTTTGGAGAAGAGACAGCCGATGATAAGTAGACTCAACTGGTTTGGGAACCAAACCATTGACTAAAGCAGCAGCGAATAGCAGCGGAATACGTCGCACAACACCTGGTTGAAAATGACCTTTTGTCTCAGTTTAAGAGTTGGGATCACTCTGAGCTTCATGAACAAATGAGCATTCATCATAAATGCAGCAGCCCGACTGTTTAATGCAAGGACCAGCTTTATAAGCAGCATTGTTCACGATTTTCTCTCACCAACATCGGCTCCATTGTTGTTTCCTCCCAGCAGGATGGGAACTCTTCCAACTTCTTCTGAAATATTAATCTTCCCTCTATCATAATGGCTGTTGATAGAGGGTGGTGAAGGGTAGGGGCAGTCTTTGTGTTAATCTGGAAGAAGTTAGAAATGTATTTACAGACGTGAGACGGTTTAAGCCATGAAAGAGTCAGAACAGCTGCTGAACACTTTAAAGCAATACTCAGCAACCAACCAACAAAACATGAATTAAAGACCAAAATTACAAACAACTGAATATAAAAATAAAGACAGATTTTACTAAATCATAATTTCCCTGCAAAATAATTGATGGTCCCTGGTTCTTCTTTTCAAATGTTTTTTTCAGTAAAAATGAACTATTAGTTTAACTTGATGCCTTTGGGAACCACTAAAAGTATCAGAAATAAGAGACACTTGACTTCATAAATATGGCACTTGAGTGTGATTAACCTATATTTAGACCTTTGTAGGTAGGGCTCGAATTGCACCGCAGCTTTTGAGGGAGCCTAAATTTAACAAAATAAAACAAAAAGCTGACAGAATATTACTATTGTCAAGACACATCAGCAACCATTTTTAAAAATTAAATGTAACCGGAAACTGAACTAATTTTAGGGCTCCTCTTCAAAGTATCAGTTGAATGTCTTTCGGGGAGCTCCGGTGCTTTTCAGGGAGCCAAGCTCCCCTTACCGTAATTTAAAACCCTGTTTGTAGGTCGTTGAGGACTTTTTCGTCTTTTTAGGTTATAACTTCTTTAAGGTCTGGCCACCATTTTCGTTGTTTCCTTGTCGGATTTTTCTGGGAAAAAGACAAAGTGTTTAAAATTCCAGACTTTTTTTTAAGATCAACAGGACACTGAGACACATTTACTACCCTGTCGAGTCATTAGAGAACAGAAAAATCCCCTAAAAACTGTTAAAACCAACCCTTTACATTCCACCTTCTGCTGCAGTGAAGACTCAAACAACAACAAAAACACAAAATATGTAATTATTCAAGTTTGTTTACCCCTATAAATGTCATTTTAATCACATGATGCTGCTGTTTTTAATAAAAGAAAATGAACATTAAATGAATAATTCTCTTTTTAACACATTTGGTGAGATTTATTTAAAGATCAGAATTTTGACTATGTTTTAGACAAAGAAAAAGAAAATAAATAAAATATAAAACAAAAAACAAAAATATATAAATTAAAGTCTTCCATGTAATTTTGTAAAAAATAATATTTTGTTTGTTTTTTTTAAAACACATGAAAACAGTCATGAAATTAAACATTTAAAGGGTTAAAATAACTTGGATAATTACATATTTTTATCAGAAGTGAAGCTGAATGAATGATTTATGCAAAAAAACGAGGAAAAGCTTATTAATCTGTTATGCTTTTTTGTAGCAGTTATTGGAACATTTTCGCTCTGTGATGACCTGAAAAGGGAGAAAATAGAAGTGACCTACAGCCGGATTGCTCAAAATCCATGTTGTTTATAAGTTGATGTTGAAAAAATAATTACGTGGACTGTGAGGTTTCCAGCTATCTGCCGTCTTTCTTTCTGCTGCCAGCTTCAACTTTGCTTATGTATTAACTCTGTTTTCCACTGGATTTTCTCCACCTGCAGCTATTTTGTTTCTTGAGTTTTCAGCAATCTGTATTTTGTGTTTCTGGATTTAAATCTTCCAACTTTTCACTCAGTTAACAGCTTCTGCCTCCAGTTAATAAACATTTCTCAGACTGAACTGCCAAGGTATCGGCTTTACTTTCTCTCAAGAGACCACGTTCATTTATTACCAGCAGATGCAGCCTTCTTTATTTGTTGTAACTGCTGGTATTCAGCTCACATCAGAATTCCTCATGTTTGTGTTTTTTTGGCTGTTCCAGCAGCTCATTCTGTGAAAGTGATGGAGGTTACTTTGTGGTTTCTGGTGAAGTCATATAAATGCGAAGCAAAGATTTAATAAAAAGATGTAGAGAGAAGCGTGAGTCTTTGGTTGGATCAGAAGAAGCTGAGTCAGATCATGTCAGTTTTCACTCTTAACCCACATATTAGTTGTACATACATTTTTTAATAATCATTAATTATTCTTTCATATTTGGTAAAAATGTGTCATTACTAACTCAAATTAGTTTAGTGCTAAAATACAGAGTAGAATGTTGTTAGGCAGAGATAACTTGGGATGCATTGACGGGGCGAGGCCATGCACCCCGGTGCTCTTTCAAACTAAGTGGACCGGAAAGTGTGAACAATTATTTTCATTAGATGTAAAACTTTCTACATTTTTTCTGGTTTCCACGTGTGGATGAAACTTAGTGTTACGTTACAGCCGACCGTTACAATGAGCAGAGCGGTGAGCGCGAAGGTTAAATTAACAGAGGAGACACAGAAGAATCTGGTTTGTCCTGGTTCAGCCACGTCAGTAAAACACGAGACTGTACTCCGGCTGCAGTCTTGTTAGCGCAGATAGCTTGTCAATCTTATTGGATAGAGAACGGACATTTCCATTTATAACAGCTGGTAAACATGGCTTATATCTTTGTCTCAAGACCAGCTCTGCAGCCCCGTCATTTCCTTCTTGCTTCAGCTGAAATCTCTGTTTTTTTGGCATGGAAGTAGACGATTAGTTGCATAATTCTGTTAGTGTTTGAGAAAGCAAAAGAAAACACAAAGAAATATAAGAAAGTACTAGAAACACTGAAACAAAAGAAACAAAAGACAGAGCTGCTGCAGCAGGCAGCTTATTATTGATCATTTTGCACTATTGTGTCAGGAATATTTGCTCCAAGCTTAGCCGGTTTATCTTGTCAAGGGTAATAGAATAGATTATGGTATGTTCCTGGACCATGAGGCATCTCTCTGTTGTAGTTGAGCAAACTAGACGTTATCTTGCATAGGCCCCCCCACATAGCTGGAAACGGGCCTGACCTTGACTCTTTGATGAAAAGCTCAGATTTTTTGTTATCCTATGCAATAAGACTGAAATGGGCTTTAACCAGAATGTGGTTCATTAAATTCCACTCAGTTATTTTAACTAAAACTTTACCACTGGATCAGATTCTTTAAGTTCAGGGAAACCAGATTATCACAACGAGATCAGTTTGGTGGTATTAGACCAGACTGTAAACTACCACAGCAAGCAGTGCATTTTTTACGGTTTAAATACGGTTATTGTGGACACTGCATGTTAATTTGAACCCAAATACAGACCGAGACTAGATATTCAAGACTGCTGAGCAATTTACAAACAAAGATGGACTGAACTGCAGCTCCAGACCTGGTCAGAGGAGATCAACAGGCAGGTTAGGAGCTGATCCAGATCGTCTTGGCAGGCGAGGAAATAAAGCTGGAGACAGAAGCAGTGACAGCTCCAACAAGGTGGAGAAATGCTGTCCAAGCTGGCAGAGTGGCTGATGCAGGGCTGGGATGCTGGAGGCTTGATTAGTGGAATAATGTGCAGCTGGTGAAGCTCCGCTCAGAGGAGAAGCAGTAAAAATTAGAAAATAATTACTTACATGTGAACTGAATCTGATGATGCAGAAAAAGCCTGAACATGTGAGAAGCTGCAGTAAAAATTAAAGAAAAAATCCAGCAACAAAGGTTCAAGGTCATGGTAAGTTTATTAAAAGATTTGTTTTGCAGGAAAAAAAAAATAAGAGAGGCCATCAGAAGGAGAAGAACCACATTAACAGACAGAAGGACAGCACAAAGTTCACCAACATGAAAGTGGGAACTTATCTAAGGCCTGGACCTCTCACTGACATCACACTGTTCGTTTCCATGAATTTTTTATAAATAAATATATTCAGAATTAGAGCAGCTCACCAAAAGTAGACCTGCAAAACGTAAGAAAGAAATTTTTCTATGAACTTCCCTTCGACAAAGTGCTGCTTACAGCTGAGAGTCTGACAGCTTCCAGTCACCTGGTCTGACGGCAGCAACACGTTTAGCCGTCTGGAAAGTACAATCCCACCCTGGGAATGTGGACTGGACCGTCCAAAGGCACAACACGGATGTAAAGCTAGCTGTAGACCTGAACCCCGTAGCAGACGCCTGCTTCGTGTATCTTTTGCCACCCACGAACATCACCGACGTGCAGGTCAGGTGATCAGAGATGAAACGTGAAAATGGTCCATAAATAACCATAAGAATAAAAGACCAACACAAAAAACCCGCTCACATTAGATCAAAACCAAAGACAGCAAATCAAAGAAGGAATCGAACTTTAATAAATAAAAACAAACAATAACAAACTGACTTCAGTGAGAGCACACAGCTACAGGAACAAAACTCTTCCTGTAGCTGTGTGCTCTTTGACTTTGGGACTCTAGATCAGGGTTTCCCAGCTCCGGTTATTTCCATGTTTACCTGCTGCAACACACCTGAATCAGATTAATGGCTCATTAGCAAACCTGTGCAGAGCTGGTCAGAGATCCATTAAGTTTGAATCAGGTGTGTTGCAGCAGGGAAACATCTAATACCTGCAAGATAGTGGGCCTTGAGGACCAGGGTTGGAGGTCACTGCTCTAAATGCAATAGTATGTGTCTGCAGACCCGAAGACATGCAGATTCTGCAGTTCTGGACCCGCTCTTCCAGGCCCCTATTTTTGTGACAGTGCCACCTACTGGATGATTGTAAACCAGCAGTGGCATTTCTGGACCCGCAGGTCCTCCAGACACCAAAGTTTCAGGTAAAACTGCAACCGCTAAACCGGCTTCCAACCAACATACCTGTTTTTCTCAGAAGTTACACTTTTATTAGAAGTTAAAATCTTAAAAGTAAAAGTTGCTTTGCATCCAAATAGAAATACTTACTGTTGCTGCCTTTTATTACTTTAGTGCTTTCTTTCCACCATCTGTAATGCTTTTAATATTTTATGTAAAGCACTTTGAATTGTTTTGTACATGAAATGTGCTGTAAAAATAAACATTACATGCCTAACAGCTGATTTAAGTTTGTTTAACCTGAATATGTTTTCCTTGAACGTTATTACACAGAAGTATGTATTCTTGTGTACATGTATATACATGTGTGCTATGGAAATGTTTGGTGTCCAGTCCTCAGTTCGTTGTGGGAATTTAAAACCAACAGTGAAACACTGAAGTGGTTTGAAATGTTTTATTAACTGGAAGAAAAGAAAGAAATCACAAGTTAAAAAAAACACAAACACTTTTCCTCAATATATAAATATCATAATCAGAAAGGTCAGAGACCTTCAGCAGGTCCAACAACCCAGGCTGGACAGGTTTGTTCCAGGTCAACCACACCGGGCAGGACCCTAGGTCTACAATACTGGGCAGGATCCCTGGTCTACCACACCGGGCAGGACCCTAGGTCTACCATACCAGGCAGGACTCCAGGTGCAGGCTGTATGCAAAGAGGCCCCTGAAAAAATCCAGCACCTCACAGTAGGGTGCCAGATACTGGCAGGCAAAAAATGCATGGAACCTCAAAACAAAGTAGCCGGCATAGTGTACAGAAACATCTGAGCAGAATATGGACTGGAGACCCCTAGGTCACAATGGGAAACACCTCCCAAGGTGGTGGAGAATGAGAGGGCTAAGAT
>JBAFTB010000021.1:28044839-28057343 GCA_037177355.1 Melanotaenia trifasciata
CGACCCTCTACCTAAGCTGTCTCTCCACCTGACCCTTTACCCGACCCTCAACCTAAGCTGTCTCTTTACCCGACCCTCTACCCAACCCTCTACACAAGCTGTCTCTCCACCTGACCCTTTACTCGACCCTCTACCCAAGCTGGCTGTCTACCTGACCCTCTACCTGACCCTCTACCCAAGTTGTCTCTCTACCCAACCCTCTACCCGACCCTCTACCCAAGCTGTCTCTCCACCTGACCCTCTACCCTATGATCAACCTAAGCTGTCTCTTTATCTGACCCTTTACCCAAGCTGTCTCTTTACCTGACCCTCTACACAAGCTATTTCTTTACCTGACCCTCTACCCGACCCTCTACCTAAGCTGTCTCTCTACCTGAACCTCTACCCGACCCTCTACCCAAGCTGTCTCTCCACCTGACCCTCTACCCGCTTCTCTACCTGACCCTCTACCCATCCCTTTACCCAACCGTCTACTGGACCCTCTACCCAACCCTCTACCCAACCCTCTACCCAGGCTGTCTCTCCACCTGGCCCTCTACTCGACCCTCTACCTAAGCTGTCTTTCCACCTGACCCTTTACCCGACCCTCAACCTAAGCTGTCTCTTTACCCGACCCTTTACCCGAACCCTCAACCTAAGCTGTCTCTTTACCCAACCCTCTACCCGACCCTCTACCCAGGCTGTCTCTCTACCTGACCATTTACTCAACCCTCTACCCAAGCTGGCTGTCTACCTGACCCTCTGCCCGACCCTTTACCTGACCCTCTGCCCAACCCTCTACCCGACCCTCTACCCAAGCTTTCTCTCTATCTTACCATCTACACCAGTCTTTCTCAATCCTGGTCCTCAAGGACCACTGCCCTGCATGTTTTGGTTCTTTCCAAGTCCAGCACACCTGATTCAGATTAACTGAACTGCTTGTCAAGTTCTTTGCAAGCCTGCTAATGAGCCATTCATTTGAGTCAGGTATGTTAAAGATGGACATCTCTAAAACATGCAGGGCAGTGGCCACCGAGGACCAGGATTGAGAAACACTGATCTACACGAACAAAACATTTATTAACAAATTAAACATTGATTTTATAGCCTAGGCACCTTAATTGAATTTGAAAATGCCCTCTTAAATGTTTACACCATCATCCATGTATTTGGGTTGACAGCGTCAAACAAAACCAAGCAACAAGAAAAAAACATTATGCCTCCTAATAATTCTCTACAAAATAATTAGAAAAGCTGACCTGAGGCTAAAACTCAGGACTACAATGTTTTGTTCAGCAGGAAGCAAACACATCCATGCTAACTGTATTTGTAGCCTGAGACAGAGAGAGACGCAAATCTCATTTTAATGGATTATCACTCAATAAAGTGATATGAAGCATCTCCCCTTGAGGACTGAGAGCACAGTAATCTGATCTAATCTGATCCTGAGGAGTAACACAGTGTCAGTTCTTGTAAGGGCTTATCACACTGCTTAAGCGGTTAGCATTTGTTAGCCACAGCTGCTGAGAGCATCTGCTTCAGTGGTCTAAGCACAGTAAGCTTTAAACTAAATCTATCCTCTGCGTTTCCTTTTTCATTCCTGATGTTTTGTTGTACTTTCTCCGGTAGAGAGCCAGGTGCCTGACCAGCCTAGCTCTCTGCATGTCAGACCCCTTCCCAACAGCATCATCATGTCCTGGACTCCTCCGCTCAGCCCAAACATCCTGGTGCGAGGTTACATCATCGGTTACGGAGTGGGAAGTCCCTATGCCGAGACAGTCCGGGTGGACAGCAAGCAGAGATACTACTCCATCGAAAACCTTGGTAAGGAAGAGGGAATGGACTCACAGAGTCAAGGACAGCAGAGGACCCCTAGCTTCATTTAAAGAGACAAAGAGCACTTTGCAGCAGCTTTGGTGCTGTCTGATTAATGCTCTGTTAATGCGCTGACAAAACACACTACTTAAGTATTTCTCATTTAGTGCAAAGCCACAAATGACAAATCCTTTTTTTTTCTAAACCAGTCCTGTCCAGCATTGTAGCAAATAGAATAATTGCTGCGGTTGCTCTGTTGTGCCTAAAAAAAATTGCTTTGCTAAGAGGAGGCTTATGGGTATAAGGCTCCTCTTGATTATCTGATTAATTTATTTATTTATTTACTTTGAATCATGGAATCTATGTAATCTTGCTGGACCTGACGGGAGGGGACAGAAAAAGAAGGAAGACAGCACAGATACCAGATACACACTCAGAGAAAAAAAAAAAACAATCAAAGCATCTCTTAGTGTATAAACTGGACACCTCAGTTCTGAGTCAGCATGCAGAGGATGAGGAATGAGGAGGATCAGAGATGAGTGTGATCCCGCAGATGTGACCACGCCTCTACGGAGGCTAGAGGCAGACTAGACCCGGGACATCAGTAGCAATCCTGGAGCACCAACCCAAGCCCCCCCACCACAAAGACCACCCCGGACCCACCAAGACGGCTGCAGAGGAAGGCCCGAGTCAAAGCCCCCCGTGGTTACAGGGAAACAGGCCCCAAGATTGGCAGCCGCTGACCTTGCCAGGCACTGACCATCCAGGGCGGCCAAAGCAAAGGGGCCCAAGCCCCAAGAGCCCAGAACTCTGTAGTCAGGAAATGTAAGTTTAGCAGATTCTTTTCTCCAGCCTGGTACCTCCTCCTCACGCTGGTACCTCCTCCTCACGCTGGTCTCCAGCTGGTACCTCCTCCTCATGCTGGTCTCCATCCTTGTACCTCCCTGTTGCCATTCTTCAACCAGCATCTGTCACCAGTCAGCTGATGTAGTTGTGTTGGTATCAGGTGCTTGGTGGGGTTGAGGTCAGGACTGCAGCAGGTCCTCCATCTTTTTCTCCAGTGATGACCACCTTTGTTTTTCCCTACACATCATACTGACTCCACCTACAGCCCATGGGTACATAGATGACTGTAGCTAGCCTGCATTTTCTCCACACTTTGACCCATGAAGCTAACTGACTGTAGCAGGTACATGCTCACAGGTGCTTCTAAACAGGCACTGTGAGAACACGCCGTTCACAATAAAAAAAAAATCTAATCCGATGATCAGGCGGTTCAGCTGGAGGGGTGGAATGAAAAGAAAAGAAATAAACAGGTTTTCTGTCATTTTTTAGTAGAACTAAGACCCAAAGTGCCAACCCAGAAACACTTTGAGGAGTAAAAATTTTATTGCTCAGAGCAATATGATCAGAAAAAAAAAACCCTCAAGGGAAAAGGTTTAAAAGACATGCAGCGGTCCTGGGCAGCATATCCAAACCAACACGGGAAGGTAAGCAACCATCTGGTCCTGAATGAGTAAACACCGGTCCCTAAATACTGATGATAGAGAGCAGGACCACCGCTCTGCCTCGGCCTGGTGGAAGGGAGGAAAAACGTTGCAGCAGGAAGCAGTACATGAAACAAAGCCCCAAACCCTGACACTTTTCCATGATATGAGACTTGTTGCATCTTTACAACAATCGACTAAACACAAACTGTTTGATAGCTCATCCCAGATTCCTCCTGGCCCAGAGAGAGCAGCTGTCTCTAGACAAACTTACTATGAGGCCTCCTTTTTGGTTTGTAGGCCTGTAACTTCACAACGTGGAGCTTGACAAAGGTTCAGTCAGTAAGTCAGTAATGTTTTTATGACTATGTATTTGTTGTCTTATTATGAAAATGTAAATTGTTATAATATGTATCCTGCATTTACTTTGTGGTTTGGCCGCTACCTTGGCCAGGTCTCTCTTTGAATCTGGTTATATAATGGTTAAGAATTCTATGCCCATGAGGTCATATCAGCTGTTCCATGATGTAGTGCTCACCAAGGGATGGAGATCACACACATCTAGTTTAGACTTGCTGTCATGATCCTGAAATTCCTCTAAGATGATCTGAAGACACATAATTCATGTGACAGAGTTATTCCTGCCTGCTTATTTATCTTTCAGTTGCTTTGCACCTTCTTATAAATGTAATATATATAGAAGCCAATGGCAGAAAAGATCCAACTGGCAGTGCTTCTGCATACGATACTAGAACAAAAACACCTGAAGAGTTATGCCAAAATCTTCTTCTGATGTTCTTTTTTTGGGTTTAAAAATAAATCTCTGTTCCTCCTGCATTTATATTCCAGCGTTCGTATCATCATATCCCATTTAGTTCTTCCTTCATGAATTCAGCTGCTTCTGTCGACACTGTGCCAATATTGACAGAGTGTTTCCCTCTTTTATTTATGCATGATGATGATGAAATCCCCATTTAATTCCAATCAATAATTTAAAGGAATTTAATAAGAAAGCTGCTTGTGGTTGAAATCTAATTGTGAGAGGTCTAAAAAGAGAAAACATCCTCCCCAGTGAGAGCAACAAGCAATTTGCATGCCAAAGAAGACAATAACAAATTGGAAGGGTTTTTTGCAGGGGTGAAAATTTCCCTCTCAGGTCTCATAATGGAGCGGTAATGAAAAATAAAATCCAGCTGTAGTGTTGCATGCACACATGGGAGTGAAGACACATATGTACATGCATCTATAATTCTTTGTGATCATTAATTCATGTGGCGAGGTGTCTAGGGATCCGAGGGGTGTGTTTGCTTTACTGATGCTTGACGTGGAGAACATGCTGTTCGTCAGATCAACAGAAACCAGGTGGGATGAGCTGCTGCATGACCTGAAGTTCATGTCAGGTCAGCACCGAATGAAAAGTGTCAGGCTTATAGAAGCTGAGGAAGAAAAAGGTATAAAAGAACCTGATAGGACCTCTAAGCTGTTCCTGTCAGGTCAGCTCTGTCAAACTTTTCAGCTTCTCCCCACTCTCATTAATTATGCTTTATGATGAGTTACATCCTAAAATGATAATGCACTGTGCTGAATGCCATTTAAAATGACTACTACTGTTTCTCTGTCTCTTCCTCAGAGCCCAGCTCACACTATGTGATTTCCCTGAAGGCGTTCAATAATGCTGGAGAGGGAGTTCCTCTGTACGAGAGTGCCGTCACACGATCTCTGACGGGTAGGAACACACACAAGCTGACAGCAATCCAGTAATCTGCTTTGCATATTATGCTACTGTGACTATAATACACTCTTCAAAAAGCACCTAATGTCAATCAAGTGCTTCAATTCCTTGTTGAAGCTCCAACTAGCAAAGCTTTGCTTTTAATTCAGTTTTAAACAAGCAAATTATTTATATTCATTCAAACTGATTCATTCCAACAAAACAAGCACACTTCCATCACCAAACCAGACCACAACATGGAATTCATATTAAACAAGTCTCAGGTCAATGCGGCTCAATTAGTGACCTGTAGTTACAGATGAACCAGAATCAGCTGTAGCAACAATGATAATTAAATTAGCATTATTATTACTATTTGTACTTCTATTCCTAACGGTAGAGGCATCAGTAGAACAGCACTAGAAAGGAAATAGATGTGATGTGATCTCAATTATGAACATTGTTAATTTGTAGAAATTATTAGCAACATTAAAAGCAATAAAAAGAGTGGTATCATCACTGCATCTGGTAGACTTATATTAGCATCATTAGCTTTAACATCTGCACCATGATGAGTAGTTGTATGCGCTAGCATTTACAGTGACCCTGCGATAAGCATTGTGTGTAGCATTATCCCCAGTATTCAATTCAATTCATTTCAAATCCTTTATTGTCCCCAGAGGGAATTGATTTTACAGCCAGAACACACACATAGGACAGACATCACATCAAAAAACAAAATCAGAACCAAAGGCATGTCAAAGAAGAGATTCACACAATCCAAACAATAAATGAGCTTAAAATAAGTTAAATAAAATCACAGCTAAAACAAATAAAGAAAACAGCTCTTTAGACCATCACTGTTAAGTAGATGAACAGCAGTAGGAACAAACAACACTTTAAGTGTCTTTGTCCTCCCCAAAGAGGCCTTGAAGCGAAAGCCCGAAGGTAATAAAATAAACTCATTCTGGAGAGGGTGGTTTAATATAGATGAGCTTTCCTCACCACATTTTTGTTAAAAATGGCCAGAAGGCCTCCTGCTGGGATCCAGAAACTTTGCCAGCAGCTTTCACTAAATGACCCAAGAGGTTTTTATTTGCCGAATTTAGGCTCCCGCAGCGGCAATAATACAAAAAAATAAAACCGATTCAATAACACTTCTATAAAAAAGAGACAATATTTTAGTGCAAACATTAAAAGATCTCATCTTTCCTAAAAAGAAAAACCCCCTGTGAACCTTTTCTGAGGTTAAGTCAGTGTGAGACTCAAAACACGGTTTATTGTCAAGAACCACACCTAAATATTTTTAACTGTCTACCTCCATGATGGCAGCTGCTTTAATAAAAGTAGACGGGGATTTAGCGTTGTCATTGCCGACTCTGCACGCGGTTAAAAATATGAGTTTAATAAAGAAGTGAACTGAAGTCTGATGTCAGCCAGCCTCCGTTTTGGATGTGTCTACAGGAATGTTAGTGATCAAGAAAACCCATTAACTAGGAATAACCCTGTACTCTAGGTTCCCTCCACACACTGTGAATGATGGGCAGAGCTGCTGTAGCATCAGGCTGATCCCCAAATCTGTCTCATGACACCAGATTGGAGATAAATTTATCGGCTGTACATTTCAAGAGAAATATTGACATTTTCTGAGTGAGAATGTGCTGGAGCCAGAAATGTCTCAGCCTCTAGCAGCCATTAGTGCTGTTGCACTTTAATGCAGATTTATATCTGACATTATTTTTTATGCAGTCGATGGTTGCCATAGTAATATATAAAAAAGAGAAAGTGAATGATACCTGGTTGGTCCAACATGTGATGCTGGCCGACTAATTGTTAGAGCTTACCAGATCGAACACTGTTTTATCTAACAATGCTCCATGGATCAGTCAACCTAGTAGAACCAGTGGATTCAAACGCCTGGCCTATGATTAAATATTTATGCCTGTAGTAGTACACGCAAGTACTGAGCCAGTATGCACAATTAAGTCAAGTTATGGCTATAGATCAGCTGGGGGCCATTTAATTAAACCTTCCTTGTCCCAGGACACAAGCACAGGAGGGGTGATTGATTGAAGTATGTCTGACTGCGGCGGCATGCTCCCTTTCTGCTTGTTAGTATTGAACTTTCATAGGATGACCTATTGCATCATGGATCAAAACAACTGCCAAGCCATTTAGCATGTAGCTAATTAGCCTAGTTCAGTGTCCGGTGGTAAATTGTGTTTTTCTTTGGTGAAGTCTTGCACAGTGGCTCCTGGAGCTGTGCTGGAGCTGATGTGGCTGCAAAGTACACATATTTTTCATACAGTAGAACTGAACCGACAGCCTAGCTTCAATCTGTCTGATGTGCTGAAATATTAATACCAACAACAGCCTTCGTGCTTCAGTCCCAGCTCATTTATGTGTAATGTCAATCAAGTGTAGTTACTTCAGATTTGACAGAAAAAGGATGTAATGTATATTGTATGATGGCTTACACCCACATTTTTACGGTAATAGCCAGGGTGTGGGTTTTTACGCTATTCATTAACTCTAACTTAGAGGTGCGATACACGAAACAAATCCAGTCTAGTTTCATGGATCAAGCAGCCTCTACCGCCCCCTAGCTGCCTGCAGCTGACATAAACCCTTCACCACCCTCAGAAAAATGCCACATTTCTGAAGATGTGATGACTAGCGAGGTCCTGGTGATGATACTCCCAACCTGCAGGACCAGGAAGCCCAGCAGCTCGCTGCAGATCCTGGTCAAACTCAGCGAGAGGTCATTCTTCAGAGATGAAGCAACACCACGAGAAAAAGGAGCAAAAGAGGAAAGATGAAGATTAGATTTGGATTTAGATATACATTAAACAGCAGAAAACAGCCAGAAAACTCGAGATGTGATACATTTTATAGTGAAGTCTTACTCCTCTTCAGCTTGTCCCATTAAGCTGAGGAGGACAGACTGGGCGTGGATTGAGAATGGTGGACATCCAGCAGTGTGTCTTCTTTCTTCTTGTCATGTGGCTTTAAACAGCAATAAAACCACAGTATATTCAACAATGGAGCTCCTGCTCCTGCTTTGTTCCTGTTGTTGAGTTGTACAGGAAGTCAAGATTCTTTTCACCAATCAGTGGATTGCTGTGTGTCAAGCTCCATCCTTTGGGACGCCAATGGGCCCAAAAAATGACAGCCCGGATCGGATCCTTTGGGATATTCTATCTGTAGAAACATAAAACCATGCGCCTCATCCCCTCCTACCTTGTCCCGCCCTGCCCCATCCCATCCCACCTCATCCCATCCCATCCCATCCCATCCCATCCCATCCCATCCCATCCCATCCCATCCCATCCCATCCCATCCCATCCCACCTTGCTCCTGCACTATCCCGCCTCATCCTGCCTTACTGGATCCGTTTGTGGAAATGGGGCTAAAGCTACCTCATTTTATCAGACTTTTATCACCGAAGTGAGACAGACGCCACAATTCTGGAGGAAGCGAGACGTGTAAATGCTGCATGAACGCTGCATCTTCTTCCGCAGATGTGGATCACTTCAGGGCTGCAGTCTGTTCTCTGACGGAGGTTGCATTTAAATTAGAATCTGAACAAACCCACAACAAAAGTTAGATCTCGGCAAATGTTTGACATTTTTGGATTGGAATTTTAAAAAATGAATAAAACCACAAAAGCAAGAAAAAAAGAGATAAAGCTACTCAAAGGTATTGGCTGAGGCACATGATTAATATGCTGATCAAATTTACCCAAACGTCTTCAGCCAGCAGCTCAGGTATGTTATAGAAAGGACCGGAAAGCAAAAAGAAACTGACCTTTCATCTCTGAGAAGAACAGACATAAGAACAGACTAGAAAACATTTCAGACTGTTACGACTGTTTCAGACAGATATAGACATACCAGAAGTTCTTTGGAGGTTTCTAGGGCTGTGCAGCCATATCTGCACTTCTTGGAGATAATGGAGATAATGCAATTTTACTTTAAATCAAGCACAGACGACAAAGTGCTGCTCAGAAGAATAAAAGCACAGAGAATAAAATCAATCAAAACAATAAAATCAAATAAAAAAGACAAGTTAAAATATAAAAACAGAAGCTAAATGTATAAAAAGCCAAGAAGAACAGGTGATTTTTAAGAAGAGACTTAACAGACTTAACTTGCAGTGTGGCATGGAGCTGTCAATGATAAGCTGAGAGCCTCCTGCTCAGACTGAAACTAAAGCCATTACATCACCACAAGTCATCAGTGGCGATCCTTGTTAATATACTGCCTCGTCCTCGCCTCACCACCCCCACACTGCAGAGGCAGAGCTGATCCCCAACCAGCCACCGAGCTACCATTTAATCAGCCACTGGAGGACCGCAGAGAGACGGGGAGAGGAGCGATGAGATAAGGAGAGGGATAAGAGCACTAGGAAAGGAAAGAAGGAGACTGAAACGGCAGAAGGAAAGGAGAGGAAGCTGAGGAGGAGACAAAAAGATAAAAAGGAACAGACTCAAGGGAATGGAGAAGTCAGAAATAAAAGGAGGAAGGAAATAAGAAACAAATGCAGAAAAAGGATGGAGAGAAAATGGTGTGGTGTGGAGTGCAGCGGGGGAGGAGGCTTTTCCCGCATCCTAATCAGTATTCTGTCCTGACTGGAGCTTTATTGTGATGCTGGACAGCCAGTTTAACCACAACAGCTCCTCCTGCAGTCAGTGCCTCCCTCATCAATCTCCTTTCCTCTCGGTCTCTGAATCCGTCCTCTGGCCTGAGGCTGTACATTTCTCTTTAGCCTCGGCGCGTTAGACACTATGTAGTCTCACTGTGTCCTGTTCACACTGCAGACAGAACAGAACCAGGTCACAGCTCATGCTAGGCCCGTCCAGCCAGGATAAGTTCAGCTAAAGCTGAGGCTTTCTTACTCGTTCATGTCAATAATCAGGTTTTATGTTCAATATTTCAGTAAAATATGGACTTTTATGATGTCAGCATGGAGCTGAAACTGCTAAAGGCTAAAACTGAAGCCTTTATCCAGAATTATGTCTCAGCTGTTATTACTTTGATTTAACTGAGTCACTGCTAACCCATGTGTTTGCAGACGCTTTAAATTACAGGTCTACCTTCGTAGTTAAGGGATCAAACTTTATCTCACAGTCCCATTTGACCTCAGATGAGTTGAAATAGTGCAGATGAATAAGAAAGTAAAGGAGCCTGCATTCTCCGAGCAACAAAAACACAGAAAGACGCTACATCAGGAAAAAAATTTAAGGCCTCTGTAACAAACCATGCAGAGAATCATCTGGAGCACATGGGGAAAGCCACTGACACAGCTTTCTCTTGTTTCCTTTTCTATAGAAAAGAGTTTAAAATGTGAAGTTGGAGCTGCACAATTCTAATTAAACTGTTCAGTTGTTTAGTTTTTAAGATGCACCAATTAGCCATGACATTCAGTTGAGTTCAGCTTTATTTTTACAACAACAATTCACAACAAAGTAATTTTTACAAACAGTCACAGAGGTGGAGAGGACAGGAAAGAGGATCTACCAGCAGCAGAACTCTAATCCAGGGATTCCTGCTGAGAAAGAAGAAGAAGAGAAACACAAATAATGACAACAACAATGTCAGATATTTCTATATGCCCAGTGTATCGTGGGACGTCCCCCAGCAGAGAGGAGCTCATTGCATCATGGGACGCCCCCCAACAGAGAGGAGCCCAGTGTATCGTGGGACGTCCCCCAGCAGAGAGGAGCTCATTGCATCATGGGACGTCCCCAAACAGAGAGGAGCCCAGTGCATCATGGGACGTCCCCCAGCAGAGAGGAGCACGGTGCATCATGGGACATCCCCCGGCGGAGAGGAGCCCAGTGCATTATGGGATGTCCCCCAGCGGAGAGGAGCCCAGTGCCTCATGGGACGTCCCCCAGCAGAGAGAAGCCCGGTGCATTATGGGATGTTCCCCCAGCGGAGAGGAGCCCAGTGCATCATGGGACTTCCCCCAGCAGAGAGGAGCCCGGTTCATCATGGGATGTTCCCCAACAGAGAGGAGCCCAGTGCATCATGGGACACCCCCCAGCAGATAGGAGCCCGATGCATCATGGGACGTCCCCCAGCATAGAGGAACCTGGTGCCTCATGGGACGTCCCCCAGCAGAGAGGAGCCCAGTGCATTATAGGATGTTCCCCAACAGACAGAAGCCCGGTGCATCATGGGACGTCCCCCAGCAGAGAGGAGCCTAGTGCCTCATGGGACGTCCCCCAGCAGAGAGGAGCCCGGTGCATCATAGGACGTCCCCCAGCAGAGAGGAGCCCGGTGCATCATGGGATGTCCCTCACCAGCCTCGGCCTAAAGCAGCTGGACTAGAGGATGGATCAGGGTCACCAAGCCAGACCGGCTAGAAGATTTATCAGGAAGCAAAGTTAAAAGATGATCTGAAGAATGAGAAGTTTTAGATCAATAATCAGGAATATCGGTAGTCCAATCTGGAAGTAACAAAAGCATGGGCTACTGTTTTTACATCTCTCCGAGATCTCATGAAGACGGTCCTAGAAATTAGGTTTTATATCTGAGTCAGAGGACAGATCCTGGTCCAGACAAACTATTGTTGGAAGCCAAGTTAACCTTCTCCATAGTGAAACTTTTTTGATCTTATGGCAATGCAACACTTTGCAGGGAAAATCTGCATCCTGGCCTGGATCATTAGCCCCATGGTAGCTCATAGCCGCAGTAGGCATCACTAATCTGCTTAGAAACAGCTCAAAGAACATGGCACTGGGCCAAATTCCTAATTACAAATCTGATGGCATCTGTGGGATCTGTGGAAAGCAAGCCCAGTCCAAGACCCCACTCCACAGCCCACAAGACCCAAAAGGCTCTACCAATGGAGGTCATGGCTGATTGGTGCACATGGTTTTTTTTCAGTATATTTTTTCTGTGCTTGTAGTAATTTAGTCGTACTATTTTGACATGTTTGTGCCTCAATGTAACCTTAACAATATTTGCATAATAATAAATATGTTCCTGCATCCCTAATGCTCATCTTTAGCTGCCCTAAAGGCGTTTTGGTTTAATAAATATGCATGGCTGAAACCATCCTATCTGTTGGAGTCAACCAGAAACGTTGCTGTTAGATGTAAAATGTGGGTGTGTTATTTTGAGCTATCTGTAGCAAAAGGTGTGTTTCTGCTTCCAGTAGTTCCGACGCCCTAGATCTAGAATGAGCAGAGTGGCTTCCTGCTGATTTACCTGCTCGTTCCAGATAAATGTTAGATTCTGTCTAAACACCCTGCTGCCTTCAGGTGCTCCTTGAATGCTACAATGAAAAGCACCTGGTGGTAGCGTGTGCTGTGTGACTGGTCTGGTAGCGTGTGTTGTGTGACTAGTTGGACAGCGTGCTGTTTGGCTTGTTGGGTAGCGTGTGCTGTGTGACTGGTTGGGTAGCGTGTGCTGTGTGACTGGTTGGATAGCGTGTGCTGTGTGACTGGTTGGGTAGCGTGTGCTGTGTGACTGGTTGGGTAGCGTGTGCTGTGTGACTGGTTGG
>JBAFTB010000021.1:28060324-28070477 GCA_037177355.1 Melanotaenia trifasciata
CACCAGCAGCAGCCTGAAGCGTTGATCCAAGGCAGGATGGATCCATGTTTTCATGATGTTTCCAGCAGATTCTGAGCTGAGCATCTGAAAGTGGAGCTGAAATGGAGACTTATCAGACCAGCAATGTTTCTCCAGCTTGTATTGTCCAGTGTTGGTGAGTCTGCCATGTTTATCTGATTAACAAGCAGGTGAACAGGTGGACCTGGTAAAGTGACTGTGAGTGTATGTGATATGGTGATTCTGTCATTTCAGAGAAAACAAATTAACTTATTCCAGCATCACTTTTTCCAGTCTGCAGACACCACAGCTCTCAGCCACACCGTCACCGGCCTCAAACCAAACACCATGTATGAGTTTGCTGTCATGGTAACCAAAGGTCGCAAGTCCAGCACCTGGAGTATGACAGCACATGCCACGACGTATGAAGCAGGTATGCCTCTTTTCAGGTAACACATTCGTAAATCCCATATGAGCATATGTATGGGCATCTAGACATCTGAGCACATCAAACACAAAGAGTGGTGGAAGTTTATTTCCCTCCCCTCCCCGAACAGCAATTATTTTTAACAAGGAGTTTAACAGTGGACAGGAATCATGTTGTGGTTCAGTGAAGAAACATGGCCAAGCTCCCCAGCAACAACACAACAATGCACACACAAACAAAATGTCAAGGTATCTCTTTCAGTACATACAATCATGTTTTCTGGCTTTGTCACCCAATTAAGCGTGAACAGCTTTACGCCACCAGCTCCCCGAGGTCCAGCAGAATACATTGACATTCAGAGAGAGCAGACGGTCTGAGTCCACTCAGCTCTGCACTGATCCACCCACTCAGGAGGCACGCTGGCCAGATTTCCACAACCAAGCACACTCTCACTGCAGTTTACAACACATCTGCCTTTCTGTTCAAAATAATCACCTGCTGGGGTGAAAGACACCTGTTGAGACTCATACTGTACGTCAGAGTTCAGAGGCTTGTTGTGCTGCTTTGGTTCTGGTTCTACAACCACTGGCAGCTGATCAATTACAAACATCATTCAGATAGAAGAAGGATTATACATAACTGCCCTGCAGAGCAACTCGTAGAAGCATTTTCTTATCTGCAATGTAGTCAGTGCTATCTGCTTTATGCTAGCCACACTAGGATTTCTGACACATCTGCAGTTACATAGAGCTTTTCCAGCTGTGCTGATCCCTGTTCTGCAGCTTGCCCAGAAGCATGTAAAACCACCAACCTTCCTCTGTGCAGAAAGGATCACTGCTGCTGTTGGACTAGCCTGATTCTAGTACCACATGGCTAATTAGCAACCAATAAACAATGTATTTCAGTCAGGAAAGATAGGTTTAAATTATGGCCCATAAGGCACGGACCTTCAGAGGTTCACACTCTGGTGTACAGGACAGCAGGAAATGAGATGCTAACGTTGGGTGAGCAAGTCAGGAGTTAGGAGAGTTTCTGATGTGCTTTCTCAGGCGTCAGTGATGCCACTAACTACCACACTTTCAGCCATGGGCCTTTGTTAGACATGAGATTGAGATCAACATCAGTGACATTTAATTAAAACACCTTTTCTTTTCCTAGTTTACTTTTCACCATAAAAATATTTCAGTAGCTTTAGAAAATGTTCAGGTTTGCTCTAAATACATTAGCTGAAATATGAACATATGAACTTTCATAGATGCCAACTGACTGGTTGCCATGGCTGCATGTAAGCACGACAAGTATGAAACTTGATTTTAATGTTTAATGTTATCAGGTTAGGATTAGAAAATCCAAACTTTATCAGAGGTACAAAAATATACCAGTTTTTAATTACAGGAAGAGTGTTTATCATGACTGCCTTGAAACATTGTTTGTTAATTAACGCTACATGTTTGCAAGCTGCAATAAGCAGGAAACCACTAGGGGGCAGCATAGAGACCAGTCTGACCAGAATGTATGTCACACGTTCTTTTTATTTTCAAATCCATCCAAAGAGTCAGGCGGCTCGTCTTTTCCATCGGGCCTCGGCATAACAAAGACATGAAGGATGCAATGGGCTCGTCAAGCCGCGCATGCGTTAATTGTGTTAATAATATTAATGCGATTTGATACATAAATTAGTTACTTCCACTAACGCATTATTTTTGACACTCCTAATATATATCAAATCAGATTAATCACAGTGAACAGATTAATTAATCATAATTAATCACCATTTGCCACTATGCCTGAATTTTGCCCATTTTTCCTGCAAGCCGATGCTACAAATATTTACTGTTAACTGGCCTTCCCTTCGGATGTACAAGGGTCAGTAAATGCAGCATGTAATGTACTTCTATATGTTGTTTTGCATCATCTCCACCATGTTCTAGATCATAATGCAGAATTCATGCAGCATCATCTCACCCATCTTCACGTGACCACATGGTGATAATATCTGCTATCAAACTACCAGATGTTGACAAATTAAGTTAAGATATATGATATTGATTAAGAAACTCTGATAAAACTGATGATCTGGATAAAAACAGACCCGCCCCTGCATAGCAGAAGTATAAACCCTGTCTACCACCAGTAGCTACTGTGTTAGAGAAGGTACTGCCAACAACAACAATCTGGGGTAAATATGACGGTGTGAACCATGAACCGCTAGTTTCCTCCTGATCCATAAACAAGTGCTACCACAGAGATGGTACTAGTGACGGAAGAGCCAATCAGCTGATCACCGTCAGCTGTCATGATTCAAGGAAAAACATGAGAGGAGAGGAGGAGCAGACACAGAAAAGACCAGAGAGCCATGTGCACAACGCAGGAAAAGAAAGAAAGTGTGGGTGTGGAACCCTCTCGTTCATATCGGTTAACCATCTGAAAGGAGGGGAGAGGTCGACTCCCAGTCCATGAGGATGAGCCTTTTAGATCACTGGTCCCCAGCATCAGAGACTGCTGTATTGCTGTCGGTAGGTTTGCTGGAGCCTACCTCCGAGAGTGACAAGTATTGCAGATTTATTTTGCAAACCTCAAAGAACCTGTTCAATAACTTATCGAAGCATCCAATCAGCATGGCGGCAGAACCAGAAGGCCCGAGACAATGAGTCCTCTGCCACTTGACATCTGTCACTCATCAGTGACATGGAGGGATCAATCTTATACAGAGTTTAGAAGAATGAAGGTGATGGACAACCATAAACTGCATCAACTGATGCCTGCTGTGAACTGAGCAGGATTATTTCATGGCCAAACTTTTGCTGCACACATCTTCAGAAAACCCAACTCCTCTCCCCAAGCCTCCCTTCTTTCATGTGTAACAGCCACATTACAGCCATCTAACAGACATACAAAGCAGAAAGGAGATGCCTGGAGTCAGGAGGCTTATCATAAGACCAAAGAATGCATTTTCCTTCGGGAGAGCTTGAAAGTTAGAGATTTTGGAACAAAGTCTCTAATGTGAAAATGGGCAATTTATATTTCACTCTCAGTTCATCAAAGGATGCAAATAAATGACCTATAGAGGCGAGACCCTTCTCCCTCCAGACCTGAAATGTCTTGTCTGGTGGTGAGGATATAAAGGAATAGCTGCCAGGCCACAGGGCTGCCAGTGGTAAACATGGCACTTTAGAAGAGTTTTCAAGGCCCAACATACCATCTATGGTACCACTGCTGTCATGTTCGTCTACCGTTACCTCATAATGAATCAAACACTAACCTCCTCTGTTGCTATCACGTTTATTGTTTTGTTTACACCCTAGAAATGTTTGGACCCTAGAACTCTCTCTGGTTGTCTAATGTACCCTCTAGTGGAATCTTCTGCTAACAAACGTAGTGCACAAGCAAGTACGTGAACAGTTACGCTCACGATGGAGTCGGCTGGCAAGGTGAACGTTAAGAAGCAAGTGTATGCGATGAAAACGCATTCCTTGTACAACCACTACCATCATGGACACTGTTTTTTACCTTCACATGCAGTTTTCTGTCGTGACCACAAGAGGTCAGACTTTCTTTCACACGGAAGCTTCTTTGTTAACTCATGTAATCATCTTTATGTGTTTGTCCTCAAATTCATGCACAGAAATACTGCACAGTACCCGACTTCCACAAAACCATCCCATAAAGATGGACTAACGTCCTTTATAGAAGACATTTTATTACAGCAGCTTGAAATGAAGTTTGGACTTTAATGAATTAATATTAATCTAATCATATTTAAAACTTGTCTCAGGTGCTTTTGCATGAGAAGGAATACAGGAATTTTCTATCAGAACAAGCATGAAAGATCCTGGAGGGACTGATTATAAAAGGCAATTTGTGGGGGTCTTTCAGAGTGTTTTGTACTTTTTCTGAAGAGGCAGCTGAGTCAGCTGATGTGATTGGAAATGAGAGATAGTTTTAATTATACTTGATTTGACTGCTTGAACAGGTAATTTATCCCAGCATGTGTGAACACAGTGTATTATCCCACCATCTCCAGCTGTATTTATGACATGCACTTGGCATGGAACTTGTAATTACCTCCAATACGAAGCGGATTCATTTACCGGCTCAGGGTTGGGAGCTTCGAGTCTTCTTCTGTTGTTAAATAAATAAATGTGATGAAATAGATTTAATCAGGTTTAATCACATCAGAAACTCAGAACGCAGCCGTCACTTACTCCAGTGGGCTGCCTTTTGGTTTCCATGGAGCTAAGTGAGGCGAATAGAACGCCAGTGTCCTGGTCATTTCCGTTCCAGGACCAGCACAACAGACCAGTTCAGGGAAGTGTTGCACATGATTTTCAGTCAATGAATAGCAACTAAGCTGCATGTGCAGGTTTTCACTTCCAAACTCTTCATCTTCATCAGCACCACTGGACTCTGACATTTTGTTTTGTCCTCATCTGTCCATCATCTAATTGACAGCTCCTAGCTCCGCCCCCAAAGATCTGACCGTGATCAGCCGCGAGGGACGTCCTCGAGCCGTGCTAATCAGCTGGCAGCCACCTATGGAGGCAAATGGACGAATCACAGGTGGGTGTTGACAGAAACCACAAGCCATGCACATATTTAGCTTTGAATCACTTTGTCTGGAAACCTATCCAACAGGATGTCTTTTCTTCTTCTGTGCTCCAAAGCATACCCATAAAGCACGTTTTCTTCCATTGCTCCCATTTCTCTTCCTCCGGATGACTGGCTTGGCTGTAAAACCTGCTGTGCTGCCTCTGCAGCGTCCCAGAGGGCGAATCAAACACCCTTGCTGGCCTTACAGCCAAACTCAGAGTAGCATCCAGATCAAACGCTTCACTTTCGTTTTAATGTTTTGTCTTTAAATTATATTTATATGCTTACAAACATATCTATGTTCATCTTGTGGCGGCATGTTTTATGCATTGCAGGTTACATCCTGTATTACACGCTGGATAAGAATATTCCCATAGACGACTGGGTGATGGAGGCCATCAGCGGCGACCGGCTGACCCACCAGGTCGTGGATCTGAACCTCGACACTGTTTATTACTTCAGGATTCAGGCCAAAAATGCCAAAGGGGTCGGCCCCCTGTCTGAGCCAGTCCACTTCAAGACGGCCAAAGGTGTGTCAGCGGCGATGGTCTGCTTTAAATGTAAATGTCAGAGTTCAGAAAAGTACTCACGCTTTCCACTTCTCTTCCAGTGGAGCACCCAGACAAGATGGCCAATGATCAAGGTGGGCTTTCTTTAGCAGCTGATATTGAAACTGACTTCAAAGATTTAAAATATGTCTCCCAGCTGTCTTCTCATTTCATGCCTTTGCATTAGATCGTCTCTAAATCACGTCTGAGATTTGAATCATCCTCAAATCAAGACGGCACTTATCTGAATTTCTGTTTCTGAACGTATTTGATCTCTGATATATGATCAAGTAGCTGGTGTTGCATCACCAGAGCAGGCTTCATCCTCGCTCTTCATTCTAATGTGATTCTTGTTCTTAGATTCTTGGTCTTATTCCAGACGTGGAATAAAAGGGTAACTGGAAGATATGGATGCTATCAAAAGAATGTGGTGTTTATGATGAACAGTAGGAGCTGGATGAGTACGATGTGGTCCATGTTTACAGGACTGAAGCTGGATCTTAACATGGAGACCGCGTTGCTTCAAACACGTCTGCAGCTCACGCGCTGTTCACTGATCACACGTCATGCTGGTGCAGAAATTCATCCAAACCTGCTTTTTAAAGATCTATTGCTTCGTTATTTCAGCCTGGCCAACATTTATGTTACGTTAATGTTTTTCTCCGAAACTTCATCAAACCCTAAAGCAGGACATTTTACAACTTGATCAGGATGCCTCCCACGTCAAACTAGAGCAGACCACAGCGTGCTGTAAAGGTTTGCAGAGTGAACATCTTTACGTCTTTCTATCAATACTTTAAATCAGGAGCTTCAACCTCATCAATAACTGCCTCATGTTTTATATTCCACACATATACTTCTGAGACATATTGCAAAACCATACGGTAAAGACTTTGCCAGCCCGTTGTCTCCAGATTGGTGGCTGTCTCCTGGAGTGTTCAGGTGTGGTAACGCAAAGCCATGAAGACGGCACTTTTTAACCCGTCAGGGTCTGTGATCACGCTGCTGTGAGCAGATCACGGGACGTTTCCAGGGCACCTTAAAATAAAAAACTAGCTCACCTGGAGTGCTGCTATCAGTTGATTGGTTAGTGAATCATCATCTGTGGGAAGAACCAACTTCCTTCATAGACCAGCACTCAATTTACAAGATAAATTGCTGATATTTGAGCCCATAAAAAACAGAGTAAAGAACCAACATCAGCAGGTTCATTGTCAGGAGTTTGTTTTCTGGTTTCTCCGTTCCTGGAAGCTGCTCTGGATAAAAGAGTCTGCTATATCAAATGTCATAAATCCACGTTGAGTGGACACTGTCTGGAAACCAAAGCTGGGAAAGACAAAGTCGCACCATAATGGAAAAAGAAAAGATTATTTCTCAAATTCAAAAAGGTGTCCTAGCAAAGCAGCAGCCTGGAGACCTGCAAAAGTCCACGTTAAACTTGATGACAGTGGGATTAAAAAATAGAAGAGTTGCAGGAGAATAGGCAGCCCAGCTTCAGCCCGCTAAGTCTGAACAAGCTACATCACCATGAAAACATCCCTGGTCTCATCAGCTCTAACGAAGTCGTTTAGCCAAAACACAAACTGACAAAGATCCAGAAGAAAAGACGACTCCATGCTTCGCTTTATCATCTCAGTGAGTCAAAGCAAAGCTGTTTGCTAATTAAATGACAGAATAATCTGACAAATAAAAGAGAGTGTGTTTACCATATTTAAGTTTATCAAATGAACTCAGACATGATTAGCAGGCCGTTCTGCTTCCTTCCATCCGCTCAGCAAACAAAGTCTTCAGTTAATGAAGCCCCAACTTTTAATTTGCTTTACTAAACTTTAAATCTCAGCAGACATGCAGGGTGATGTTCTAGGCTCATTTTCTGAACTTTATCATATTTCCAGGCATCTGAAAGTGAAAGTTTCCCTCTGAAACACAGAGGCAGCCTTTTGGAAGCTGGACCATACCCAGGAGCCTCGGCCTGCTGCAGAGCAGATTCTGCCCGTTAACTGGACATTTCTCACTTCTTGGCTACGTTTGGATTCTTTTCTTTATAAAAATGAAAAATAAAGTTGACATCAAGGACGAGCTTGGCTCACCTGCTTCCAGGTGGGTTGTGTTGTGTGTTCAGAGATGCTGTTCTGCAGACTTTGGATGGAACCAGTGCTGATTGGACTTCCTGCTGCCTTTCTATCATCAATACATATCATCAGCTTTCATATATGAATCCCCTCATCCTCCAGGAACTCCCTGCATACTGTCAACACATGAGGACCCAGGACCCGCTGCACCAGCATGGCTCTGACACTGGGTCCAGTGATTTTAGAAGCAGAAGCAGAAGGGGGGGTGCCCTCATAACGTCTGTGTTTGGTCAGACACATTCAGACCAGCGGCCTGCTGGAGGTCACTGTGTAGGGTTCCAGCATTACTCATCCTGTTCCTCTGTGCACAGAGAAGCAGATACCATGCCCGTTGACGGGTTGTGGACCCATTTACGGCCTTGCCCGAATCTCCTGGTGTGAATGCCTGTCTCCTGCTGTCTCCTCCATGCTCTGGAGACAATGCTGAGACACAGCAAATAGCATGTAGCTATCCTGGAAGAGTTGCAGTGCCTGTGCAACCTCTGTAGATTCCAGGTATGGCCTCCTGCTTCCAATAGCGGCACTGACCCTACCCAAAGGAGACGGTAGTGAAAAACAGTGAGAAGGGAACAACACTTCTTATCATCTGTCGTTAATTTAATTAACTCCAAAGCAGCTGAAGCTGAATAATAACCCCCATCAGATTACTGTCCCAGAGGTTTCCTCTGAGCTAAGGTTAGCATGTATTAGCTTTAAATGCATCTTGGCCTTCTAAGATCAGAAATCCAGAAAATAAGCCGTTGAGTCTGTATTTCATGATGAACTGGGATAGTGAGCTCAGGGGGTTTCTGTTGTATGTCTGGACTTCAGCGCTTCGGGCTTCAGGACCTCGCTCCAGCATTTGGGTGTTAAACGCTGCTGTTTGTCAATGACAGCTGTGTGCATGTGCACAACTGCATGGTTTATGTGGATCTTGTAGACTCGGCTTAACCTCGCTCACACAGATTGACATGTCTGTGTTTGTTCACTAACACGGTTTTATTTCCGCTTTAACATGACTTCTTTCTGTAGACTCCGACTGCTCAGCTGTCAGATGTGATTTATATTTTAAGAGTGTAAACTTCACTTCAGCTGCTGGAGGTTGGTATGAGATGATAAACCAGCTCTCCGCCCAGAAATGCTGGAGAATATCAGATCTCCTGAGACACTAAAAAAGTGAAGATTTCGAATTTTAGTTTCCTGGTGGGAACAACAGAGCTGAGGTTTTACATCTTTGCTTTGATCTGCAACTGCCTTCACTAAACTGTTACTAAAATATGTGAAAATATACCTTTATTCTTCTTCTTCAGAAAACTCAACAAGAATTCTGTAGAAATTGGAGAAACTTTCTGAAGAGATTTTGAAGGGTGCCAGCGCAATAACCAGGCGCTGCTCACAAACAAAAAGTCCAATCCAAAACGTTGTTGACCTGTGAGCGCCAGAAGGGTCTGCCCAACACAGAAATGTATTATATATGTATATGTGTATATATATATATATATATATATATATGTATAGAGAGAGAGAGAGAGAGAGAGAAAGAGTGATTTTATGACAGGTTTAAAACACCCCTCACCTTCAGAGCTGAGCAGAAAAGCAGAGAAAAATATGAGTTATAGTGGAGCACCTGAAGCTCTGAGAAGATGTGAGAGAAAGACATAACCCAATAATAATTATACTGGATGGATACCAACAAAAATCCCTTTTCATATTTGTCTGTGTTATACAGCTCCTGTCTGACCACAGATCATATCTCATTCATTTCTACAGGACCAAAGATCGCAGGTTTTTTTGCAAATTACATAAACTGTGAGACTTTAGTACAGAAAATGTCAAAGCACACCATTTTGATTGAACCTTTGTGGGGTTGAGTCAAAACTACGAGTGGAGATAGATGCCACAGTTTTGAGACCGAGGTGGGAAACATTTGTTAGGATCCCAATAGAGGCAGACGAGCAGCAACAACTGTGTCTTAATATTTCAGCATTGGCACCAAAAATAACTGCAGGGCATCAGTTTAATCAACACGGTGTAAAAAGTAGTTCCAGGGTGACGTTCAGCAGGGTGTAAAAAGTAGTTCCAGGGTGGTGTTCAGCACGGTGTAAAAAGTAGTTCCAGGGTGACGTTCAGCAGGGTGTAAAAAGTAGTTCCAGGGTGACGTTCAGCAGGGTGTAAAAAGTAGTTCCAGGGTGACGTTCAGCATGGTGTAAAAAGTAGTTCCAGGTTGATGTTCAGCATGGTGTAAAAAGTAGTTCCAGGGTGACCTTCGGCACAGTGTATAAAGTAGTCCCAGGGTGACGTTCAGCACGGTGTAAAAAGTAGTCCCAGGGTGACGTTCAGCACGGTGTAAAAAGTAGTTCCAGGGTGGTGTTCATCACGGTGTAAAAAGTAGTTCTAGGGTGATGTTCAGCACGGTGTAAAAAGTAGTTCTAGGGTGATGTTCAGCACGGTGTAAAAAGTAGTTCTAGGGTGGTGTTCAG
>JBAFTB010000021.1:28110485-28131228 GCA_037177355.1 Melanotaenia trifasciata
TCCTTAGGATATAATATAAGTACACAGCAGATGCGTGCAGACAGAAAAGTAGAGAGTAAAAATGTGCAAAAAACACTTAAGTAAGGAGAAAGAAGACGGAGCTACTGGCGAGGCCGCCGACTTCCGCCAGCGCCAAGAAGAAAAAAAAAAAAAAAAAAAAAAGTTAGAATAACAGCTAACTTTCTTATTGTCTTTCCTTGTGTTCTTCAGAGATCCATCAGTCCAACCAGTCTCCTTTTCACTCGATGGACTTGTGGCTACGTTTGATCTGACTTGTTCACACTTTTCTTTGTACTGACAGGAACAAGCACTAATAGATCAGAAAGATGTAGTGAAACACGTCTGTCTGGATGGTCCTGCTGATGCCCCAGAGGCCCAGGCTTCCGGCTCCCTGTCCACTTAGTCACGTCTGAAAACAGCATTTTCAATGATCAATGTGACCAGGTCGTTCCCGTCTGCAGCTACATGGAGCTTCACTACACAGCAAAGACTAACCCAAATACTCATTAATACATGGGTCGATATTTGACCCAGTTCCAGGCCAGGACATTACAAAACCCATAAGCAATAAAACACAAAGCGCATGAAAGAGGCGTTTCATTCCTCCAGCTGGTGTGTGCAGGCAGAAAGCTCTGACTGCCTTTTCCACAGCTGGCCTTGGAACCCTGCAGGTAGAACATAAAAGAGACATGGAGGACTGTACAGTGATCACAGCATCTGCATCAGAAGGGAAACGTCTTGCTATAGAAAGAACTGATGACCTTCAGCCCCTCCTATCGCCTCGCTCTGCAGCCCGTTACATCCGTGCATTAAGTTTCCAGTGATGCGCATCATGTGGCCTCAAATCTAAAAGTGATCATTTCCTATCCTGTGACTAAAATCATTGATTGCCTCCCACTCTATCTGTCTCCCCCAACATCTTTCTTCCCCACTTCAACCATCAGATTCACTACCAGCTCGTATTTTTCATCACATGCTAAAATGTCTCAGTTTCACCGTCTGACACGTTGCTGATCTTCTGCTGGAATAAAAGATGATGATGAGGTTTAGAAACCACTGCATTCTCTTTCTTTTCACACCTTTTTGGAGCTGGGGTTGCAGATGATGTCCAGTGTTCCCAACAGCAGGGATCACATTCTGACCTCTAAAACGTTACAATAAACTCAGAGGTGTATGTAAAGAAATCCTTGATTGGACTCATCACCATCCTTCTGATTTTACTCACACCTTCTGTCTTAAGTCATTGATAATTTTAAACCTACAGTTTAATAATGACTGAGCGCATTTGCTTTTCATGCTACAGTCATCTCTTATCTGAGCTGTTCTGTCTCTAAAATGCATGATTATTCTCGCCTTCTCCGTCATTAAAATCAGTGATTACACTGTGGCTGTTGTGTCTAAAACCATCATTAAGATCAATCAGCTGTCCCGTCCCGGAGATGTCTCGTTATTCCAGACGTCAAATCAGTTTGAAGTGTGATTACAGAGCACCTCATCACCTCCAAAAAGCTCTGCACCAAACATGGAAAACTGTCATGTGAAATAAGAAAGAACAGTTACTTGAGCTCAGGTCTGTCCCGTGTTTGACATGTCCCTCGTCTTGTCCAGCCGGCAGCCTACCGAAGCCCCAGGTGAAGACGGCGTCTTTGGGTCAGGCCGGTAAAGCTCGCTCTCCACTGCTGCCCGTCTCAGTTCCCACAGCTCCGGACGTACAGGAAGAAGGACCGAAGCTTCCGGAGGATCCAGCTGCCAACGTAAGTCTGTGTGGAGACGCTTACGAAGTGTCTGGCTTTCTGTGTGCTGATCCATACATTCACAAAGCAAACCATACTTTACTAAAAGCTTATTTAAAAGCTGGGTATTTATTCAGATGTAACGTTTACATGTTTGTGTATTTTCTACATGTAGGATCAGGCTCTAAGATTCACAGAAGATTTGATAAAATTCTGGTTTCGGGTCAAACTTTTCAGGTTCAGCATCACGGTGTATTAAAGAAGCTTTGGAAGCTCGTGGCTAAATTGCCGGTTGTCCTTTGTTAGGTTTTACCTACAGTGAACTGGGAGCAGCTAACAAGCCTTTCTGGACCCAGTTAGCTCCTCGTCTGACGTCCACTTACTAGCCAATTCATCTCGGCTCCAACATTTTAACCTGGACTTCCTGATATAAGCCACCAGCTGACAGCTGTCAGAGTAACAAGATATTCAAAGATATTGACCTGTCAGAGGTTTTAATGCTGCTGCTGATTGATGAACATGAGACAAATGAGTGACAGGCATAGAAATTGTCTCCTAAATTACGGCTTTAAAGATGCTCTGAGTTGTAGAGTCGATAAGTCACTTTATCTGAAAGATGAAAAAAAGATTTTAGACTTATTGCAAACACTATCAGCAGTACAGCTGAAAATTTAACGCACACGAGCAGAAAGCCTCGTTTTACTGGCTCTTTGCTTGCAAGCAGCCATGCATCCACCTGCAGACTCGGTCTGCATGGCCTACGTTGTTTTCACCCCCCACACCTGTCCTGATGGCTCGTCATCTTCCAGATTGTAAACCTGGAAATGTAGGTCATTAAATGTTCTTCCTGTGGAATTACTGTTATTAGAGTTTTATCAATGACTCAATTTATAACTAATTAATACTGGAAGGAGAAGAGCAGAAATTAAAATGATAAACTACGTCTACAGTTACGTAGAAGATGATTTACACAAACATAAACATTTAATCAGGTTTAGCCTAGATTTTCTTGTTTTCAAACAAAGATGCTGCAGGACGAGAGTTCATCACAATATAGCTTTTCTTAATTTAAGCTTCCTGAGAGCAGAAAGCCCAGCTGCAGGTGAACTAGCTATGTGTTCACCGATATTCGAGCAATGCTGGACAGCTGTTGTGTATGGAGGCGAGAAGTTATGGAATAAGTTTTCACTGGTTTCTGTGGACATGAAGCGGGGAGACAGCGGCCCGAGCCGGAGGCAGCACCAGTTTGTTGCTGGGGAACTGTCCAGTCTGCACCACCGTCCACCATGTTTACTGCATGTCAGTGAAGGCATCGCTGACCCACTGATTCCATAAATCTGTTAATGCTACAGCTGAATGAATGAGCATCATTAGCTCAGTTTACATGGACAAATGTGTCATCTGTCCAACTGAAATCCATCTGATCAGAGATCCCAGCTGACTGATGCTGGATAAAGTGATGGACCAGCTGTGTGTTTACCTGATAGAGAGATTTAATATGATGGTAATAGATTTAATCCTGAAATACACCTGTCGACCTATGCTGGTTCTGTCCCTCTGATTTACAGCATCTTGGCATGACATGCTGGCATAGACACGGTCGGCTGGTTTAGCTGAGATCAGAGTTGCTTCTTAAGCAGATCAGAATAACTTTGGGCAACATGTAATAATTCTCTTCAGCTTCTTGTGGTCGTCTTTATGGCACATTTGATGATCATGCTGATCAGGAACGAAACAGCATGAAAACGGTTGCTTTTGCCTTCCAGATGCAGCTATGCATCTGTTATGCATCTACACGTGTGTATGAATGATGAAAATAGGCCACATATTATTTCCAATCAGTGGATAATAATTCAGTGTTTGCAGGTACTGAGACAAATTCTGGGATTAGATTAGATAATGTGACTAGATATTGTATTGATTAGATTCAGGGTTCAGCAGTCAACGATATGGGACACGGTGGTTTTAACTCATATGCCATGATGAAAACCAGCTATAATACTAAAATATTTTACACATCTTCCCTTTAAGTTAATCTTACATGTGATTACTGTATCTATATTTTCAGTTTGGAGTCATGTTATTGGCTCACTGATCACTGAATTGATATATTGATGTAGATCAATGATCTTGATGTCTCTGCATTGTTTACATATTTACCAGAAGGAACATTATCTGAGTCTTCTTTGGCTCAGATAACAGGCATCTGGGGGAAGTTTAAACCCGGTGGCTGATAAGAATGAACAAACAACACATCCTTATGAAGATTTAATGAGTTATTAAAAATAAAAAGAATCAGACTGCCTCTTACCAGAGAGTAGCCCGAATATTAACTTATTTAAATATAAATAATTTAACTTTTTATTTTAAAGGCATAAGAGAAGGAATCTATACATTTTGAAATGAAACCAGGAGTTAGACGTAGAAGAAAAATATCAAGAAATGAGCCCAAAAGGTAGTAAAGAAAAACAGAGAAAAGGTTCTTAAAATTTGGATCACACAGAAGCGATAGGGGCGAGGGATGTTCACGCTCACCTACGCAGCTTTGTTACTACACCTGTTTCCTTTCTGCAAGCCTGTCAGCCGCCTTTTAGCTGCTGAATAAAACACTGTTCATTAGCGACAAGCCGAAAAGAGGCAGAGAAAAGGTGGAAGAGACGGAGGAAGCAGAGGCAAGAAGATAAAATTATAGAGGAAAACAGTGGGAGAAAGAGGGATGTGGGTGCCTGGAAAAGACAAGGGGGCACAATGAAGTTAGAAAACGATAGCGACAGTGGAAAAGAAGGGTGGAGAACTGTTAGGAAGAGGCATTGGAGAGGAAGTTTGGGGAGGGATGGAGAGACTCGCTGGTTGAGAGGAAATGGAAAAACGTGAGAGGACAACAAGATAAATGACAAAAGATGATGTAGAGAGATGTCGGACGCCATGACTTGTTAAATATTCATATGCAATTCAATGACAATAGGACAAGGGGTGTTGTTGCCACGGCAACTGGAAAAGAAGACGGGAGGGTAGGAGAGCGTATAGGGGAAAAAAGGAGGGAAGGGGAGGTGAAAACCTTGAGGTGTTGCTGTTGCAACTGGAGAAGGAGGGATGCTTCAGGAGGAGAAAAGAGGACAGCATGTGGAGGGGAGGAGGATGGGACAACGTGGTTGCCACAACAACAGAAGAAGGGGGATGCTTTGGGAAGAGACGGACCAGCTAGGGGAGGAGAAGAAGAAAAAAAGAAGGACAGAGGGCAGCAGAGCTGATAAGAGGGAGAGAAAATGAGATGGAAGAATGGCAGAAAGGAAGAAAGAGGGAGAGGTGTTAAAGAGCAGCAGATCTGTCTGCTGTATCTCTGTAATCGATGTAGTCTTTTCCCATCAGCCCCCTGGCCCATGTTAACATGTTACCCTGTTACCATGATGCCCTGTTAACATGTTACCCTGTTACCATGTTACCCTGTTACCATGACGCCCTGTTACCATGACGCCCTGTTACCATGTTACCCTGTTACCATGACGCCCTGTTACTATGTTACCCTGTTACCATGACGCCCTGTTACCATGTTACCCTGTTACCCTGTTACCATGTTACCCTGTTACCATGACGCCCTGTTACCATGTTACCCTGTTACCATGACGCCCTGTTACCATGTTACCCTGTTACCATGACCATGTTAACCCGTTACTCTTGCTTTCTACAGGTTGGATCTGTATTGTGCTGTTTGTTTATGGTTTAAGGCACCGGTTTGGATCTGGGCCCCGTTTCAGAAAGTGGGTTCAACAAACTCTCAGTTAAAAACGCAACTCTGGGTTGACCAACTCTGAGTTTTCAAAGTCAGAGTTTTCAGTTTCAGAACAGGTGATAACTTTTAGTTCATCAACTCTGAGGTAACTTCCTGATGAGTACAGCGCGTGCAGATTAAAAGCCCTCACCAATGGAACACAGAGCTCACAATTCACCATGGCAACAGGTGAAAAAAAGTCGCTCCTCCCGTTTTGCGTGGAGTGGAGTTACAAATATTAATGAATGCATATCGTTGCTGTCGGGCACAAACCTCCTGTTTCCAAAGTTTGTGATTTTTATTTTTTCTTCATAAATCAGTAGTACTGGTCACCCTTTATGCCTGTCTGTAGTTTTACAAATATTTAACCAAATATACAGTATATGATGTAAAACACAAAACCCGGTTTGATGACATTATGTCCAATTATTACAAAAACCATGCAGTTTTATTAATTTCTTGAAGAATAACAATTTTGGACATAGATGGTTTGCATCCGACAACAGTGATGTGCAGAATATGACCATATATATAAAAAACAATACAGCAGCGGCAGCAAAAGAATGTGAGCTGGCAGTAAATAGTATTATTTTTTATCTTAAGTGTTCCTTTTATTAAACATTTACATCTTTGCTTCAATGTATCTTGGTATTAATATTCTCAAAATATATTTCTTATTTGTGTTATTTTTAAATATGTTTTATTTTTGTGTAAATGATACATACTAACAATTATAATGCAATATATATATATATATATGTGTGTGTGTGTGTGTGTAACTCAAAGAAAATCAAACTAAGAGAGAGAGAAGAAAAACTACCAAGATAAGAAAGTATAGGTGAAGGTACTGTATACAGTGAAAAAAGCAAAAAAAAAAAAAAGCAACGGGGGAAAAATCAGTTTATACAGTTTATACAGTTTATATAGTTTATACATAACCATGTGATAGACTTTAAAACATTAAACTAAATGAATGGCATAACAAAAGCGTTTGGGTAGCCCTAACCACATCCGTCCAATAGGAGGTCATATTGGGGCATTCCCAAAAAATATGGAAATGGCCCGCAGCAGTATACCCACAGTTCCTCCAACATTTACCATTTTCCACATTTTTACTTTGAAGTGCCTTAATTCGGGGTGTAATAAAAAAATGCACTGCATTCTTTCAGGTGAACTCCTCCACCAAGCAGAGCTTGAGGTGGTTACTATAGCTTTACAAATCTTTAACCAGTCTTCTTCAGTTAGTTCTATTCTAGCTTCCTGCTCCATCTACATTTAATATACATTGTGGATTTTTTTTCCCATCTGCAATGCTGAATATACCCTAGACATGTTTTCTGGTTAATTTCCCTTTGCAAACATCTATAAAGATATGAATTGAAGGTCGTCTAGCCTGGTTTTTAGCAATATCTGTGTTAAAGGTATCTAAAAAAAATCATCTTTTTCTAGGTTATAACGAACTGAAAGTTGTTGGAAGGTGTCTATCCCCTTTTCAGAAGACAATTTCCAGTATGTGTATCCCCTAGAGTAGATGGAAGAGAGGTTTAAATTTCAGCTTGATCTATTTCTTTCCACCTGGCATCACATGTAGGGTCACACCATGCGATCAAGACCCTAAGCTGAGCCGCCTTATCGTAATTTTCTATACATGGGACCGCCGTGCCTCCTTCAGTTGTAATCCACATTCAGCAGATATGGGTCTAAAAGAACTGCACTCAGCTGCATCTTTTCCAGGTTTTGGTATCACTGAGATTAAAGCATTCTTCCCAGCTGATGGTGGGGTCCCCCGCCCAAGACATAGTTAAAACAGGATTTTAATAATGGCGTAATTATAAGTCTGAAGCATTTGAACCATTCAGAGTAGAAACCATCTGCGCCGGGCATTTCATTTCTCTTCAAGTTTAATATTATTGTTTTATTTCTTCCTCTGTTATCTCTTGCATAAGAGTTTTGTTTTGTTCAGTACCTATAGAAGGTAAATCCAGAGAGGTCAAAAAATGTTCTACCTGCTGGGGGTTGAAAGTATAAATTAGAGCAGTGAGCCACAAAGGATTGTTGTGTATCTTCTAAGTTGTGTTGAATTTTATTGGTATGTGGATTTTTTACTTTATGTAGATATCTTTCTGCTTGCTGATTACAAACTCTCCAAACAAACTATTTTTTGGCTTGGGGGCCATTTTCATAATAATTTTGCTTTATAAATTTAGCTTTCTTTTCTATTTGGCTCTCATACAGCTCATTTAAGGTCTGTCCCATGTAAAGTAGCTCTTTTAAAGTATGTTCTTTGTTGTTCTTCATATGTTCCTCTTCCAAACATTTAAGTTTAGCAACCAAGTCCTGAATTTTTCTTTTTTTCCTAATAGAAGACCACAATATTGATTTACCTCTAAGGACTGCCTTGGCAGCATCCCATAACACACTAGGTGAAACATCTCCTCTGTCATTATGAATGATGTAGTCCTCATATTCCTCCCCCACAGATTTAATGAATTCAGTTTCATTAAGGAAACTAGAGTTGGATCTATAGAGAGTTTTCTTACGTTTAATGTCCAAGTGTAGAATCAGGTAAACTCCAGCATGATCTGATATATCTCTGACTCCAATATTACAGTCAAACTCTCTGTGTCTGTCCGAATTTCACATAAGAACATAATCAAGTCTAGAAAACACTGAATGTGAGTGAGAGTAAACGTAAAGCTCTTTTCACCTGGCTGAAGAGCCCTCCACACATCTATCATTCCTGAGTGCTCTTTCAGTATGTAGAGCCTTGGGGTAACATCTTTTTCAAACTATTAGAGGAGTCTAATGATTGTTGTAAGTTAATATTCCAGTCCCCCCCACATATTAACACCCCAGTTGTTTCCAGGCAAATTAAATCAAAAATCTTATTAATTAGTTGCCTATCACACCCTGGGGGTCTATAAACATTTAACAGGGTGACTTGGTGTTTTATAATTGTTTATGCACTGCAACCCTACTAGAATGTGCCTAATTGTAGGCAGATTGTTCTCATTGACATTCTGATCACATCCTACAGTGACAGTTACCTAAGGAAGACTTGCTCTTTTTTAGGCCCAGCCTCACCGATGTTATAAAGAAAACTCCGATGGCAAAAAGACGAAGTGCAACAGAAAGAACCTGCTCCAACCTGAGAGCATGTCCACCATGTGTCATATGACCAATATGAGGGCTGAGAATGATGTTCAGATACACGATGGATAATTTAGAAAAACGGTAACGCACCGGGTTGGATCCGGATTGTGCCCTGTGGTGGAAACAACTGTTTTTTGTCTGAAGAGGTAGAGAAAGCTGCAGCTGCCATCATAAATGCCTGAAAGCAAGGTGAAGCTGTGAAAATATTTCCTTCACTAGCATGCAGTTATATTGATTTTTTAGGGCGGGTTGGAAGCATTCTTGTCAGAGCCTCCTACATCTTTACTCTAAATTCCTTTCATCTGCTTCGGAGTTTCAGCTCGTCCTCGTTTGAATCAGCCAATTCGTCTTCTCATCCTTTGTAATGCTACTAAATTATACCCAAAGTTAGCGCATTTTTCACGTGGTAGGTATAACTTAGTGAAAATAGAAGGAAGTTGCTTTTTGTCGAAGCGTATGCCAAAGGCAGTCCTAGACTGACCAGTTGGTGAATGGTGGTTTTCCTGATTTCAGAGTAACTCAAACCAGCTTTTGAAAACAGTTTTTATCTATTTAATAACTCGTGAACATTCAGCTTTTCAGCCCCATGGAACATCATAAAACTTGCTTTATTTTTTTTGGTTTAAACAAGATGCTAAATATTAAGCAAAACCTGATTTTTGACATAAGAATGTGCACGTGTTTGGTGTTAGCTATTTCATTTAGATGATGTATAAGCCTTATGTTAAGTTAGCAGAGATACACTCACCGGCCCACCTGGTAAACTTTTTATGAACAGAAATATTTAACCAGTCAGTCACATGACAGCTACTTCATGTATTTAGACATGTAGACATGGGATCCAAAGGGGCCCAACCCGGTACTAGAAGGCGGACCTTATCTGTAAATGCCTAACCACTTCCAGACTGTTAGGTGGCGGACCTTATTGAGCCATTCGGTTACTGTACATGTGTGCACACTGCAGTCTTCTAGCAGGCCCAGACCACAGTCCATCACATTCAGCATCTTCACAACTCACAACTAAACTAATAACTGTTCATCCTAGAGGGAGCAGAAGAAAAGCATTTCTCAATCCAACAGTGAGTCCGTTGATTTGTTCCTTTCTGTTCAGTTCAGGACATCATGTCTGCATCCACGTCTCAGTCCTCTTCAGGTCCTTCCAGTCTTCTTCAGGTCCTCCTAGTCTCCTTCGGTTCCTCCCAGTCTCCTTTGGTTCCTCCCAGTCTCCTTCGGGTCCTTCCAGTCTCCTTCAGGTTCTGGGGATCTTTCAGAAGCAGAAATTTACCATGACCACTGCTTGTCCACATGAAAGCAGATTTAAACATTCTCCGTTTGCTCTGCGCTGGTGGACTGAGTCTCTGGGAGATTGCAGGGATGTGGATCCAGGTCAGCAGGTCAGTGGAGATAGCAGGATATCACAAAGGCACGTGGAGCATCGACAGGTGTGGTTTCCCCCTGATGAAGCATTCATGACTCAGAAAGACTCTGCAGTTACGGGTCAGTAAACCGGATCAAGAGGTCATCCTTTTTGCTGAGTTCTTTATTATAGGCTATGATTTTTATAGAAGCCTTTTTGTCTGCGCAAAGTGGAAATTCTCTAGCAGTGTGGGCTCTTAGATGAGCTTTTATGATTTCATTCTGAATGAAAGTAGACCATGCAAAGGTCACTGGGTGTGTATTCTAGAGATAAAAACAGCCTTTCAGCTGCAGCTTGTTCTCTTCTTTTCCTTTAATGTGAATCTCCACAGTCACCCCCCACCCCCCAAAGCTTCAAACTGCAAGCAAGGACGAGATATTTTAGGAGATTCTGGTTTCCCTGTGAGTAATGCTGACAAAATCCTACGTTTTAATTATCATTTGGAGTGAGACACAGACCACCAACCACATTAAACCTCGCAGACAATGACAGAGCTCACAGAAGATTTGTTAGTTACATTAGTAATTTTTCTATAAAACACCTCGCTTTAATCTAAGTTTGAATGTGGGAAAGCTCACCAGCTAGGCTTTAATAATTACTGTTTCAGACCAAAGGCTGTATAAATGAATCCTTAACAGTTTGGCATTCAACACTCTGTTTGATCAAGAGCTTGCCACGGCAGTCTCTCCTTAAAATAAGTTAATATCCTGTTAGCTAAGTTGTCATAAAGACAGCGGAAGCTAGCTAGCAAAGCAGTCCTATGAGGACAGACAACACCATGTAACTGACAGGTGTTGTTTAGAAGTATTTTAACAAAGATTAACAATGATAAAGTTGTGTCGATTTTATGTAAAGCAGCTTTCTTATGCTACAAAGACAGCAAAAGCTTTGGTAAACTCAGGTGCTTTAAACAAGACAGTAGAAGCATCTGGTCTAACAATCTGACTCTGGGTCGCAGACTGTTGTTAAGCACAGTCAGCTACTGCAGCTGCATCACCTCCAACCAGTCTTCCCATTCTCCTCTGACCTCTGACCAGACATCCTGTTCCAGACAACTGCTGCTCTGGATGTTTTCTCTTCTTCAGACCATCTCTGGAAACCCTGGAGATGGTTGTGGGTGAAAATCCCAGTAAACACTCAGACCAACAACCATGCCACCTTCAAAGTCTCTTAAATCCCCTTTCTTCCTCATTTTGATGCTCAGTTTGAACTTCAGCAGGTCGTCTTCCCCACCTCTACATGGCTACATGCTGCTATGTGATTGGCTGGTTAGACATTAGTGTAAACAGGAAGTAGAACAGGTGGAGCTGATGAACTGGCTGCTTAGAGTAGAATTTCGAGCCACACTTTAATTTCCGAACATCTGTACAAAATCACATGGGAAGATGATAGTAAAGCTTGAAAGACTTGTTTTACTCGTGGATGGTTACATGTTAATGTGACAGTCGGTACTCAGTGATTTTCTGACTCATGGGAACTTGACAGTTACTTTATGTTGTGTAAAATAAAGACGGAGCTGTTTATTAGGGTGGGAATCCTTAGGTACATCACAAGTCCATAATGATTCAGAGGGTTGCGATGTGGTTAAAGAACCATCATTACTGCATCATTTTCCTTATGGGACTACTTGACTACAACCACAGCCTGAATGAAAACACATTACATGGTTTCGCTTATTTGAATGAATACATTTATTTTAAACGAACAAACAAAAGATGAAATTTTACAAAAAGAAAACAATGACAGAACAATAATAATTATTACTGAGTCATCAAATCATATTATTAAGAAATTTAAATCAGGAGTGGGAAGAAGTATATACTTTCTTTAAAAATTATGAACATGAAAAGTATGACATGTACAGCACTCAGTACTTAGTCAGGGATCCTTTAGCCTGAATTCCTGCAGCATGCGGCGTGGCATGGAGTCCATCAGTCTGTGGCTCTGCTCAGGTGTTATGAGCCCAGGTTGCTCTGATAGTGGCCTTCATCTCTTCTGTATTGTTGGGTCTGGCGTATCTCATCTGTCTGTGAGGAATGAATGTCGACATTATACAAGCTTCACTTTTTCATGATATTCTCATTTTATGATGAGCACCTATATGTACACACACACACACACACACACAAACCCACACACACACACATATATTTATATACAATGCCGTGCATTAAACCCCCAATGACTTTCTGTTGTTGTCAGATTCCTGTATTAAAAGTTAAATGAAACCTTTGTTTGTAGGACCAGAGTTCGCTTGTTTGATCCATAGATCAGAGATGGTTTGTTTGTCTGTGCCTCCCCAAACGAACGGACTTTCCCAGCAAACCACGCCAAAGTACTTCCACGTTTTTAATGCAGCTGGTCAACCATCTTATTTGTCAGCCATTGTGTGTTTATTTTAAACAAGTTCAAGCTTAATTTTCTTTCTCTAAAAAGTGATGTCAAAAACTTTTATGTTAGATAAATATATTATTGAACATTTTTATCTTTAGTAATATAGCTTGAAAAAGCTAAACTGGATTGTTTTTCTCCTGTTTTACCAGAAGGCTAATCAGTCTGTGCAGCTATTCAACAAAAGGAAAGAGCACTAGCTTTCTCTTTCTTTCTTTCTTTCTTTCTCTCTAAAACAGCTGTTTTCTGGAGCTGTAGCCATGAAGAATTGTCTCAGTAATGATGGACCTGGATCATGGCAGCTATAGAAAAGCTCAATTCCAGTTTAAGGGATATTTGCATTGGTTTTCCATAGCAGACTGAGGAAAATATAGATTTTTATTTTTCTACAGCAAGGCCAAACTGCATTTAAACCACAATAATAAGAAGAAAGGTGTGTACTTAAATGACACTGACACATATAGTTGTAGGCTAATAAACATGCCCACTCAGAGGTGATGGTTAGTACAGCTGGACTGACTGCAGCATTCACAGTGATCAGTTCGTATCTGTGGGATGAAAACAGCTTTGCAGTGTCCTTGCACACCAGTCAGAGCAACAGCTTCACCGCATCTGATGCGTCTGTGGATGGGGCTTTTTCTACAGTTCATCAGGCTCAGTAGAAACCGTTGAGCACTTTCCAGCAGGCTGCTACTGTAAGACCAGCCAGATTTAAAACTCTGCTCATATTTAATCCGTCACACTCAACAGAAAGTCCCGTTTTATTCCAGCTTTACGTACATTTCAGAAAGTTCTGCTCTGCATGTCCAGGTAACAATACTGTGACAGTGTAGGCGATAACTTACTGCTTTATGCAAACATGTTGGAGAAAGTAGGTGAAACAGATTAAAACTCTAAGACGCATGAGAAAGAAATGGTTGGAAGCACTGGAAACTGATTCATGTTCTCTCTTGGCTGCTGCACTGTGGCGGGTTTTACTGGGAGCGACGGCCTGAATATGTGCACTTCCAGTTCTCCACGGCAGGTTTCACAGCGCAGACTGGCAGGATCGAACCGTGCCAGCTTGCTTCAGCATGTGATAGTAAACATGGACAAGTGTGTATTCTAGTCATTATTCTGTCATGGCTTCTGACAGTATTGCTGTGTAGAAAGCAACTACAACAGGAAACTCCGGTTCAGTAGCTCAGTCATGTTAACTATATTTACTCTGGAGGTGGCAGCTTTGTACCAGAGGAAACCATTCTGTTTGGACTATATTTCTCTGTGCTGGGATGGTCTCAGACTAAAGGACAGGTATGGCATCTCTGTTAAAGAAAAGTAAAGGACAAATCAACATTTACAGTTTGTTGCATTTTGACTGCAAGGTTCTTTGTCAGGATCCAGGACCCTCATTTTTAATCCTGTTTACACACATTCCTATGCAACATGTTGAATATACTACCTTGTACTTATATTTAGGAATATGTGCAAATCCACTCGTGTCAGTTTATCAGGTGCACCGTGCTAGTCCCAGGTTGGACCCTCTTTTTAATTCTTGGTGTTGGAAATATTCCACAGAGACTGTGGGTACTTATACTCTTGCAGTTTCTAACGACCAGTATTGTACCTCTGGGGGTACCTCTTGTACCTTTAGCTAACTAATACTGGTCTTTATAAGGTACAAACTGCAAGGGTACAAGTAAGCTCCGACTCATGAGGGTCCAACAGCCGAACCTATGAGGGTACCACCCTGGTTACAATCCGTCCTACTCTAATGGTACATTTAGGTACTTTGTTTTCTGAAAGTGAGCTCTGCTTGATAAATGGAAGAACATTCTTTAAAACATAGTCTGTCTTTAATGATGGTGGTCTGACATGTTACCTGTACCGGTAATCTGTTTATTTTGTCCTCTTCCAGGTTTACGAGCAGGACGACCTGTCGGAGCAGATGGCCAGTCTAGAGGGGCTGATGAAGCAGCTCAATGCCATTACCGGCTCCGCCTTCTAACCCCTGGCCCTAGCCCAAGTTCAGCTCAGCTCTGAGCCATGGACCACTCTGGAACTCTTCCACAAGCCTCCATGTCACCTTGTGTTCATTCTCTATGGACATCGAAATGGTCGCTATGGGCCTGAGGATGCCCCAGATCTCTGTTTCTCCTGGCCTGGGCTTGTATCTGCTGGCTCTGGGAATCGGACAGAAGGGAATAAACTGATTTTAAACACTGCAACCGAACAGCGATAACTCCAGGAACAACTTCTTCAGGAGATCAAACTGAAACCCCTCTGCATTCTTCAACCTCAAACACATAACTGGAAAATGCAATGCCTTGCACCTCCACTTGATCAGGAAGAAAGGAATATCAGAAAAAAAGAAGTTCTAAGATCCCTCCTCTTTCTACTGTTTGTGGTATTTATTAGCTTGCTCCATTAAGCTTTCCTTAACTCAGTTACAGTGACTGTATCTCTCTTACTTGCAACTGCTGTTAACATTATTCTTTCATCTTTGAGGTTTTGTTTGGGTTTTTAACTTTTCCAGGATGTGTATTTGGTATAAAAAAAAAAAAAAAAAAAAAAAAACACTGTCAGAAACCTACAGATGAAAGGAGAAAAACATCCTCAGCCACCAAAGTATCAACAAAACCATCTTTTTTTTACTGGTGTCCAATGTTTCCTGCTGTGGCAACGAGAGGCGATCCTCTCCATGTGGTAATGAATATAAGCTTTTCTTTTCAAAGTAAAATTTGAAACAAGACATCATGCCCATAACACACACAGCTCTTCAATCTCCTGAACCTATAAAAAACTGGGAGATGAAATTGTGAATAATCTCAAAGTCCAGTCTGAATCATCTGCATCTGAACTCACTTTTCATTCTGGACTGTGTAAAAACCTCCATAGACTCCCACAGTTTTTGACCCAAACTTTACTTTCTCCAACCCGAAAAACTTGTGTTGCTGCCAAATTCTCATTTTACTTAATTTTTTTGTGACTTTGTTCTTACTCGTCGTTCAAGTTGGTCTGAATCCAGATGGACTGAAAACCAATGGAAATTATCTTTCGAAGGAAAGAATGGTACAAGAAAGTGGAAGGATCATCTGGATCATCGACAGACATGTTCATATTGGCTTTTGACTTGACTCAGGTTGTGCGTACTCTACATCACATCCGGTTCGTTGTGGCCCCCTGCTGGTTATAGAACTAAAGAAAATGTTACAACACAATTTTGATCATGATAAGATATATTGATTCAGTGACTGACAATTTCATGTTTGTCAGTATCACACATTTTGTCCTGATGAGGTTTAGATTAGATTTGATTTAGGAGTGATTGGTTTAAACTGAATCACTTACATTAACATCTAATCCCAAAAGACACCTATAAGACCAAATTAGATTCCAGGTGTCTTACAAATGATTACTGTGTCTATGTTTTAGTCACATTTTCAGTTTGAAACAATATGATTGGATTATGGATCAATGGTTGGATGTGTTGTTACACCCCCAGCCACAACCCAATGAGTCTTCCAATAAGCTGAGTTACAGATACATGGTTAGGATTAGGAAACAGAGCGGGGGATGGCTTGGTTGACTGCATCTTAAATCTTCAGCATCTGTGACTCATTGGGTTACAGGAGTAAGTCCAAGGACTGCTGAGTCATGATAAGCCTCATTTCCACCAATGGGTGTGGGTCTGGACAGGACAGTTAGGGTGCAGATATGGTTTACAAACTGTAATCTGGTAGCGTTTCCACAGCAACTGTAACCTTACCTGTGAGGCGGAGCATCAGCTGGATAGCGATAGATACCTCAGCTATGTAACAGCATGATGCCAAAGCATCGCCTTTCTTAGAGTAGACCAGAACACGACTCAGATACTAAGAAGGGTGGAGGTCATATAACCCCATTTTAAACAGCGATAAACAAAAAGAAAATCTGTTGTTCTAAACAAAACAAGGCTTAGTTTTTACAGCAGGTCACAAGTAAGTAACTTTTTATTCAACCAATCAGAGGATTGCAGTGTGTCCCGCCCCTCCCTTTTAAGTTGGATTGGTTAGATTGGTACCCCAAGGGAAGGGTCCCAAAAAAGGAGGACAGGTTGGGTTGGATATTAAGGTACCCTTCCTAGTTTTCACATCTTGACCGGCCCACACCCACTGGTGGAAACGGGACTATAGAAAGGTAAAATTCCAGGGACTGCAGAGTCATGATAGAAAAATACGGGGACTACTGAGTCAGAACTTCTTTGCTTGTGAAAATCTTAAAAAAAAGGACATTTCTGGGGTCACATGGTTGCAAACGTTTTTAGAAGATGAAAATGTTGCTATTTTGTCCTTTTGCAAACTACTTCAACTACTGATATTCCCAAGCAAAATGTTGAACATCTAAGGCCCTAGAGCATAAAGCCCAATCAAGTTCTTCTGGCAATAATGATATTATGGACAACAACACAAATCAGGAAAGCAGCTGCTACTGAATCTGTTGGCCTTTCAGTGGCTTGCAAAAACAAAATGGTAGCTTTTACCCAACTAAAGTCATGAACCTGCCACCCGACAGGAAGCCAGTCCTATCAAAGCGGGTAGAAAGTGAGTTTTGGTTACGTTGCTGGTCAGTTAAGAAGGGAGCGCCGCTGAACGATCCAAATATTCTCGTTCTGTTGAGGCAGTATTTGTTTTTCTCAGTTCAACACTCGTGTACCTCTTTCAACTGTGACTGCCAACGTGGGAAAGCCGCCAGCTTCTCTTTGTGTTTACTTCAGGGGTTTCTGTTTTTATATAAAAAAGAGAAAAAGAATCAAAAAGATGAAGGAGGCATATTCCACAAAGTCTATTTTTACATTTGGGGTCATTTCACTTCTGTGTTTTTTCAGATGTTATTTAACACATTTCTGCAGAGAGATGAAGATGAAACGTGATCCTCTTGTTTAGTAAAGACATCTCTTATTAACTTGTATATTACAGATACTTTGAGTCAGCCTTGGTTTAAGTGGACAGGGAGCAGCTGTTGGAGAATTTAGATTTTGGGGTGAACTCTGTGACATGGGCTAGCCCTGTGAAGGCTAGCCCTCAGCTAGCTGTTTTAAACGACTAGATTTGCAAATACAGCAGGACAGAAAGTCGGGTTTTGAGAGTTAGAGTAGGATTAGATGAGTTGGGATGTTCTTGTCTCTCTTTTAAAAGATAAACTTAACAATTGTGTAAAATGTGTTAGAAAACAGAGCAGCAACGTGTACACTGAAAAAATCCTTACAAGCTAATAGGTTGTTGGGGCGATAAGACAGCGAGGTGGAGATCCTTTCTTTTTACACTGCTGCAGCAATCCTCTTTTCAAGCCATCGACCCTCAACTTTGTAGCAGAGAATCGGTTCTAAGGGAAAATGTTTGGCTTAAATCGTTGTTTTAATCGGCTGTTTGCAAAACAGCACAAACCTGTAGAGACAAGGAAGTCATTCACCAGCTGATTTGAGAAAGAAAAAAAACAGGCCATCATTACCTCTGTATCTAACTGCCTCACTCAGTCACCATATTGTAATTTACAGACCTTTATCTTCCCGTGATGAAAGGAAAATGCCTGGGGGAGGGAGCAGAGGAGGTGGATTGACATGCAGAGGTGGTTTGTATGTGTGAGCCGGGGCACCGAGGCATGAGGCCGGGAATTCATTACAGCACCGCTTCTAATATTAGGATTCAAGCTCACGCTCGCTGGGCCATTACAGTGGTGGGGAAAAGTCCGGGATGGAGGGGAAGGAAAGGGTACCGTCTCGCCAGTACGAGCACCGGGATGAAAGGTGAAGGAATGCAGGCGGGCAGGCGGTGCACAGGGATCAAACTCATCAGCTTGTTCTGGGAGATACAGTACATCCAGTCTGAGGAGAGGTCGGCCGCCAGATGCTGCTCGTAGGAAGCAGAGCAGATGGAAGAGTAATCTAACTTGAGTTTTACCTGTAAATCCTCCACTAGAAGGCTCAAACATGAAATCTTTTCAGTGTCAGTAGAAGAGAAGATAAAGACAGAAGTCTTATGTTGTGGCTGTAGACTTTCCATTACACTTAGCCAGTTTACCACCCACAACATGAAGATGAGGCGGTCTGTATACACAAGAAAAGCCTAACCTGATCAATAAATCAGGAGAGGGTACATTCTTTAGCTTTTTGGTTAACCGTTCAGATAACCTGGGATTGATAATTAAGCTGCTAACAACCATGTGTTAGTTTCATTGGTCCAGGAGGAAGATGTTCGTCCGCTCCGTGCTACAGACTGGTGCTGGGTGGCATCACCAGAAGTCTACATGGCAGTTTTACTTGGAAAATGACTCCAGGTTCCTGTATTTCACCGGGTGTCAGCCACATTTTCCACTGATGGATGAAGTACTGCAGCAGATTAGCTTAGCAGGAACTGAACATTATACAAGAGAAATAGAAATATTTTAATGTTCTCAGTGTCCTGATCACAAACCTGAGTCTCCACAGAATTTATCAGGACCAGGTCTTTGAATTGTGTTGACGCTGGTAATATCCTCGCCTTCTTGCTTCATTTGCCATCATCAATACTTCCAGCAGACATGTCTTTTACCTGAGGAGGGCGGATCTTACTTTCAAACATTGTTGGTACTCCAGTATGTTTACATGTAAGATGGTGGAACATCATTTAAACTAGCAGTTTGCTCCATGTCTGACCTCTTAAGATCAAAATACCACCAGACAGCAGATAAGTTCTCACGTCCCACTTCAGCATCTGCTACAGCTTTTCTTTTTGTTCAGCTCCACTGCTCAGCATCTCCTGCATCGGTTTGGTCCATTTTCAGGGAAGTTAGCTATCCATTACTTGATGCAGACGGAGCAATACCACCAGAAACCATGGGGGCAGTGCTGAGTAGAATAGCTGACTTGTGACCAGCAAAAGAAACAATCCAGAGAAGAAGAAGAGGACCAGGAAGGGAACAAAAGCGCAGAAAAAGAATGAAGACAAAGACAACTGTAAAAAATTGTGTGAGATTTTGAAGAAAGACTACATGCGATGCATGTGTTATACTGACACATTGCCGCTACTAAACGTTGTCTGAAACTGACGTCAACTTGTGGGAGTGAACTCTGAACTCAGCACTGCCCCTACGCTTGAAACGGACATTGTTTTTTACGTACGTAAAGGAGCATAAATGGGCCGTAAACAGGTGCAGCAGTGAAAAGGCCCCCCCCTCTAACATGTCACTGTTCCACACTTGATGGTGGTTCATGTTTCCCTGCAACCGTTAAAAGTTCTGCTTCAGTCTGCCGACTCGTCTGCAGACCTTTGATGTTAGAAGTCCAGCTGAAAAGACGGTTTCAAGGCGGAGGTGTAACAAACACCTGCTAACATCCTCTTAAATGCCAGAATGGGTCCAACCTTTTCATCTTTATTCAGTGCTCCCTCTTGTGTGTTTTTGTTGCCTTTAGAATGAATAAGACGTTCTACGTGCCTTTTCACCAGTTTTTTTTTATTCCCTCCATGTTTAGGCTCTTCATTTGAAGTTGTGCAACGTTAAAATGTGCTCTGTGTTATGTTAATCTGTTCCTCCTGTCACGGCGGGAACAGATGAGTCGGGTCGCTCTGCATGGGGCTTTGCTAGGAAGCACTGTGTCCCATTTACAGAGGAAAGTTTAGCTTTGACGCTGCAAGCTTAGCTTTACAACAGCTGTCTGGAAACTCTGGTGGACGTAAGATACTCCGTCTAAAGATGGGAGGGATCGTCCTGTACATCCAGTAATTTGCAGCTGGGAGGGAAGAGTTTTCAACTTTCTCATAGTGCAACCCGAATACTCAACATGCTCATCCCTCAGATGCATTTTCCTTCAAATGTGACTCCATTTAAAAGTAATTAAACCAACGGTTTCTCCGGTAGAATTCACCACCAACAAACAAAGTAATAATCCACCAAACACTAATATCTTGATATTGTGATCCTTATCCTTGACCCCATTTAAACAGCAGCGTGTTGCTTCATAGTTTCACTTTGGCAGCAGGTTGATGGAAAAGTGAAATCATTGGCTGCTCAGGAGGCTGCTCATTTAACTGTTTCCACCATCTTCTCACCCTGAAATCAGCCAGCACAGCTAAAACATGGTTTAAATATAGCTAAATCCCAGCTAAAACATGGCCAAAACACAGCTAAAACATGGTTATACACAGCTAAAACCCAGCTAAAGCATGGCTAAAACATGGCTTAATCCTAGCTAAAACATGATTAAAACCAGTGGCGGCTGGCCAGCAGGGGGCGCTGGGGCGCCGCCCTCACCTACAAAGAGTCCATATTCCTGGTTACTACACA
>JBAFTB010000021.1:28189924-28207364 GCA_037177355.1 Melanotaenia trifasciata
TCTTCATCACTGATCACTCCTTGTTTCTCATGCTCTGCATGCTGACACAGTCACTGAGTTGTCCAGTGGGTTTTAATCACCCTAAGTGATAATTTTTTTTTTTTCCCCTGTGAGTTATTATCTGGTCGCTGTTATGTCTTTTTGATTTGGTTATTATTTAAAAACTCTTAATGACCTTTTTTATCTGTGTATATGTTTCTACTTTTGTAAAAGTTGTAAGAAATTTTTCTGGTGTGTTCATGTACATGTGTGTTTTATTTATTGTTTTATGTTGTGCCTGATGGCCTGACCAGTAAACACAGATTACGCTAATGCATTTCTTTTGTGTGGTAAGCTCTTCCTGTAGTTAATGTTCTGTTTAGATAGACGCTACATGTAGCATATTTCAGTACTTGTTCTACTTAAATATGTGGGTTCAGTATGTTCTACTAGTGGGGTTCCCAGCCTGTTTTCCTTGTGGACCCCCTTCATGGATATAATAAAAAGCCATGGACCCCTTGCCCCACCCCATGCTGGTTTTATTATTTAATAATCCATAAATACTGTAGTCTTGCTGAGTCCTGGAACAGGGACAATGTGTGGACATTAATCACAATGGTGCTGAATGTTCAACATTTAGGGGACTCCCTGTGCTCTTTGGGGCCCCAGATTGGGAACCATTGTTCCACTAGAACAAACACTTAAATGTTGTGGTGATTGGAGATGTGCTGGGGTGTTATTAAGGTGTGGTAACTTTAGAGGAAATGTGAAAAAGTATGAAGCCGTTTGCTCATTTAAGAGACTCGGAGAAAGTCAAATTGAAATAAAATACACAATAAATAAAATGTATTTGTTTTAATAGTAATGGTATTGCTAAAGGGTGGAATAGAATGTTTTTTTTCCTATTTTAGACTTCATCTCCATACATTGGAGTCTCACATTGTCCCATCTATGTAGTCTCTGTCCCACATTTGTCAAGTTGGGATCTGGCCACCTTAGCCTTGGGCCACATGGGTCATTCTTGGTCGCCCTCTGTCTGCCCGTGGGAGGCCTGGTGGGGCAGGGTGCTGGTCTCCTGGGTCCTGAGGATCCCCTACTCTGCCTCTGGTCTTTGTAGGTACACCTGCATGTTCATCACTGTGGTCATGTTTCTCTTTGTGTTGTTGATGCAGTTGTTGTTGTGATTCATGAGTTCTTTCCAGCCATCCTGTGTTCTTCTAGGTGCTCCTGATGACTGTCAGCTTTGCTTTCTTGCAGATCTTGCAGCTTTTGTCTTGTTTCTCCTGTTTAGATTGAACAGCTGATGCTGTTGCTTTCTATCTGCTGTATCCTTGTTTCTCTTCTCTTTTCCTCTTTTGTTTTCCTCTCCTTTATTTTTCCCCTCCACCTCGGCAGGTCCAGTATTAATATATAAATTCCCAATAGAAAAATTCAACATAAACAACATAAACATATTTAACTGGAATTTTAGGTGAAAGAGCAGCACAGAGTGGGACATGATTGTGAAGTACAAAGAATATTATATATGATTTTACATATTTTTACAAATAGAAACTCAAATGTGAGGTTTTGGAGAGACAAACCGGTGAGCTGGTGCAGGGTCATCCTTTAATCAGATCTACCTTCTAGCACCGGCTCGTCCTCTTTATGAGGTCTACCTTCTAGTACCCGGTTGTCCTCGTTATCAGGACCCCCTTCTAGCACCGGGTCGTCCGCTTTATCAGGACCACCTTCTACTACCGGGTCGTTCTCTTTATCAGGACCACCTTCTACTACCGGGTCGTTTTCTTCATCAGGACCGCCTTCTGGTACCGGGTCGTCCTCTTCATCAGGTCCACCTTCTAGTACTGGGTCATTCTCTTCATCAGGTCCACCTTCTAGTACCGGGTCGTCCTCTTCATCAGGACTGCCTTCTAGTACCGGGTCGTCCTCTTCATCAAGTCCACCTTCTAGTACTGGGTCTTCCTCTTTATCAGGATCACCTTCTAGTACCGGGTCGTCCTCTTCAGCAGGACCGCCTTCTAGTACCGGGTCGTCCTCTTCATCAAGTCCACCTTCTAGTACCGGGTCTTCCTCTTTATCAGGATCACCTTCTAGTACCGGGTCATTCTCTTCATCAGGTCCACCTTCTAGTACCGGGTCATTCTCTTCATCAGGACCACCTTCTAGTACGAGTCCGTCCTCTTCATCAGATCCAACATCTAGGTCTGGTTCTTCTTCCTTATCAGGACCATCTTCTAATACCGGGTCGTCCTCTTTTTCAGGTTTACCTTCTAGTACCGGGTCATCCTCTTTATCCAGACCGCCTTCTAGTACTGTGTCGTCCTCTTCATCAGGTCTACCTTCTAGTACCAGGTCGTCCTCTTCATCAGGTCTACCTTCTAGTACCGGGTCGTCCACTTCATGAAGACCACCTTCTAGAACTGGGTCGTTCTTTTCATCAGGTTTACCTTCTAGTACCCGGTCGTCCTCTTTTTTAGGACCACCTTCTAGTCCCGGGTCGTCCTCTTTATCAGGACAACCTTCTAGTACCGGGTCGTTCTCTTCATCATGTCCATCTTCTACTACAGGGTCATCTTCTTCATCAGGTCCACCTTCTACTACGGGGTCAGACCATTTTAATACTGGTGTGATCGACTGAAGCAGGTGGTGGAAACCTTCCTCAGCCGTTTTCTCTATATTGACATGACAGCATCACGTGCACATGGCTACATGCAGCGTGTTAACACGAACTTTGACAGCTGGACCAGATGGTGATACTACGCTCCAGAACTATCAAGGACTTGCACAGATCATGAGCTGATCTGTATTGTAATGACTACAAACTCATGTAATGATCTGATGTTCACAGTTCCAAGTGGTGATACATCGCCACAGAGATGCTAACCAGAAGTTCCTGTTATTAAAGGACGATGTTTGATCAGAGTGGATCTGGTTTAGTGAAAGTATGTGTACTACAAGCAGAAATGTAAGGTTTAACTCTCACAAAACTACTTAATTTCTGCAGCGAAACCTAAGCTTCAGGTTATGCTTGAAGAAAAAGTTCAGCAGGTTTTTGACCCATCACTTGTCTGGGGACATGACAGTCTCAGTGTGAGGACAGAAAGAGGATCTCTCCCTCAGCATCAGAAATATTATTGAATGGTGAACTAGTTATCGAACCCAGAGGCTGATTACTGCTCTGAACTTTGGATTTATTACATTGTCCTGACTTGCTTCAAGAACATTTACCATTGCCACAGATTATAGCAGGTTAGAACAACCACACTGTCCTCCACCTGGGTACAAATGTCTACAAACTTTGACATTGTTGTACAAGGAGTTGTATGTCAGTGGTTGATTTGAATGTTTCACTGTGTGCTACTGCCCCCTGGTGGTCACTAAGGCAGCTGCCACCTTATCATGTAGCAGACCCTTCTATAGCTGTTCAATGTACCAGGCTATAATCAGGATAACTTCATAACTTATCCTGATTACCATTCATTCATTCTCATCAGGACATGTTGATGACACCATGAACGTGATGGACATCATTTTGTGTAACACATGCTGGCAGCTGAGGCTTAGTGTACAAATCATGACAAAGAGCTACACACTCTGTGTGTACTGGTTGCTCTGTCTTCAGATAATATGTCCTCAGAACAGCTTCTAGGTTCAGCTTTGCAGTCTGTTCATATTTGCTGCTACCACCAGTAAAAACTAAGATGTCACACAAAAATCTGATATCTTTATTTATCTTAGAAAATAAGGTTTATTTTTCAGGAGAAAAGTCTCTCTTGTTCCATTCTTTTAGGTAAAACTGCACAGTAGAAAGAAGACAGAGAGGTTTCAGGAAGTTGGGGTAAAGAAAGGCAACAAATATGTCTAAATAAAGGAATAAAGTGGGAAACAACTCTTGGCACCAGTGACCAAAGAAGGTCTAAAAGTTCCCATTTTCTTCCTCTTACATGCAACCACATGGCTGGAAAAGAAAAGCATCAGCCTCCAATACAAACCTTTTTAGTCTCACCTCAGAAGAAACACATTTACCTGGAATTACACACAAAAACTAGTTTAGTACAGTTTAGACAGAAATAACATAAATGAACCAGAAATTAGGATTTGAATGAATGAAGAGTATGAGACAACCACGTTGATGCTAGGATAGAACCACGTGAAAGGCAGGTAGAGAGACTCTGTTGAGACAATAAGTAATCCAAGAGGCAGAAAATATCAAATTTCATACAAGTGGATTTTAAGATGATTTGATTATTTGGTTGATGCAGAGTTCTCAGAAACCTGGTGTTATAGAGTAAATGTCAGTATATCTACAGACAGAAAATCATCCACAATGGTTTTTATTGGACACGTGGTCAAAGATTTAAGGCTTTTAGGAGAACCTGGGAAATGGATACAGGTGTTGTTGCTGACCAGCATGTCAGGAATGTTTCCAACACTTTGCTGAATCTATGCCACCATGAATGAAGGCAGTTCTGGAGGAAAGACACATGTCCAACCTGACACTAGCATGGCGGACCTGATAAAGCGGCCAGTCAGTATAGATTCTTTGTGTAAATTTTTGTAATTGATTACCTGTTGAATTTAGGTGTTTAAAGTACTTTTACTGATATCCTAAACTTTTTCTTCCAGTTCTAATCATGTTACCTCTGCTTCAAGCTGCATCTTAAAATTCTTTTATTCAGAAGTCTCTGCACTGTTTAGATAAATCTCATGAAATCTGATTCCTAGAGTGTGAAATGAATGAATACAGCTTCTGCTTTCCAGCAGTGTTTCAGCGAAGCACAGCAATGTTGGCACAGGTTGCCTGCTTTGGACTGTTGCCAAGCAGGTTTGCTGCTGTGTGGGCAGCATTTTCCAGGAACAGACTGTCTCAGCCCTGCAGCACACTCAAGCACAGAGACATCTCCTAAATTCAAGCTTTTCTAACAAACAATGACTTGTTCTGCTCCTCATGTATATGAGCTGGTGCTCCGTATATCTGAGCTCATGTATGTAATACCAAGTACGACCAAGCTGAACCATCTGAAACTGTAAAAACCAGAGAATCTTTAATTAGATCCTACAACAAACAAGAAGCCATAGAAGAGCAGCAACACAGGGATGATGTGATCATGTCGCCTCCTCCCAGGCAACTTATGAGCAGGCCCTTAGCAAGCTGCAAGACATAAACAGACCTCTCATCTGAATAATACTGTAGGATTGGCAATAGTCCAGCTGGGACGTGACAGACAGAGCTTGGCTTTTCCAAGAAGAGGAAACTGAAATAGCAATCGCGAGAGGTTCAATCGCTAATGAAAAAAGAAGTGGTGATAAAGGGAAGACCTGACGAGTACCTCGTGACAGAGAGAAAGGAGATTAAATATCCGCATTTGTTCGAACCATAACCATTCGAATCAGATTTGGACCGCAATCCATTTTTTCTAAGACTGCAAAGAGATAGGGCCATTCTAACCTTTTCAGCATCTAGTGAAAGAGCAACAACTGGGGTATTACAACTTTTAGTGCAATAAATTATATTCAGAAACTTACAGGTGTTATCAAAAGAATAGCGGTTCTGAATGAAACCAGTCTGATCTTTATATATAAGGTAAGGAATCACCTTTTCCAACCTGGAGGCTAAGACCTTAGTGAAAATCTTATATTCTGATGAAAGAAGAGCTATAGGCCTGTATGAGCCACAGAGTTTTGGGTCCTTGCCTGGTTTTAGCAGGACAGTAATCAGAGCCTGTTCAAGAGTTTTAGGTAACTGGTGTATTTCAAGTGAGTGTTTGAACATTTCCATTAATGAGAACCAAAACAAAGAAACAAAACAAAATAATGGTGTTATTAAGTTAGCTAGAAATGCTTTATAAAAGTCCATAGAAAATCCCATCTGGCCCTGGCGATTTTCTTGCTGAAAGCTTACCGATTGCATTCAAAACCTCCTGTTTAGAAATAATAGCCTCAAGGTTCTCCCGTAACCCCATCTCCATACTCGGGATATTCAACTCTTCTAAAAAATTAGTCACTTTCTGAGTATCGACCCCCTGAGAAGAATATAGATTCAAATATTAGTCCTTAAAAATGTCATTAATACGTTTGGGGTCATGGTATATTGTAGCATCATCTTTGGTCCTAACTGAGGAAATACATCTAGAGTTTTCTTCTTTTCGAATCTGCCACAATGATAATTTACCACTCTTATCCCCATGTTCGTAGTACTGTTGTTTCATTCTAGCCATGGCATTCTCAATAACCCTAGTTGTTAACAGATTATATTCAGTTCTTTTAATATTTAGAAGATCATAAGTCATCCTACTATCAGTTTGCGAGTGTTCCTTCTCGATGTTCCTAATTTCAGATTCGAGTGTTTTGATTTCCTGCCTGTATTGTTTCTTTTTCCATGATGTACAACTAATAGTTTCGCCTGTCACATAAGCTTTTAATTGTTCCCACACAGCCGTTGGCGTGGCAGTGCCTCTATTAATGTTTATATAACCATCTATTTTATTACTAATAAGTTTAAAATATTCTGCATCATTAAGTAAGTATATGGGGAATCGCTAAAGTCCATGGCTTCTAGTAGCATTCTTTTGAGCAATCTGGAGCAGATGAGAAGCATGGTCTTAAATAGTCATAGCTAAATATTCACAAGCTTTCAGCGTGAGAAAAAAAAAAGTCAATTCTGGAGTAACTTTTATGAGCAAGAAAGGTATATTGTGGTCGACTGTATCAAATGCAGCAATGAGGTCCAGTAAGACTAAAACTGACATTTTTCCATCGTCTGTATTCAAACATATGTCATTAATGACTTTGGTCAGAGCATCTCAGGGCTGTGGTGCTGTCTCAAGCCTGACCGGAAGACATCGTAGCAGTTGTTTTGTGTTAAATATCGTTTAGATGATCCTTAGATGATCTTACTGAGAAACAGAAGATCTGAGATCGGCCTGTAGTTGCTCATTTGTGTCTAGATTTTCCCTTTATAGCAGAGGCTTGATTGCAGCTGTTTTTAGAAGCTCTAGGAAGATGCCTGAAATTGAAGACAAGTTCACAATATGTAACAGATCTGGCTCTAGAATACAAGGCTTATGTTTTTAAATTTTTCCGTTACAACCTCTTCACCAGGAACGCCTTTTAGTACCGTGTTGTCCTCTTCATCAGGTCCGCTTTCTAGTACCGGGTCGTCCTCTTCATCAAGTCCACTTTTACTTACCAGGTCGATCTCTTCATGGATTCCACCGTCTAGTACCGGGTCGTCCTCTTTATCAGGTCCGCCTTCTAGTACCAGATCGTCCTCTACATCAAGCCCACCTTTTACTCTTAATCAGGTCGACTTTCTAGTAACAGGTCGTCCTCTTTACTAGGACTGCCTTCTAGTACTGGGTTGCCCTCTTCATCAAGTCCACCTTCTAGTACCGTGTCATCCTCTTCTTCGAGTCCACCTTCGAATACTAGGACGGATATCTTTATCAGGTCCACCGTCTAGCACCGGGTCGAATTTATTCATCGGATCCACCTTCTATTACCAAGTCATCCTCTTCACCAGGACTGTCTTCTACTACTGAGCCATCCTCTTCATCGGGACCACCTTTTAGTACCGGGTCATCCTCTTCATCAGGTCCGCCTTCTAGTAACTGGTCGCCCTCTTAATCGGGTTCACCTTCTAGTACTATGTCGTCCTCTTCAGGAGGACCACGTTCTAGTACCAGGTTTTCCTCTTGACCTGGACCACCTTCCAGTACTGGGCCGTCCTCTTCATTGGAACCACCTTCTAGTACAAGGACGTCCTCTTCATCGGGTCCACCTTCTAGTAACATGTTGTCCTCTTCATGGGCTCCACCTTCTAGTACAAGGTCGTTTTCTTCATCAGGTCCACCTTCTCTTACAAGGTCAACCTCTTTATGGGTTCCACCTTCTAGTACCGGGTCGGTCCTCTTTATCAGGACCACGTTCTAGTACCAGATCGACCTCTTCATCAAGTCCACCTTCTAGTACCAGGTCAGACCTCTTAATCAAGTAACGGATTGTCCTCTTTACCAGGACTGCCTTCTAGTACTGGGACGTCCTCTTCATCAGAATCACCTTCTAGTACTGGGTCGGACCTCTTCATCATGTCCACCTTCTAGTACCGTGTCGTCCTCTTCACCAGGACCACCTTCTAGTACTGGGTTGTCCTCTTCATTCGAACCATCTTCTAGAACCAGGTCATTTTCTTTATCAGGTCCATCTTCTATCACAAGGCCGACCTCTTTATGGGTTCCACTTTCTAGTACCAGGTTGGACCTCTTCATAAGGAACGCCTTCCAGTACCGTGTCGTCCTCTTCACCAGGACCACCTTCTAGTCCTGGGTCATCCTCTTCATGGGTTCCACCTTCTAGTACCAGGTCGTCCTCTTCATAAGGACCAACACCTAGTACCAGGTCCTCCTCTACATAAAGCCCACCTTTTACTACCGGGTCAGACCTCTTAATCAGGTCGACTTTCTAGTAACTCTTTTCTTTCCATGAATTTAGCTCTCTATCCGGTTATAAAATCAATTAGACAAAATCTGCGCTTTTCCCTCTAACTTCCCAACTTAATCTGAGCTCATTACCTCAGCACATTCCAATGGTCTATTTAAATACTCTTGTGTTTTAACTCTTATGTAATTTATATTTTTATTGTCTTTTTATGTATTTTTCTTTTTGTGTACGGTGACCTTGGGTGTTTGAAAGGCGCCAAGAAATAAAATGCATTATTATTATTATTATTAAATACTGGTACAATTTAAATAGTTCGGGGTGGACATTTTTCCCTCATTAGAAAAAACTGCCAATAATAATTTTCAGGGCATTTCTAATAAAATTGAGGTGGATCTCAATCAACTGTCTCACTTGACAAAATCCCTACTTCATTTCTTCTATGTTGCCCCTACCACCCCCAACCGATTACTGGAAAAGAGTCCATTCTTTGGTCTCTAAGTTTATTTGGGGAAGGAGGCGGCCATGTGGGAAGTTAACAACACTGGTGGTCTCTCTGTGCCAAACTTTAAATACTATTTCTGGTCATTTGTATTAAGACCACTCATAGATTGGCTTAAGCCCAGTTCTGATCCCTGTTGGAAACCTATAGAAAAGAAGCTAGCATCCCCAGACAGACTCTGATTTACTCTGCTGTTCCCTTGAAACGAGCTAAGCTTGGTCCCATAATGAGTTTCCTCTTATCAACATGGGTCATTGCTGAGAAGGAATCTAAAAGTACATGTAAATGGCACCTGAATAGCCCACTCTTCAACAATTATTCCTTACTCACTGGGGGCTCCCATTCTCATCCCTGGACTGGAGTTCTAGGGGTGTTCATGTTTTAGCTGATGTATATAATGAGAATGGGCTTAGTGACTTTAATGATCCAAGACGGTTTTACCGTATTTACCGTGCCAGGATCATCACTGTTTCTTTGAGCTACGTTCATCTATGAAAGCTTATGGAGTTTCATGGAATCCTCCTCTTACTACTCACCCATTGCACTCCATTCTGTACAATGGAGGATGGAAAAGAGGTTTGGTCTCCTGGAAAAATTCACTTATAAAACCCTCCCTTTTATACGTGTATGGTCAAGTGAACTGGAGCACTATAACGGAGGTGATTCACTGGACTGGGAAAAGAAATAGTCTTCAATTGTTCATGCTTCTAAAAACCCAGACCATCAACAGATCCACTTCAATTATATCCATAGGACTTCCTTTCTCATGAAATGCTTATCATCTCCGATCTGTACACTGAGCTCAGATGAACTTATAGGCTTATAAATGTATATGTACTGGGAATGTAAAGATGTGAGGCTTTTCTGGGGTGAGGTCTGTGCTAATCTATCTTTTGTCCTGGATGTCACAGTGCTTTGTTCTCCCAGTTTGTTACTCTTGAACGAAACCTCCCCACTCAAGCTGACATGTTGGAAAAGATGCATGCTCCTAACAAACCTCACTGCTGCCAAAAAGATGCTGGCTTTATGCTGGAAACCCCCACATATGCTTACTAAGCCCCAATGGGTTAACACATGCATTGATATAATAAATATGGAGCTATCAGTAATGAGAATTCACGGTGCGGATGCCAACACTATCCTAAAATGGCAAATGATGGCAGATAAGATTATAACATTTTTATTATAATCATTATTTTTATTAATTTTATTTGTATTTTAATAATTAAGGAGTGATCTCCCATGTCCTGCTAGAGATCCAGAGGGGGGGAGGGATCACCACTGTCTATTTTTCTTTACTCATTTATTATTTCAAAGCAATGTGCCTGTATGGCTGTCTGAATGCTGTACCTGTTTAAACAGTTAAAAATAATGAAAAGTCGTTAAAAAATATAGTAGCATTGGAATGTCTTATTTGACCAATTACTGATGTTTTGACATTCTTTCTACCAACCGTGCACCCCTTCAGTCTACACTACATGGACTATTCCATGTTATGTATCACGCTATGTATGCGGAAATGATTATGGCTCGTAAAATCAAAATACAAACAACAAACAAATGGTAAAAGAGAGAAATCGAAATGAAACGGATGAACGAAAGTGGCTCACAAAAAAATGACAAAGAGGGACCGAAGGCAGCAGTTTGTTTCAAAGCTGCCAAAGCTTTCTATCTTTTTACTGGAACTGTGGTGGCGGGATCCTTGGCAGCTGCGGAGCCAGAGAAATCTACATTGTTTGCTCTCACTGCAGCTAACGTTACAGCTGAAGCTCCTCCCACCACCGATGACTGTCCTCCTGTCAATCCAAGCTAAGGAAGCCTTATGGTGGATTTATATTTGTGCGACGTCTGAGTGCTGTTGTTTAAGGTGTACCTGACACTGGTGAGTTTTGCTCTCGCACTCGAGCGTAAGGGGTCCACATCGTTTTGGTGTTATGTTGCATTTTCTCCTCCTAACCTGAAGGTGGCAGCAAATTTATGTAATTAATTGCATTAATATTTTTAACACATGCATGGCAGGACAAGCCCCACACATCTATCATTCCTCTGTTATAATGGTGGGACGTGGAGAGACGAGATGGAAGAGATCAGCTGGTGGTTCTATGGTAGACTTGAGAATAAACTCAGCATTAATGGAGCAACTCATGGACATCACCCTTGTGGAGAATGAGGGATTTTAACACATACTCTTTTCCCATTAAGAAGGTTCCACACCCGCACTTTTCACGTATTTTTTTATTTATTTATTTTTATTTATTTCTTAAACTCATTCTGCGTCCTGCAGCAACATGGCTGTTCTAGAGGATCTCTGGTCTTTGTTTGTGCAGCAGCTGCTTCCTCCCTCTCCTCTCATGTTGCTGTGAATCATGGCGGCTGTCGGTCATCAGCTGATCGGCTTTTCTCTCTTGATGCGGGTTTATGGATCAGCTGAAAAGGAGGAAACTAGCGGCTCATGTTCACACCGTCATATTTACCCCAAAGTCTTGTTGTTGGCAGTACCTTCTCTAACAGTAGCTGCTGGTGGTAGACAGGGTTTATACTTCAGCTATGCAGGGGCGGGTCTAGAAAAGTTCTGATGGGAGGCCAGGAGCACTGACCAGGAAAAGGGGGCACAGATGAAACCTTTTTTAAGTCTAGATTTTATGAAATATTGAACTAATTATTACAACTAAAGTGATCATCTGATGTAAAATAGTGCAAAAAAATAGTAAAACAAGCAGCCAATGATGTGTTTCATCAGCAGGTGTTTACTTTGGGTGAAGCTGCTGTAGGACTTTTATCACTGCTGCACAAACACACTTCAAGGATAAAAGGAAAAAGCTGTTTTTATCCAGATCATCAGTTTTATCAGAGTTTCTTCATCAGTGTCGGATGTTCAACAGAAATTATCACTATGGAGACGGTTGGTGAGATGATGCTGGATGAATTCTGAATTCTGATCTAGAACATGGTAGAGATGATTTAACAACATATAGAAGCACATTACATGCTGCGTTTACTGGCCCTGAGACATCTGACGATTACCCAAGAGAAGCTCAGTTAACAGTAAATAATTGTAGCAATGGCTCGTTCTGGTGATATGATGCTGTAAAAACGGGCAGATTTCAGGCATAGACACGAATGGTGATTAATCATGATCAATTTGTAAGCTGTGATTAATATGAATAAAGGTTTTAATCATTTGACAGCCCAATTTTGCACACATCCATGCTTGACAATATGAAAGTTTGCAACATCCATAGAACATACATATAAGATACATTAGATTGGTAGATGCAGGGGCCCCCAAATGGATAAGTTCGCCACTGAGTGGAAGTAGGTTACAAAACAAAGTGCATTGTGGGTTTAGTGCACAGCATTGTGGGTAAACACAACCAAAACTTAAGTGGGTGTGGGACGATAGGCGGCTTTGGATGTGTCACTGTCGGAAGAACTTGGTAAAAGTTCTGATAGAAATCAGATCAAGGCAAGACCGTGAGCATCTGATCCACCTTCATGTTTTACTCTGATGGAAACACAAGTTGTTCTGCATTAATCAATAGTTTTCTTCCTTGGTGGTTGTTTCATCTACTCCTACAGTAAATCTTGATGCAGCGCCGCCTCTGGTGGAGAGTGGAACATGTCCGATTCGTCTGAGTTGTGCAGTGTGTTTGGGTCCAGAAGACTGAACCGACTCCCCAATCGTACCGAGCCTTGTGGACTATCCAGATGTGAATACATCCTAAGACACTTTTCAGTTTTTGCAATGATCTGCTGTTTTCCAGGAAGTGATGTAGTGTCTGGAGGCAGAGCTACAGTTTGAATCCTGGTCAAGGTAATGTTTAAGTTTCAGCATAAACAAAATGAGCTAGTTTCTGATTGGTCCTTGAGCCTCCAGCTGTCCTGTTTGTTTACACTGTTGCACCTGTTGAATAAAGATTCATTTCACTTAAATGTGTCTTCTCTCCACATGTATGTGTTGCCTCACCCCTACTCTAAATTTAGAGCCACAGTTCTGAATGTGTTATGATGTAAAAATAGCAAAGAGGGAAGCCGGCTCAGCGAAGCAGACAGGACAGACGGAGCGTAGCCCAGTTACACTAACAGGAGAGCAGACTAAAGACATCCCAGTAGAAACAAATGGGAAAGATTGAACACATGGTTCTCTTTATTGTATGCTGTTATTTACAAAAAGGAATACAGAAAAGGAAAGACTGAGGAAAGAGAAGGACAAGTGAGTTAAGTTCTGTATTTTAGTCCATCTCAATCAAAACATATTCATTAAGTTTCTATGTTCATATTTAGATTAATATTATTCTGATGTTTGCAAGGAAATATAATTTAGTTACAGGTTGCTATGCTAAGCTAGGGCATATTTAAGCTAGGCTAACTGTGTAAATTGGCGGTCATGTGAAGGCATCCCAGGACAATGGTGAAGGAGAAATCATAAAGAAATGTAAACAACTGCAACCACTTTACTTTAACATGACCCCAATGCATATTCTTGCTTCCATTTTTATCATTTTATGCAAGCTCTTGCATTTGCATAAGGAATTTCATTCCTACAGATTCATTAAGTAATAGATATTTAAAACTGAGCAGAAACTGACTTGTCAAGCTTCATAAACCTCATGTTTTATGATTGTTGTACACAGAAGAACTATTTCTGAGCTTCAGGACACTTTTGCCTTAAACTTCATAAGAATTGCAGACGTTTGACAGCTGAGTTGAGCCATGCTGTCACATTAAACTCTTTAACAGGGCTTGTTTTTACAGCAGACGCTTGGACGTGACAGCCTGAAATGCACAGGTGTTCCAGACAGTGACATATCCCTTTTAGATGAGCTTGAGCTGCTTTGCATGCTGGGTCAAAGCCATGGTTTACTTAGAGACTAAAGAGAATTTAGCCATTATAAATGCTATTTGTTCCACTTGTTAAAATATCCACTGTGAAAAGGTCTATTTAACTGTGACTCACTGTGCATGGCTAACATGTCACTGCTAGCATAATAGACTTTAATCTCAGGCCAAACTGTTGGTGGTTACATGTGGTTTAGATCAATGTTAACAAAGATTAAGAAGTGTAGGATAAAAATGGCCATCTTAACCATGTATTTTGTCTCTGGTTGATGCCTGTTACTCTGCTTAGCTAACATGAAGCATGCTCTCATATGCTAGCTAGCTCATATGCTCTCAATGCATTAGAAATGCTAACTCACGTTTGAGGGCAATCTCTTAAATACTAATAAATGTGCCCATTCACATGTGTTGAATAACCTCCCCTCCTCCACATCACAGCTTGAAAACAATGAAACAGTAGCAAATGCCAAACGGAGAGGTACTGGAGTCTATTCCATCAGCCAAGAGATGGGTTATACACCTGATGGGTCACTGGTTCAGTTGAAGGGAATGAGCCCATTGTCTATTGCATCAATCTTCCCCCTTCCAGGAAGTCTTCTGTAAAGCCTTTTTAAATGAGACTTCGACATAGCTATCCACCCATCCGTCTATTCTTTTTTGCCCGCTTAGTGAGCTGGAGTAAACCAGCTGGGTGAGACACCTTGGATAGGTCTAATTGTAATATTCACCTTGCAGCATATCATAAATAGCCAAGCTAGCATCAGATGCTAGTAGCAAAGCAGTATGGATGATTAAAAGAAAGGATTTTGTGCCTGCATTTTACAAAAAAATCCAGAAATCAAAATGTGGCAGGCCACATGAAACTAGTGAGTTGTAACACGGGATGACGGGATGGGAGGACAGGATCATTGTAGTCATCCTGGTCGTGGATGTCTGTTTAGGTGCATATATGTTAAGATCACTGCTGTTTGATCCAAGGAAGTGGACAGGGATGCCTGTAGTCATTTCCTAATTTGAAATCATGCCTAGTTAGCTGCTTTAGTGAGGCTCAGTGATAAATCCCAGAGTAAATTCTGCAGACAGTCTGGGATTAAGGCTGGTGCTCTTTGAGTTCACCACATCACCATTTGCTCTGTTGCTCGTCTCCAATCATTTAATGGGTCAATCCAGTATTAATATATACATCATAGGTGCACTGGGTTACTTATTAATCTGTTTTTTATCTATTAAAACAGCAGCTTGGACCGTACCCACGTTTTCTATTGACATTGTAGAGCTGTAGCTATTCTGCTTGCAAAGGCAGAAAGCTTCTCCATCATTCCCAACTCAGCTCTGTTTTCTTTCTGTTGCTTCTAGAAGCATGTTGTTGGCTTAGGTTTAAATATAGAGTCATGCTTTCTGCCTGGTGTCACAGCTAAATGACCTGGTCTCTAAGACTGCTGAGAACAGGACCAGAAAGGCATCAAATCTTTAACTTAGTTATTGCCAAGGTTAAGAGGGAAGTAGGCCCAAATGTAGGACAGAAAGCAGATAATGGTGTCTAAGGCGTGAAAGAGGGTAAATACTGGGACACGGACAGGCAGGAAAATCATCCGACTGAAAGTTTGATCCAGTCTGCTTGACTTCTAAAAACTTCTGAGGCGGAAGTGTTTCAAGCGCTGTTTTGATATGTTGCTTTGGCATACCAAAAGTCACATGACCACCCCAACCAACTGAGGCCTTGTTGGTCAGACATGTTGAACTGCTTCATAGGAATTTTAAAGGGACTGGTCTTGTTAGTCTCGGTGCGTTTTAAGGTAATGAGTAATATTCATATGTTTTATTTCCAGACGTAGTCAGAAGTTTCTTCATGGAAGTCGTGCCCTACAAGGTGAGCTAAACTTTTTCTCAGGTGTGGGTTTTTTTATATTTCCACGTGAGAAAAGTAAAACCCAGAACAAAAGCATAGAATTATGACTTATCAACTTCTAAATTTTAACAGTGATGGGCTGTTCTGTCTGTTTGATTAATAAATCCCAGAACAGCTGAGATGCTGTGTAAATGTAACTATGGGCAGAGGTTCTCCAGTCTTGAGACAAACTCATCTAAAAAACTGAAACAGTCACAGAAAATCAGCATAAAATAGAAACCTTTGTAATAAAATGTATCCCAGCTTGATTGTCTGTGTAAGGCTAAAAGTGTCATGGCCCATGCTCATTCCCACTCCCTGCTTCCTGTTGACCATATTTGGATCACCAATCATCACTGCTATTAGGACAGCGCAGCTGGAGGATATCAAGTCATCATTCTCATCCCCATATAAACCTCACCCGGACCTCCAGTCATCGCTGGATTATACTACTCATCGTGGTAACCAGTCGTGCACCTGATCTTAATCGTATTGTATCTGAACCAATCTAACTTGTATCCTCTCTCTTCCAAGAACCGTACCTGAACCTCGTCCACACCCCGGAGAATCTTGTCTGCCCGCTCCAGCCCGTCCTTCCAGCAAACCCTGCATACTTCACTGCACAGTTCTAATAAAGTGTCTTTGATCATTCTCCGAGCGCTCCTCTCCTTGGATCCATACACCCAATCCCTGACAAAAAGTAGAGTTTCCCTCCTCTGTCAAAGCCTTTCTGACCCTTAATGAAGAAGATTTTTATTCCTGACTTACAGCATTCCAAGTTTGGCTTCCCATCGTTCTTCTCTATGTTTTTCTCTGTGCTTTATTTTTTGTTCATGGCTTTGTGGTGCTTCTGGACATTTTGCTTCCAACACTGTGGCATCCGTTAACTTTACTAAAGCAGCACTTGTGTTAGTAACACAGATACGTGACACTTGTGTGACTTGTAGAGAGAAGTTTAAATCAGGAGATTAGAGGATGATGACGTATAGTCGTGAAACTACAACGTGCAGAGCTTTTTAAGCATAAAGTGGAAAGTCTGCATCTGGCAGCATGATTATATGCACATACTTAAGACATGTAACAGCTCTGTTTCCTCTGCTGGTATGTATATCTCAGGTAACAGGATGTTGTCAAAGAAAGAAGAGAAGAGGTCATTTGGTAACAGGAATCTTCGAGACCAGTGGGAGAAGAGAGCCCAAAGTGTGGCTGACCAGTGCAAACAGGAGGCCGAATGGAGGGAAAAAAGCTCCCTTAAAGTGTGAGAAAGAAAAATTTTAATGCTGCTGCACCACCACAGCAAAGCTACTTTTGGTCTAGGAAAAGGCGTCATAACGACTAGCTGCCTGGTTAAGACCTTTTTATTTCCTTCAGCCATGTCTAGTCATGTAGTCAGATTAAAAGCTGCAGCACAGAGGATGCAGGTCGCAGCATTCCGGATCAGTCTGGAAATCCTGTCTCCGTTTTCACTGCAACAAGATGTGGGCGCAGTTAATTAACCAGAGAACAAGAGACATGATGTCAGCATCACAGTCCCAAAACAAGGCGGGAGGAGGTGAGGAGGCAAGAAGAGATCAGGAGGTAGGAGGAGATCAGAAGGCAGGAGGAGGTGAGGAGGCAGGAAGAGATCAGAAGACAAGAGGAGAACAGGAGGTAGGAGGAGATCAGGAGGAGGTGAGGAGGTAGGAGGAGAACAGGAGGTAGGAGGAGATCAGGAGGCAGGAGGAGGTGAGGAGGTAGGAGGAGAACAGGAGGTAGGAGGAGATCAGGAGGCAGGAGGAGGTGAGGAGGTAGGA
>JBAFTB010000022.1:292201-303025 GCA_037177355.1 Melanotaenia trifasciata
TACCGAGTCGTCCTCTTCATCAGGTCCACCTTCTAGTACCAGGTCGTCCTCTTCATCTGGTCCACCTTCCAGTACCGGGTCGTCCTCTTCATCTGGTCCGCCTTCCAGTACCGAGTCGTCCTCTTCTTTAGGACCACCTTCCAGTACCGAGTCGTCCTCTTCTTTAGGACCACCTTCTAGTACCGAGTTGTCCTCTTCATCAGGTCCACCTTCTAGTACCGGGTCGTCCTCTTCATCAGGACCGTTCTTTGGTTCTGCTGCTGAGACAACATTTGCTATCAGAAGTAAATAACCTGAAAGATGAAGCATGACCAATCAGGGAGAAGAACAGGGCCGTTTCAGACCTCTAAGATCTGCAGTCTGCCGCCAGCAGGGGGCAGTGTGTAGCTCATTCTCCTGCTGAGGAACTCACCGTGTGCAGTTCATAATGGATGAAATCAGGTGGTCTGAAATGTTCTCGCCTTTGCAGCTGCAACATAAATTCCAGTCAGATGTTTGATCCTTTGTGAAGAAACACAAGTTTACCTCAGTTTTCCCCGCATGACAGATGGTGTTTGGTTTTTCTGTTAACAGATGAGAAATATCACATGGAGGTATCCAGTATTTAGAGATCATGTTGAAATGTTAAAGGGGAGCTGAACAACACACTAGTACCACATCAAAACAATGAACCTAGAAAAGGTCAAGCACTCTAACATATAAAAACTCCACTGTATCTTTGGCATTTAATAAAATATTCAGGTCAGAATCTTCCCTTCATTTAGAGAGAAACAGAAAATAAGAAGCCTGGAGTTCTACCAGAGAAAACCGAGGATCTGCTCCATCTTCCTGGTATCATCTTGAAATGCTTCTGTCGTACTGGATCTTTAGAAAAGTCTGACAGCTCTGAACTTCCTGGTTTGAAATGCAAGAAATGGCCTGGATCTTGCAGACCAAGAACATACCTATTTTAATTTACACATGCGTGTTCATCATTCACCTGCTGCATTATTCCACTCACCAGTAGGGGGTAATATTGAGACCAGTTAAACCAGATGGAAGGTCACATCGGACCCTGTTCTATGACACCACTGCTAAATAAACCAATCACTGGACTCCTCTACTGTCTCCATAGATATCATGTTTCCCTCCCACAAGCACTGTCTCACGTGGGAGGCTCCTCTGAATCCCCCCTACAAACCCGGGCTCCAGTTGGAATGTAGAAGACAGGTGGTGGTGGATCCTTCGGCTTCTTTACTCCCAGAATTCATTTCACACAAGACGCCGGGAAATGAGCAACAAAGCTAGGAAGAGTATGTTTTTAATGACCTCACTTAGTAGAAATGTGACAAAACCAAGTACATAAAATTGTTTGTTAAACATAGCATCAAAATTCTGTAATATTTGATATTCCTGGATTTTAAAGGGGTTAATGAAGAGAGTACCGTCTGGAAAACAGCAGGTAGCCTCAGATAGTTTTTTATTATTTTACATCACGACTCGGTCTGAGTTAACTAAAGAATCCCATGATATGCAAATTTGGGAATTTCAGAGTTTAACTGATTCAGCGTCAGTGGGTTAGAATCTGATGACCACAGTCTAGACTCTGAAAAAAGTGGTCCTGTGGTTCAAACTGATCATAGTGGTCGAGACTCTGATGACAGTGATCCAGACTCTGAAGGCCACAATCCAGACTCTGATGTCAGCAGTCCAGATTTACATTGTGGCGGTCCACAGTTCAGATTCTGATTATGGTGGGCCAGACTACGGTCCGGACTCTGATGACAGGGTCAGGACTCTGATAAAAGCACTCCAGAGTCTGATAATGGGGTCCAGACTCTGAAGATGGTTGTCCGGACTCTGGTAACGGTAGTCCAGGCTCTGATGACCACAGTCCAGACTCTGATAACAGTGGACCAGGCTTAGATTGTGGTGGTCTAGACTGTGATGACTACAATCCATACTCTGAACACCGCAGTCCAGACTCTGATGATGGTAGTCCAGACTCTGACGACTACGGTCCAGAATCTGATAACAGCGGTCCAGAATCTGATGACCATGGTCTAGACTCTAATGACTGTGGTCCAGATTTAGATTGTGGTGGTCAACACTTGGTGGTCAGTGGTCCAGACTCTGATGATGGTGGTACAGGATTAGATGGTGGTGGTCCAGACGCTGACAACGGTAGTCCAGACTCTAATGACAGTGGTTTAGAATCTGATGACTACAGTCTAGACTCTGAAAAAAGTGGTCCAGTCTTTGATGACAGTGGTTCAGACTGATCATAGTGGTCGAGACTCTGATGACAGTGATCCAGACTCTGAAGGCCACAATCCAGACTCTGATGTCAGCAGTCCAGATTTACATTGTGGCGGTCCACAGTTCAGATTCTGATTATGGTGGGCCAGACTACGGTCCGGACTCTGATGACAGGGTCAGGACTCTGATAAAAGCACTCCAGAGTCTGATAATGGGGTCCAGACTCTGAAGATGGTTGTCCGGACTCTGGTAACGGTAGTCCAGGCTCTGATGACCACAGTCCAGACTCTGATAACAGTGGACCAGGCTTAGATTGTGGTGGTCTAGACTGTGATGACTACAATCCATACTCTGAACACCGCAGTCCAGACTCTGATGATGGTAGTCCAGACTCTGACGACTACGGTCCAGAATCTGATAACAGCGGTCCAGAATCTGATGACCATGGTCTAGACTCTAATGACTGTGGTCCAGATTTAGATTGTGGTGGTCAACACTTGGTGGTCAGTGGTCCAGACTCTGATGATGGTGGTACAGGATTAGATGGTGGTGGTCCAGACGCTGACAACGGTAGTCCAGACTCTAATGACAGTGGTTTAGAATCTGATGACTACAGTCTAGACTCTGAAAAAAGTGGTCCAGTCTTTGATGACAGTGGTTCAGACTGATCATAGTGGCCCAGACTCTGATGACTATGGTCTAGACTCTGATGGTGGCAGTCCAGACTCTGATGACCACAGTCCACACTCTAATAGCAGTGGTTTAGAATCTGATGACTACAGTCCAGACTCTGATGATGGTGGTTTAGAATCTGATGAATACAGTGTGGACTATGATAACAGCAGTCCAGAATCTCATGACCATGGTCCTGACTCTGATGACTGTTGTCCAAAATCTGATAACCACAGTTCAGACTCTGATAACGGTGGACCAAAATCTGATAACCACGGTCCAGACTCTGACAACAGTTGTCCATACTCTCATAACGGTGCTCCAGGCTCTGATGGCCACAATCCAGACTGATGACGGTGGTCCAGACTTTGATGGTGGCGGTCTAGACTATGATGACTACGGTCCAGACTTTAATGATTGTGGTCCAGAATCTGATTATGGCGCTATAGATGTTGATGGTGCTGGTCCAGACTTTGACGACAGTAATCCAGACTGTGATGACTGTGGTCCAGACTTTGAACATGGCAGGTCAGGCACTGCTGACGGTGGTCCAGACTCTGATGACTACAGTCCAAACTCTGATAATGGTGGTCCAGACTTTGATGACGGTGGTTCTGACTGATCGTGGTGGTCCAGACTCTAATAACGGGGCTCCAGGCTTAGATGGTGGTGGTTCAGACTCTGATGGTGGTGGTCCAGACTCTGATCACTGTGTTCCAGACTCTGATGATGGTGGTCCAGAGTCTGATGACAGTGGTTCAGACTGGTTATGGTGATCTAGACTCTCATTATCTGATGATGGTGGTATAGACTCTGATGGTGCCGGTCCAGACTCTGATGGCCACAGTCCAGACTCTGATAACAGGGGTCCAGGCTTAGATGGCGGTGGTCTAGACTCTGATGACTACAGTCTAGACTCTGATGACGGTGGTCCAGACTTGGATAGTGGTGGTGTAGAATGATGACGGTAGTCCAGACGCTGATTACGACCGTCCTGACTCTGATGACCGTGGTTTAAACTGTGATGACCCCAGTCCAGACTTTGATGACAGCAGATTCAAACAAGTTTCACTCAAACATTCATTCCATTGTGTTTTCGCCAGTCTAATCAAAATATTCTTGAAAGTAGTTAAATAGTGTCTTTAGGTCCATTCTGGTTCACAGCGGGGAGGATTTGGCCAGCCTGACAGATTTTATAGATCACTGCTACGACAGAATCGTCATGAGGAAGCCAAACCAAACATCTACCTCCTCCACCTCATCCAAGGCCAAGAGACAGTGAAACCAGGATTCACCTGCAGCTATTTCACCAACAGGGAATGACTCAACAGATGTTCTGATCTCCATAGATAAGAAACTCAGTAGTTTTGATGTGGGTTTGAGCCTGGTAGAAATTCTCCACAAGGAGTTCCAGACATTGTGTGAATCACTGGAATTCAGCCAGAGGCAGGTGGAAACTCTGGCTGTACACAACGCCGGTGTCAGAGAGTCGGTAAAATCCCTCACCGAGAGGTTGACCCGACTCTCGGAGGAAAATAAGAAGATGAAGGAAACGGTGTTCGATCTGCAGGCACAGAGCATGAGAGACATTCTGGTATTTGCAGGGATTCCAGAGCAGATGGAGGAGGACCCCGAGACCACGGTGAAAAACTTCATCCAGACTCACCTGAAGCTCCCAGAGGAAATGTGAAAAACATCTCCTTTCACAGAGTCCATCGTCTGGGCGGACTAGTCTCCGCTGCTTATCGCTCATAAAGTACCGTCCGTTTAGTTTAAGCTGTTGATAGACGACATCTTTATAAACGTAAACGAACACAATATGATGAGTTGACGTCAGTCACCACTTACCTGTGTTTGTTTTTTCAACATTCATTATGGAATTAATGAGGGTAAGAAAAGAAAAAAAGCAGTAAAACAAACATCGAAAAGTGATTTTGTGCTAAAGACGCTATCGATGCACTAAAAGATGACTTGATGATGTTTATAGGGAAACAGAAGTAGACATGGCATACATTTATATACATATATAAACCATTATATGATAGAAGTTGCCGACTTATAATTAACTATAAAAGTTAGAGATATAAAAATTTAACTTTATCAGATTAAGAACTGAAGAATCTGAAAGGAGATATAAAACATATAAAAACAAGTTAACCGACATAATAAGAAGCAGTAAAACATGATATTCTAGGAAAAAGCTGAACGAGATGAAGAATGATATAAAAGCATCTGGGACAGAGAAAACGACGCTTCCAGAGTACTTTACTGGTAACTGAGGTGGTAACTATGACAGGAAGGACGTAGTAAATGGAATGAAGAACTTTTTTATTAATGTTGGACCAGAGGTGGCAGCAAAGAATCCAGATCATGGAAAAGTCGTTGTGAGTGGATCACTGCTGAGGAATCATCCTCATTCAATCTTCCTCTGAGCGGCGGATGATTGGAGGTGAAATCTGTTGTCATGACCTGTAACAACAAGCTGTCTACTGACGGTGACGGCATCGATATGGTATTGATAAAGACAGTTATTAATTGCATTTTAAAGCCACTAACTTATATTTGTAATTCATTATTCCAAACTGGCTCATTCCAAAGAAAATAGCTAAAATAATACTGTTATTTAAACAAGGGAACAAACATCAGGACACAAACTGCCGGCCTGTGTCCCTCCTCCCACAATTCTCAAAAATACTAGAAAATTTTTTTAACAAAAGACCAGAAAACTTCCTGAATAAATATGAATTACTGAACTACAGTCAGGATGGATTTAGAGCAAAGAGTTCAACGTCGTTGGCATTAATGGAAGCAACGAAGAAATAAAGAATGCACTGGATGAAGGAAAACATTCAACTGCTATATTCATAGATTTTAGAGAAGCATTTGACACCATAAATCATCAATAATTATCAATAACCTGCAGCTGTACGGAGTTAGGGGAGAGGATCGAGCTGGACTACTCGTTATTTGTGTGAAAGACAACAGTTTGTGAAGATGGGACGTCATGTGTCTGGATGTATGGAGATTACCTGTGGTGTCCCCCAGGGGTCACTACTGGGCCCCAAATAGTTTAACATATACATAAATTATATATTTCAAGTCTCTAAACTGCTAAAATTAATATTATTAATTATATTATTATTATTATTATTATTAATATTATTATATTATTATTTTTAAAATGCCCTTAGTGAGAAGCACCAGGATAGGTTTTTATCTGTTTGTGGGTCAAACTGTGGACCCAGATGGGGGAAGAACACAGGCGGGGTCCAAATATCCAAATATTTAAATCAGTATATAAAGAGATGGTATTTGATCGGTACAGAATGTTCTGGAATAGATGGAGTATTTCTCTTATAATTATTGTTATTATTGTTTTATTATCATTATTATTATTGTTCTTACTGAGAAACTCCATCATTAGAATCGATTATTTAAGCTTATACATTACGTAACATAATAAGGATAATATTACTATATGGTATCATTATTTTTATTATTCCTGTATTGTTGTTAGCGCGATGATTATTGTTATTACATAGTTTCATGATAAAAACATATTCCATAGGGAGATATTGATTGTATTAGCACAACTGTTTCTGTGGAATTGTTTGGTGGTAGAGAGAATGTGATAGAATCTGAAAATTGTTGTAATTTACAGGGGTGGGATTACATAAGTTTTTGCGTCCACCCACTCCTTCTGAACTTTTTATGTTTTCTGTTTTTGGTTATGTATTTTTATTTTTGTTTTTATTTGTCATTATGTTCAAATAAACATCAATCAATTATACCCACATAGACGCAGATACAATGTAAGATTCACAGAATATTATTCACAAAATATGCTTGCAAAGGTTTTAAGAAGAAAACTCTCTGCATTATGAAACTATGATCTTCATTCTTCTAACATTCTCTCCTGTTTATGATTTCTTCTGTCCATTGGAAATGCTTTTGTATGTAGACACACAACCCCAGCAGTGAGATGTCCGTTTCTGTCCAGCGTCCCTTCTGCGTCTGGCCTATTAGACATGTAGATGTTGAAAGGTATCTGAAAGTACCTGAATTCTTGGAATAAGATATGCCAGATGACAGCGACCACACCAATTTAATGGCAAAATAAGTTTTTTTTTCCACAGATCCAGAACATGCTTGTACTTTCAAACTAAAGCATGAAACCAGTACATGCACAAAAATGCGGCTGAGTACTTTTTCTAAATCTTGATACATAAAGCATAATGATAATAAACTTAATACATAATTCTTCTTACATTTCTCTCCTGTTTATCATTATTAGTATACTGATAACACATGTATTTATCATCACTGGATATGGAACAGTCATCCCTGCACCTGAAACATTCATTGCAGCACCTAAAACGGTCGTCAGACAGGTTGCTGAGTGACGGGAAATACCTCCTTATGTCACTCATGTCCAGGAAGTGTGCACCGTTGTGATGACCTATGGTGAATGTGACCAACACACTTGCCACAGCAGCCACATTCACCGGCCAAGGCTGCAGGTGTGGAGTGAGGAATCAGAGAGAACATGTAGCAGCTGGTATCAGTGAATTTCAGAGCGGTCAGCTTTGCCAGCTGATACCAGTGTCATGCTCATCATGATGATCAATCAGATGATGTTTCACCAGCTCTCCAGAAGGGGGCAGCATCAGCCACCATGTGGACCATAAAAGGAAGAGGCAGATGAGCATTGCTCCACAGCATCTGCACTTGAGCCCCTGTAGTTGATAGTAGGTCACGGTTGTTGTTAGTCACTACTTTGGTGCAGAAACCCATGTCAGTCTACCCACTTGGATCAGGTAACTTGAAATCTACTTCTGGAGATGGTGATGGTGGTGGGTGCTGTGAAGGTAGAAGGTGCTCATCTGTCGTAGGGACATGTTTGCAGTGGTTGCCAGTGGTCAGGAGCACCTGGTATGGACCTGGGAACCTCTGGGCCACCAATGCTTTCTCCTGAGGTTCTTCACCACACCCCAGTCACCTGGGTTCAGGGAGTGCGGCACGGTCTCAGCTGGTTTCAGGTTAGCTGCTTTCACCACCTGTGAAACTTCAGAAAGCACATGGGATGAGGTTTTGCAATAACCCAACATTGAGTACTCACCAATGGAGATTTCAGGTAGAAGCCTATGTTCTGCTTCTACTCCAAGATCAGGAGGCCAGCCAAAGAGAACTTGAAAGGGACTGAGGTCCAACCTTGTCCGGTTTCTCATCCTCATGTAGGCCAGGAGGAGGTAGAGAGCTGTTAGCATGCAGGGCAGAGGAGTGGATAAGGAGAAGGAAGACGACGTCATGAGAGTGAGACAGACAGAAGTTATAGTTCCTGCCATGGTCAGCTACCTGAGACGAGTTCAAAACCGGCTTACCGTCCAGTTTCTAGAACCGTGTCTGTCTACAGCACACCAGCTTAATGAATGAAAGTCATGGACAAACAAGCATTTCAGAACATTATTGACTTTTACTCAAACCGTTCACAGGATAGGATCATATATGCACATCCCACCATAAACATCGTCATCTGCTCGTTCCTGTAACTTAGAAAAGATAAATTATTATAAAACCAGAACCTTGTATGACTGAAGGCTGAAGTCGACGGCTCTGCATGGCCCCTTTGGAAGCAACAATCATCAGCAGTGTGATGACACAAATTAAACAGCACCTGTGAACATGCTGATAATACCCTCCACCTATAAAAGTTCATCCCAAAATGTTATAAGTGTCAATATCATGTTAGATTTTGAAATGCATGAACACATATTTTGGAAAAACAAGATTTATTGTTTACGTCTTTTTCTACATACGGATCCACGTCATGAATCCGGCTTATCAGGATAATAAAGATGTGTTCTGATTAACGTCATCAGTTAGCGTCATGAAACACAGCAACCAGCCCTGTGGAGGCAGGTAGAGCAGCGTCCTGGAAATGGTCCGGACTCTCGGTTGGATCCTGGTCTAGATAGTGGCGTGGACTGTAGTCTTAACTCTGGTCTGTAGTCTGCACTCTGGCCTGGAATCTAGTTTGGATCCTGGACCAGACTATGGCCTTGACTTTAGTCTGGACCCTGATCTGCATTCTAGTCTCGACCATGGCCTGAACGCTGGTTTGGACTGTGGCCTGGAATTTGGGCTGGACCTTGGTCTGGACCATGGCCTGGACATTAGTCTGGACTCTGGTCTTGAATCTAGTCTGGACCCTGGTCTGGACCATGGCCTGCACTCTAGTCTGGACCATGGTCTGGACTCTGGCCTGGAATGTGGTCTGGAACATGTCTGGGACTCTGGGTCATGGCTGGATCATGGCCTGGAGTCTAGTCTGGACCCTGGTCTAGACCATAGAGTGGACTGTAGTTTGGATCCTGGTCTAAACTGTGGCCTGGATTCTGGTCTGGTTCATGGCCTGGTTTCTAGTCTGGATTCTGGTCTGGACCATGGTCTGCACTCTTGTCTACACCGTGGTGTTGACTCTAGTTTGGATCGTGGGCTTGCCTCTTGTCTGGACTCCAGTATGGACTCTAGTCTTGACCGTGGCCTAGACACTAGTTTCGATCCTGGACTGGACCGTGGCCTGCACTCTAGTCTGGACCATGGTCTAGACCATCGCCTGGACCATCGCCAGATTCCGGTATCCATATCCAGTATCTTCTAGCTCCGCCCCTGTTCGTACATCTGAAACCATCAGGTTTCCAGATTTTGGGCAGTTTGGGGAAAATCGGAATTCTGATGATCAGTTTCTTCCTTTCATCTCTTTTATGGGATCTCAAACAGTTAATGAAGTTGCGCGTGACGCTGCGGAGCACCTTAAATGCGGAGGTCCTCCTCTTCCTCTTCCTCCGGCTCTGTAAAGGTGACCGGGTCTCGCGCTCCGCGCTCATTATTTAACGTCTTCAAGTTGAGCGGCACGCGGAAGACGCGCCTGACGCAGTTCCGATCCGGACAGGTTCGGATGGACTAAGCTGCGCGCCGTCCACACTTTTTCTTTTTCTTCTTCGTGGCTTCATTCTCATCCCGGCTCGCCGCGTGGACTTCTGGATGCTGGTGGAAGCACGCGCATGCGTTGCTGTGGGATAATTTTGCAGCCGAAGTTGCATCTCGTGGAAGCAGGATGTGGACCACCGGGGCTCGCGCCTGCTGCTGGTCTCTGCTGGTCTCTGCGGTCTGCGGTGCGCAAAGGTGAGGTCTGAGCGCGTGCTTGTCCCGCAGGCCCAATGTCCTGTCTCTAAGCTGAAATGTGTCCTCTGTCCTCAGCGCCAACGAGCCCAGCAACATGTCCTACGTGAAGGCCACCGTGGACAAGCTGCTGAAGGGCTACGACATCCGTCTGCGGCCGGACTTTGGAGGTAAAAGCTGCCGGAGGCACGTGACGTTCCGCACGCGGCTGCCGCAGCTAACTAACGCTCTGCTGTCATGTTCCACAGGCGCGCCCGTGGACGTGGGCATGAGCATCGACATCGCCAGCATTGACATGGTGTCTGAAGTCAACATGGTAAGTTGAGCGTGCGCGTGACAGTTTCCGCAACACAAACAAATGAGAGGGTGGAAATCCGCGTGAGACCGTTCTGCAGCGCGAGCTCGTAATGAAACTACAAACACTTTCCCTCTTCCTCCTCTCCCTCCTCTTCCTCTCTTCTCCATCTGCATTGAGTCAGATGATGAACGGATCAGTTCGTCTAGACCGACTGGACTTTGATCTGCCCGAGCTCCACCTGCTCCTCCACCAAGGAGCGGTGGTGTGTATCTGTGGGGTAGATGTGATGGATATTTTACCCTTTAGCTGATCTACAGAAGTTTTCCAGCATTTCTGTCCCGTCCAGGAGGAGATGCACAGCTGAGCTGGAGTTGGTTTAGTGAGGATAGCAGGTAAATAGTAGCAGGAAGAACTGGAAATGAGGAAAAAGTGGA
>JBAFTB010000022.1:550035-561044 GCA_037177355.1 Melanotaenia trifasciata
ATGACATCAGAAGCAGGGTTGCAGAAGGGAACGGAGAAAGGGAGGCCAGGTTTCTGTTATCAAAAACAACAAAAAAAAAAAAAAAAAAAAAAAAACTTAATGCACGATTAAAAAAAATAACGGCATTAATTAAGCGTTAACATGCCCAGCACTAATATATATATATATATATAGTATCACTCAGTGGCTCAGTGGACAGAGTGGTTGTCTTGTAGGCTGAGGGTTGCCGGTTTGATCCATAAACCTGCACCGAAGACACCAAACCCCTACCTGGTCCTGGGGCGTGGTCAGTGCCCTGCATGGCAGCTTCCGCCATCAGTGTGTGAATGTGATGTATATGTAAAGTGCTTTGGGTAAAAGTGCTATATAAATACAGACCATTTATCAAAAAATTTAAAATAAACACATTTAATCAATCAATAAATCTGCTAATAACTACTTAGATGGGTCATTAATTAATATTGGAAATCAATATATAATAATAAATATATAGTTACTTGTCAGTAATGAATAAAAATTGGAACAAATTTATGAATAAATTACCATCATCATCATTATCCTCATCAATCAGTGTTCCCCTCCAACATGACTTAAATAAATGGACCCAACAGCCTATGCAGTACTCCACAATGACTCACTAATCTGAGTCAGATGTGTTGGAGCAGGGACACAATGAAAACCTGCTGGACTGTAGCCCCTGTAGACCTGAACTGAATAGCCCGGATGTACATGTTAAATCCATTTCTGCTCCCTTGCGTACGTAAACAGCGACGTCCGTTTCAAACGCCGTCCTCGTGCTTCCATGCATGTTTTACGTTGTCATTGTTGAGTCAGTTCCTCCACTAGGGGGCAGTGCTAAGGTCAGAGTTCAGTCCCGCGAGCCGGCGTCAGTTTCAGACCCCGTTTAGCGGCAGTAACACGTCGCAGTCAAGTTGTTTCCAACCGCCCAACGTACCCTAGACACTCACATATAATCTTTCTTCAAAAGCTCGCGCAATTTCTACAGTTGTCCTCATCTTCATTCTTCTTCTGCTTTTTTGTTTCATTCCTGATCCTCTTCTTCTCTGGTTCATTCCTTTCCCCGGTCGCAGGTCAGCTTGGCAGTGGTAGCACTGAGCTCACAGAGGTGGGCTTGGGTCTGGAGAACCTGGGTTCAACCCCCCAACTGCTCCCCGGGCGCCCACTGCTCCTAGCAGCAAGGACGGGATAAATGCAGAGAAAGAATTTCCCAGCTGGGATTAATAAAATAGAATAAAATTAAAAAATAAATAAATAAATAAAAATATTCTGCTCAGCACTGCCCCCATGACCTCCGGTAGTATTGCTCGGTCTTCTGCTAAGCTCCCTGAAAACGGACCAGATTACGTACGTTTCCGTCTTCTGCGTCCAGCATAAATGTGCCTCAAGGCTGGAAAACCGTCAGAATCTTCATAAACAAGGAGGAAAAGGTGGTTTTTGGTGGATTCTGTTCACCGCCGTAACAAGGCACTGGATGCCCAAATTCAGCTTCTCTCCCCAAGATCATGCCAAAGTCAGATTTTTAGGGTGTCTGTAAGAATCTCTCATTTTCATGTTCCTGAACTTATCAGATTAGGGTTTAGAGCAATAGATGTTGCCGATTTAAACAAGTTTAACCCTTTTGTTCCCAGTTTTTCTCCTTCCAGATGTGTCAGCAAACCGGCCGTGAACATAAAAACCTCTGGATGGGAGACAAGAAGAGCTCATTCTCTTTCAAGGGATTATAAACTAATGAAAACATAAATATTAATATGCCATTTATTGCTCATGGATCTCCAGAATCCTCTTCACAGATCCACAAACTTCACCATCACTCTGAACCAGATACCAGAACTGTAAGACGGAGAGGAAAGGTCCATCCTTAGCTCATGAGAAACCTGATTCTAATAAGTGTGTTAGCATGACACTCCCACTATTTCATTCTTGTGCATTTTGTAATGCCCCCTGGGCTTTCTCTACCCCATCAAAGACTCTGCCTGGTCCAGCAGCTCTGATCCAGCTGGCAGCAGGCCCGGCTGGAGGGGAAGTGCCTGCCTACATCAGATCCTGATGTGGGACAGCTGCCAGACCGGGCTGCTGGACTCCCAATGTGGAACTTTTGGCAGCCATGTTTATGAGTTTTATGTTATTTTGTTCACAATCCTGGTTCGGGAAAGGTCTACGAGATAGAAACGAAGCTCAGATAAAATCTACTAATGTGAAACAGAACTTTATTGGAAGCCAATTCATCAGGTTTGATGCAACAAATGTCTTCAGAGAAAAAACTTCTTCCATCTGGTTCATATTTCTGATGTAATTGGTTGTACTTCATATCAGAGATTCAACATTTTCTCGGTAGTGTTCGGAGACCAGCTGCTCCACATCAAACCAGCTCAAGCTGGTGTAAAATTGTGTGTAAACATAATGAGGAGATCAAGCAGAAGTGTCGAGGCTGGACGCCAGATTTTCTCCAAAGATACGAGGAAAACAACTTTTATTCCTTCTCACACACCTGCAGGCAAACCCACATCTGCTCGTTCTGTTTCGTACAGGCTTCGTACTTCGTACAGTTTCCCTTAAGGCTACCGCTGGTGGGTTCATCCCAGCACTGAAGAGTTAGGTCAACGCCCACCTACAGGGTGGGCCCACCTCGGCCTCTAGCAAAAACAGGACTTGGAGATTTTCTGGGTTATTGCATGTAGGTGTGTTTATGCTTGTGGCTCTGAACAGACCCAGTGAGGCATCGACTACATCCTGCTTGGCCTTAACCAGCGATAGCCTCAAAGGGCAGAGACTGAGATAGAACCTTGGTTACGAACTGTGACGGATACTATGAGTTTAGGCTTTGCTCTGTAAGTTTTGGGCCTCACTAGCTCCTGTACGGGCTGAAGGAAAAGCTGTTTATGGGACCCGATGGGACAGTCTCAGTCCTATTTATGCATTAGGCCGAGGTGAGGCCTTCCCACAAGGTGGGTGCGGCCTTAGTTTTCAGTCCTGGGAAATACAAGCAAAGGATGAAAAACAACTAAACATGTTACCACAGTTATGCTGATGACACACACATCTACATAACCATCTCACAAGGAGACCACAGTCCGATCCAGACTCTGATCACCTGCATGGATCAGATTGAAGATCGGATGGGCCAGAACTTTCTTCAGTTACATGAAGACTAAAGTGAAATAAGAAGAAAGATTAAAAGTCAGTTCTCAGCTTCAAACAGCAAAGTTCAAAACTATCAACCAAGCCAGAAACCTGGGAGTAGTCCTGAACTCAGACCTGGGAGTAGTCCTGGTCTCAGACCTGAGAGTAGTCATGGACTCAGACCTGGGAGTAGGCCTGGTCTCAGACCTGGGAGTAGTCCTGGACTCAGACCTGGATTTTAGCAGTTATATTAAGACAGCTGTGAAGTCACTTAAAGAACATCTGGAGGATTAAAGGACTGATGACTCAGCAGGATTTAGAAAAACTGGTCCATGCATTTATCTTTAGTAGACTGGACTACTGTAATGCTGTCCTCACAGGTCTCCCTAAAAAGTCCATCAGACACCTGCAGTTAGTCCAGAACGCTGCTGCTCAGGAAAAGACCAGGAAAGTAGATCCTAGAACTCCAGTCCTCACTAAGACCAGGACCGTAGATCCTAGAATTCCAGTCCTCACTAAGACCAGGGAAGTGGATCCTAGAACTCCAGTCCTCACTAAGAGCAGGAAAGTAGTTCCTTAAACTCCAGTCCTCACCAAGACCAGGAACGTAGATCCTAGACCTCCAATCCTCACTGAGACCAGGAACGGAGATCCTAGAACTCCAGTCCTCACCAAGACCAGGAAAGTAGAACTTAGAACGCCAGTCCTAACTATGACCAGGAAAGTAAATCCTAAAACTCCAGTCCTCACCAAGACCAGGAAAGTAGATCCTAGACCTCCTATCCTCAGTAAGACCAGGAAAGTAGATCCTAGAACTCCAGTCCTCACTGAGACCAGGAAAGGAGATCCTAGAGCTCCAGTCCTCACTACGACCAGGAAAGTAGATCCTAGAACTCCAGTCCTAACTATGACCAGGAAAGTAGATCCTAAAACTCCAGTCCTCACTAAGACCAGGAAAGTAGATCCTAGAACTCCAGTCCTCACCAAGACCAGGAAAGTAGATCCTAGACCTCCTATCCTCAGCAAGACCAGGAAAGTAGATCCTAGAACTCCAGTCCTCACTGAGAGCAGGAAAGTAGATCCTAGAACTCCAGTCCTCACTAGGAACAGGAAAGTAGATCCTAGAACTCCAGTCCTCACTATAACCCGGAAAGTAGATCCAAGAACTCCAGTCCTCATTGAGAGCAGGAAAGTAGATCCTAAATCTCCAGTCCTCTCCAAGACCAGGGAAGTAGATCTTAGAACGCCAGTCCTCACTAAGACCAGGGAAGTAGATCCTAGAACTCCAGTGCTCAGATCTGCACATTGGCTTCGTTCTGCTAGTTTACAAAGACCTGAATGGTTTAGGACCAAACTACATTCTGGATCTTCTGGTTGGCCATGAAGCAACCAGATCCTTCAGGTCATCAGGGTCAGGTCTACTTTCAGAGTCAGAACTGAACGTGGAGAGGCAGCATTCAGCTTTATGCTCCTCACATGTGGAACAAACGCCCAGAAACCTGCAGGTCTGCTGACTCAGTTACTGAGTCTCTGACTCTGTTACTTCCCCACACTGGAACTTTATTTCTGGCTTTTTATCAGTTTTATTTTAGCTTCTTTTCTTTCTGTTTTTAATTTCTTTAATTTCTTTTAAAGTGTGTTTTTTGTTATTGCTTCCTGCTTCCGCTGTAATGCTGTTAATGTTTTAGGTAAAGCACTTTGAATCGTCTTCTACACGAAATGTGCTGTAGAAATAAACTTGCCTTAAACAAATCCTGGTCCAATTCCACACACAGTTTAGTTTGTTTGGAGCAGCGAGGACGTGCATTCCACTTCTGGTTCAGACTAAAGAAGTGATTCAAGATCTTTATTGTTATTATGCAGCATAACAAAATTTTGAGGAATCTCTCAGCTTAAACACACATAAATAAGTAAAAGATGAAAATCAGAACACGTTTGTATTTACAGAAAATAGAGAATTCCCAGCAGACAGTAATATTTACCGGCTGGATGAAGTTCATCCTGGTGCACGGATGGAGGCGTGTGTGTGTGCGTGTGTGTGTGTGTGTGTGTGTGTGTGTGTGTGTGTGTGTGTGTGTGTGTGTGTGTGTGTGTGTGTGTGTGTGTGTGTACTGTAACGGGGGGGTAGTGATGAACTACAGGGGGCTGCTGCGAGAAGAACCGCCTCTGAGTCTGTCTGTGGTGGTTTTAATGCTCCTGTCCAGCTTTCCTGATTGAGGCGTTACAAACAGGACGTTGCCCAGGTGGGCGGGGTCGACTGCAGTGCGTCTGGCTCTCTTCTGGACTTGAGCGGTGTAGATGGAGTCCAGATCTGGTAGACGGCGGCCCACAACCTGGGCTAAGCTGCTCTGGTCCTGTGAAGAACCAGACTCTGGACCTCTTCTCTGTAGTGGTCTCGTCATTGTTGGATATGAGACCCACCACGGTGGGATCGTCTGCAGACTTCCCAGCCGTGGTGGTGGGTGGATGGCAGAGCTGTCCTGTGTGAAGAGGGTGGGGCCAAGCACACAACCCTGCGGTGTTCCAGTGTTGAGGATCAGCGGTGAAGATGCTGACTTCCCTATCCTCACCACCTGGGGCGGTAACCGGTGGTGGTGTATCAGATGGCAACTAACAGTTTAACCAGGGTGGTGAAACCTGCCACTAACACGGCAACTCGCTGGATAGCCGTCTGTTAGCATCAGAGAGGCTAACATTTAGGTTTTAGAGACAACTGTTCTGACAGCCAGTCGCTGCTTTGGTTACTACCATGTCAAAGCTAACGAGTTAGCTCCTGCGCTAACATCGCAAATCTGTTTAGTGGCTGATTGTGTATTATGTTGCTGCCACCAACTGCAGCGACTGATACCAAGATCATTCATGATCAGTTTACTTCCCATAGTTTATCAATAAAAAGAATAGATGAGGTTTGGTTAGCTGGAAGTCTGGATGCGCTAACACACGTATGAAAAAAAAGTGTCCATCAACGTAAATGAACATTTTTGTGAAATGATTCAGGATCTTCAAAGTCGGGATCCTGATGGATCTAAGAAGTGACCTGCAGAGCAACACCAGCGTGCTGGGTGTTAGTGATACTGTGAAAACTGGACCAGCCCCGGACCAGCCCTGGACACAACAGAAAGAAGCGCTTTGGTTCCAGATACTGTTCACGTACACGTGAAACGGGGCCATCATAACACAGCGTATGTGAGGCTTATTTGTTCTGCTGCTTGTTTGCTGACTCGGCCTTTCCTCCTGGGCGGCCCTCGGCTCACGTTGCCCTCCAGCCGGGACTCATCCTGCGTCGCCCGTCTGAGGAGCGTCCCAGGCTCCGCTCTAACAGTAGTCTGAGCATTTACCCATCTCTGGGCAGCAGGGTCAGAGGTGCCTGCGCCATACATGCTGCAGGGGAGGGAACGCTGCGGAGGTGGCCGAAACACCCCCTGCAGCTCCAGAGACGGGATGAAGCAGAGTTCACCAACAGAAGAAAAAAACTCCCACAATGAAGTGTTTTCTCTAAAAACCTCTGAGACGTGGAGATAAGTTTTCACCCTGAGATGCATCACAATGTCTTCCCTGTGCTTCCTCCTCCTCCGCCCAGCGAGCAGTTGCTGCAGGGAACTCCACGACCTGAGGAGATGGTGGGTGGTGGACAGTGGAGGTGCAGTAATGTGCAGGAAAAGTATCCCCAGAATCCTTTGACCGCTGCCAAAGTTAACATACACCAGGGGATTCAGTATCAAAGTTTCCAATATTTGGCTCCACAAACACAATAGCCAGTAGAAAAACACCAGGCGAGGGCTTCCCTGCTGCCTGTTCAAATAGAAAACGTTTAATTATGAACATTTGGGAGATCAGGCTGCTGTGTCCCGGGCACGGTACCCCGAGCTCCCTCCCGTGCATGAAAGCATTGCTCGAAGTCTTCACCAGCATCCAGCCTGGTCATCTCCTGCTCCTTCATGTCTGGTTAACGGAGGAGCAGCCTGTTGTATAAAGATGAGATCTTATTTATCCTGAGCTGTCCAAACGTTTTAACTTTCTCCACATCCAGAAGGCCGGGGCTGTCCCGGCCTATCAGGACATGGAGTTTTACAGCAGACTCCTTACACCACTTCAGAGGCTGACACGCTTTCCTGAAGTCTCAATGACCCGTCCAAATAACAGACTCCGAGCAGCTTCCTTTTTATTTCATTAACTGAAACTTCTTTACAAACAAGAAATCGGGAAATACATTAAATCAGGCTAATCTAAATCCTGATCCAGTATCTGAGTCAGAATCTGTCCTGGTCCGTGGGTCTTGGTTTGGTTTTGCGGTCCTTCAGGTTTATTGTCGTGTCTGGTTTCCTGTTTTATTTTGAAAGTTTACTCCTCTTGTGTATTGTGCTCTTTTTTACTTCCTGATCACATAACTCACCCCTCAGTGTATTTCCACTCCTTGCTCTCAGTTTTCCTGTCAGATCCGTGTTTCCTCGTCACGTGTTCCCTTTGTGTTTAGGTTCATTAAAATAAAGCTTTGTTCCTGCCTCTGAGTCCTGCTACTGGGTCCTCACCTACGCCCCACCTGACCAAATCCAATTCAACTGGTCCAGTTCCAGAAGCACTGCCCCCTAACGACAGGTAACCCAGCATCATCTTCATCCCACCTGGACTCTGAGGTCTCTCCAGCCAGTAAAAGTCAGTCTTATCTTGATTCTTGTTCTGTCCCTTTCTCTCTTTTGTTTCCTCTCTTCCTCTAATCAAGTCTTCTAAGGTTTCTTTGTTGAAGCTGCAGTGAAGAGCGCTGGTGTGTGGATATCCGCTTGCTGGCGTGCTGTTGGATGATAAAGTAGTGAAGAGGTTTCTCAGCCTCAGGACACTGCTGGACAGCGACGCTCCAGGAAGTAGATAATAGATGAGTTCAGAGTTCAGGAAGTAATCTATAATTTTATTCTTCATCCTGGTCTGAACCCTCTTAGAGAAGCTTTCTTTCAGTGGTCTTCAGGAATAGTTCTTCAGGATCCTTGAAGGACTGTCAAAGTTCTTCTTTGGATGTTTTTGCCTTTCGTTTCTCTGTCCAGATGATCCGACACTGGTTCGATGACATAAAGGTCCGGGTTCTGGGGAGGGTCGTTGAGGTCTAACTGTCCGACTGGCTGGACTCACAGCAGCGTGAGCGGTTGGTTTACTGGAGGTTAAATTAACCAGAGGACGGATGGCTTCTCTCTTCCAGCATCAGCGACTGGGCACGAGGTCTCTAACTGGCCAGGGTTCGATGGTCTGGAGCAGAAATCGTATCTAGTTCCAGATGTGGTCCAGGTTCTTTATTTCCACCGTTCCAGGACTATATGTGTCCACCAGCAGCTGGAAGCCAGATGTTTTCCTGCTTGCTAAAAAATGTTTAAAATCACTTTTATTATGTAGTTTCCAGAAAGAAGCCTCCCAAGTCCAGGTAGAGGTCCTGGTCCTGGTAGAGGTCCTTTTGCAGGTAGAGGTCCTGGTCCAGGTAGAGGTCCTGGTCTGTAGGGGGTACTTCTTCTATTACTGGGTTCTGTTGGCATCAGAAGACAGAAATAAATAAATGAAGTCCAGAATTGTGATGAATAAGGAGGGTAGCGGTAACGGGTTTTTGGTGGACCTAGGGAACAAAGCCTGTCCAGAAGCAGCTTCTTTCTCTGAGACGATGCTGCAAATGAAGACTGTCCTGCTGAAATAACTTTGTTGTTTATGTACTGATGCATTTACACATTAATCCCACAGGTTCATCTCTTTGAATTAAAGCTTTAATTTTACAGCCCTATTAAAAGTATTGTGTGTGTCCCCCCCCCGGTTGGGACATGGTTACTATGACGACACACGAGGAGACATTAAATAAGAAAAAACTGGAAGGTCACACGGATTAAAATGAGTCGTTCTCAGTTCAGTCCTCGTCTTGGCTGCCACGTGTTCGGTCCGCCCGTTTCCTCGCCCGTCTTGTAGCTTCACCTGTACTGCTGCGCTAACTTCTTCAGGAGTTTCTCTTGTTCTTTTCTCTCTAAATGAGAGTGAGGCAGAAAGAAGCCTCGTCGGCCTGTTTGGAGGGTTTAAAGTCCCACCGCTTGCTCCAAAGTCTGGAATGTGTCTTTATCTCAGTAAATCTCCCAGCTCCTTTTTACCGTGGCTGGGTTGGTGCTGGGAGGTCTTTAAACACCATCCCATAATTTAACTTAAAACATCTGGAAAACAACCAGTTTTAGGGTTTAGTAAGTTTTAAAAGACGTGATTAATAACCTTCCACAAGACGTTTGGGCCAAATATAAGACTAAAAGCTGGTTGGACAACGGGTTTCTGCAGGGATACCGTCGTCACGGCAACACCTGCAGTTCATTTCTTCTCTCTGAGACAGAAACGCTGAAAGCAGCACTAACAGGAGAGGAAGGAGGTTTCTGAATAAAGGATGTGGAAGGAGTTTTACGCTGCTTCTTGCTCAGCTAAAGTCTGGAAATGTAAATCTCACAGAGTGTATTCTGGATTATAATCTGGCTTTTCCAGGTTCAGTGCGGGACGGAGTCAGACCGGTTCGATGGAATCTATTTTCTCTTGTTAATGTCTAAGAGAGAAGAAGGACCACTTATCAAACCAGATGTTTGTTGCTTCATACATGCCGTTTGCAGATGAACCACATCACGCTTGTCCAGTTTGTTTTATCCTCATTCATCACACGAGTCTTTCCGTGTTCAGACCTACAGCCGGCGTCGTCTCAGCAGGCTGGAAGCAGAATCCTTCCTCCGCTGGTCCAACGGTGCAGCACTGATGAGGGAACTGCAGCACAAAGAGCTGAACAGTGAGCAGAATGATGAAGGAATAATGTGATCAGAAGGACCAAAGCTCAGATTTTATCTGCAGGCCTGAAGGTTGGAGGAGGTTGGAGCTTTCAGCCTGAATCTTTATCTAGTTTTTAACTTCTCTCATTTTCTGTTATTTTAGTTTCAGACATCAAAACCTTTGTCTATCAGTATTTAATCTTCTCTCTTCGGGTCCTTGTCTTCTACTGTTTCAGTGCATTTCAGGATTCTAAGTTTGGAGGTAAAAGCAGCAGCATGTGTGCCAGCAGAAGTCCGAACGAAGCCCTGCACAGTGAGGGCACCGCTCCTTCTTTTGCTTGGATATTCTCACCTTCTCTCCATTCCTGACATTAAATATTGTAAAACCCAGCTGGAAGCAGCGAGCTTGTGGAGGCCTTCAGGATGCTTTTACAGAGTTTCTGGGAAAGAAGTGAAGTCCACAACTGAGGCAGATATTTTCTGAAAGAATTCAGCTCTACAAAGATGTGATCTTAGAAAGGACGACCGGACTAACGTGGAGACTTTTAGGAGGAAATGTCCAGATTTTCCTTGATGTTTTTACTCCTCTGTTAACTCGTGGCCTTGAGCAAACAGCTCGTCTCCATGTGGCTTGTTAATGTTTCCCCGTCTCCAGACTTTCATCTGCACCCACCCGAATGGGCCAAATCTAACGCACTCAGCATCCATCCCCGGCTTCCTGCAAATACCAGTCATCAGCGTCAGCGTCCAGGCCTTTTCATGTCCCAGTGTCAACACGGAGCAGCTCCAAGTCGGAGCATGAAAGGAAAACCGGAATCCACCAAGAACCTGATTTAATGAGATCCGCTCCTGAAGTCCAGTCTGAGTTTGGTCAGAAAGGATTTCTGCTTAAAGCCCCGAAAAGATGCTGAGTCATCCGAACAGCTCCAGTGGAACATAATGAAATCTAATATGTTTAGTTAGATTCATCATCTAATCCATAATAATGCTGCGATGCATTCACACCTAGAACAAGACAGAAAATAAAGAAAACTGATGGATGGATGGATGGATGGATGGATGGATGGATGGATGGATGGATGGATGGATGGATGGATGATGGATGGATGG
>JBAFTB010000022.1:645614-655890 GCA_037177355.1 Melanotaenia trifasciata
AAAAGCTGCTACAGACTGGTTTATACTGGGATTAAAAGCTGCTACAGACTGGTTTATACTGGGATTAAAAGCTGTTACAGACTGGTTTTAGTGATAAAAGATAATCTGGAGTTTTAAGGGTTAGGGGATGGAGATGGAGACTAAGAAGATGGATATAACGTGGTTTATTTGTTCCTCTCTTTCCTGTCCCACCACGTCATGTTTATTCCACATTTCTGAGGTCCGGCTGCTCCCAGCGTGACAAGAACAACGCAGAGAATTATTTTTCCTCGATGAGTTTTTGTTTTCCAGTAAAGGTTTTTCCTCTCGATGCAGCATGGGAGATTTATTTTTTCGTCGTGACAGCGTGCAGAACGGGAATGATTTGAAAGAGCTTAACCAAATGCATTAGTTCCACTCTGCATGTCCTGTATTAACGCACCAACTCACATGTGCAGAAGAACTCAACATTTCAACAGATTCTTCTCAGAGAAGGAACTGAATAAACTTCCCAGCCTAAAAGACTCCACAGCCCCCCAAACAGAGAAACTCTTCACCTGCAAGATGTGTTGGGGTTTCCCTCCACGGTCACACTGGCTACATCCTTCACCTCCACTTAATTTCCTACAAATTATTCATAAATTCTAACTTGAGGGAGTTAAAATACCTTTTAAACATAGTGAAAAATTCCTACAGGTAGTTTTTATGAGATTAATGTGTAATGGAGGTGTTTACATCCTCTTGTTACCTGTCACGGAGGTGAATGTGGATGATCAGCCTGCATAAGAAGCGCTGAGATGCAGACTGCGTGATGAACAGCTTCCTCTTCCTGCCGCTCTGCAGCTGCTGCCGGGCCTGCAGCCCATCGGGGCCGTAAATCACCGCCTTTGTACTCCAGAATCAGCCTATCAGCCGCAGGTGTGGGCTCAGCCTGGGATTCCACAGCTCCGCTGGAAACTGGACAGAAGTCCAAACACGCTGGGAGGAAAGGGTTCTGATCCGTCCTGCTCACGGTTTAGTTGAGTCGAGGTGATGAAAACTGGTGGAGGGAAGATCATCATCATCATCTTCACCCTGTAAGTTCATTCTTAGAGAAGCTTGAACAGGCTGAGAGGCAGGAAGCAGACAAGCATCCGCCTCCAGAAAATGTAAATAGTGCTTTACTGTACCTGGGATGATACCCAAAGCACTTCATATCATATGTCACACACACACACGCACACACACACACACACACACTGATGGCGGAAGCTGCTATGCAAGGCGCTCAACCACGACTCATCAGGAGTTCGGCTCAGAGCTCAGAGCCACCTCGACATGAACTCGACAGACCGAGGATCGAACCAGCAACCCTCAGGCTGGAAGACGACCGCTCTACCCTCTGAGCCGCCCCGAGTTTGTACAGGAGCGCTTCCTGGATTCTCCAGCTCTCATCCGAGGTGATCTTTGGATCCGGGACAGGAAGCTCGGTATCACACAAACTCCACCTTCGTCACAGTTTCTGGCCTCGGTCCGACCGGATGAGTCCACAGTGTCTTCATAGTGGAATTCCACTAGTAGGAATTCTCTACCTGTAATGGAACGTTCCACCAGGAAACAGGAAAACAAACATGGTACCGTTTTACACCAGCAGGTGGCACTATTAAAACATCCGTATTCCCACATCAACACATGATTAAAAGCGACTTTCCTGGACAAACCGGACGTTTGCAGGAATATTCACATTAAACAGGAAAGTCCGGCTCGATGTTCCGGCCAGGGATTTACGGCTCTCCTCCCTCTGCTTGAGTTTGTCACCTTCTCAGCTGGAAACGATGCAACATGCTTGTAATGTTTACGGATCACCGCGTGTTGCTCCATGAAATGCACCTGCACACCTGTCCTGCATCGCTCTACTGAACCTGTAGGTCTGTAGGTCTTCATCTGGACCAGGTCTGTTGGTTGAAGGTGTGCCGTACAGTCGGGTATCTGCCTGAACATCACCTCACGTTAACCCGAGGGCCGCCATGTTGGGACACGAAGGCGTCCGATCCTTGCTGCAGCAACGTGTTGCTAACTGCATGTGTTCCAGCACGAGCCCAGCAATGTCTACCGTTACCATGGAAACAGCACATATTGGGGTGCGCAGTCTGACGTGGAGGCCACAACGTCGGTTGTCTGAGGGTTCACCAGAAACCTGGAGAAGGTAGACCAGAATTGTCCGGTTATCCTGACTGAACTGCTCCTACGTTACCATGGAGATCTATCCTGAACCCTTACCTGGTCCTTAGTTAGCTTAGCTTAGTTGGGTTAATCCTAAAGTTTTATTTTCCAGTCAGGCATCAAACCTCATCAGAAAAGACTTTTCTAATAGGTTTAATCCACGTTTTCATCTGACCACAACCAGGCCTCAAACTACGGCTCAGTTTTTCTTTTAACGTTCACCGTTATTATGAAGTTATGAAGCCTGCAGATGGTCCATGGTGGCGAAATACAGCAGCTGTCCTACACAAACACCACTTAAATGTTTGATTTCATGTCCTCCGTCTACTAGCGCCTGCATGACTTATTAATAAACAGGGAGACGTGATCTTGACAAGCATCGAGCTGTAGAAGTTCAGGCAGAATGAGAAGAAGATGGAGACAAACCAAACTCGTACAGCTTCAGCAGGGACCAGCAAGAACTGGAGAGGACGATCTGGGAGGGTGGTGGTGGTGGTAGCAGAGTTTAAATGGAAGTCCTGATTACGGAGATGAGATGCAGCTGGTGAAAACCTGGTTCCAACACACCTGTTCCTGCAAACAACGCTGAAGCTGTTTCAGAGGCTTACGGTGGAAAAAGACCTAAAGGAGCTGATGTTATGCTCTTTTATAAGTTAATAAATTCGTTTAGAAGATTTTACAAGGAGAAGTTAAAATGCTTTAATGTTTGAAAAACCCTTCTGTTATGCTGCATCATCCACCCTTCAGTGGTAGCTGCTCCTTATTACTTTCAGACCAACCAACCATCGAGCCAAGATGGTGCTCCAGTGGTTCGTGGTGGTGTCGTTATGTAGAGGAAGAAAACCCTGAATGTAAGCAGAAAGGAGGAGAAAACCCATCAGTGGTGTCAACCAACGTGGTCAACTTTAACTTTTGGACATCTGATGAAAAATCATCCCAGGATATCTTCAAAGATGCACTGGTGGGTGTAGATTCCCCTTTAGGTGGTGTTCCACGTGTAGATTCTGGATTCATCCTGAATGCGACCTGCAGAAAACTGATTTGGTCACAAATGAAGAAAATGCCTCTAAAATGCTCTTTGGAGTATGATTGTGTTTCTAAGTGTTTGTTGGTGCAGCACATGTTTTCCTGAGGGCCTCGTGCACATGAACATGAGTATTTTAATAACCACAGATGTGATGCAAACACACAGTTTTGGCCACTGAAACAATATTTAGGAAAATGCCTTCCTGGGGGAAGATCTAAAACCCTGACTGTAACACTTTATGTGCGGACTAGAAAGTCGTTTTCTAAAACTTCATTTTCGATTACCCCTCAGTTAAAATCACAGAACTGCTCTGTCTGCTCTCGACTTACAGCCCTCATTTTGTTAGCTTTTAGCCTAGCCTCTGGCTCCAGAGTCGACCTGCTCTGCATCCTAGAGACAGGAAATACTTCGTATCAGCTGCTCCATGTTGAACCCCATACCATGCAGCATCTACATACTCCCACCAGCTCCGATCATGAAAATGAATCACATATCTGATCATAATTACACTGATGACACTCAGCTCTCTGTCACCGTCTCACCGGGGGACCGGTCCCAGACAAAGCTTCAGTTTGTGTATCAGTCAAATCAGTTAGTGGATTTTCCCGAAGTTTCTTTGGATAAATACAAATAAATCTGAAATGGTTGTGTTTGGAACCAAAGATTAGCTTCAGTCTGCAGTGTTCAAATCGATGGATCAGTCTGAGTGGTTCTGGTTCTGGTCCTGGTCCACAACATATATCTGATCTGCTGATGTCATATGAGCCACAGAGACTTCTAAGATCATCTGGGTTAGGTTCTGTAGGGAATGTGACATCAGGGCGGTGTGATCTCGCCTCTCTGAAGGTGCAGAACTCAGCAGAGTCGTGGAAGAAATGCTCAGTCATGGTGTGATACAACAAGCATCATACGAGCTTCCTGAGGCAGGAATCACACAAACGTATTAAATGAAGTGTGAATGAAGCTAACACGATGCATGCGTCAACGCTTCAGCTTATCTTCAGATGACAGGACGTCTCTCTGACTGTTTAACGCTGCTGGGAAAGCTTAAATAAAGTTTGGGGTATTTGGTCGAAGTATTGATCAGCAGGGAAATTCAAACTTTAGTTCTCATTCAAGTCATTTTTATAATCAGGTTCCTGAAGAAAGCCGTTTCCAGAAGCCGGTGCAGTAAACAGGCAGATTGTTGGGGCTCGGTTTGCCTCCATCAGTCTGCAGAGGTGAAGCCGAGCAGCGAGAGGAGGGGGTGTTAGACGAGCTGAGAGCAGCCAAGCCCCCTTCTTGGACATCGGCGAGGGGAAAATTCACTGATGAAATGTGGCACAGGCCCCGGAATGCAATTCCAAGCTTCCACATCTGTGAGATAGATGAAACCAGGTTCCTAATTTAACAAGCATGATGTCAGTGGGAATACGTGACAACGCTCCATCAGGCCAGCGTACAGGTGGTCAGACAGCACTTAGCCCACTTTATACTCTGCTTTTAGCATTTTCATGTATTCATCATCATGTCCAGGAAACAATCTACATCTAGTAATTACTCCGGTATTCCACCTCCTTAAAAAGGAGGTTTGACAGAAAAATGACTTCAGGAAGTAGAATTTTGATGAAACCAGCCTTTTTTATAAAAGAACTACAGCTTTAAGTGAAAAGAGCACATGACCAGGTCCAGGCTGGCTCAGTCTGGTCACCATGACGACTGGGGTGCATTAAACTGGACAAATGAAGATTTAACCAGCTACTGATGGTAATAACTAGCATCTGGTGGACCAGCTGTGGGAAATGACTAAAACAACATGACTTTACTTTTATGAACTGCTGTTCTTATCTATTGTTAGTGTTTTTAGATTTGATGTTTGTTTAAACCTTTTAACTCCAGTGTTTTCGTCATGGGGATCCTTCAGCCCGGCTGTTTGGCCTGCAGGGTTCTTACCATGGTGATCGTCCTTGTCTGGCTGTCTGGGGGTCCTGCAGTGCAGCTCTATGGATGTAACCAGCTTCATACACCAAATTAGATCAACTGAACAGGTGAACCTTACAGAAAGCAAGAATGGACGTGCTCGCGTGTTTTTTTAACACTGTTTTCTTGTGAAACTGAATAATTTATCTCGTAATCAGATAAAAAGTCTGATTATTCAAATGCAGGTTTGCGAGGGTGCCGGAGCGCCAACACAGAGTCAAACATTCAATCAGATTCACTCTTAGACAATTTAGAGACTCAAATCAGCCTAACATGCATGTCTTTGGTCAGCAGATCAGCTACTTTTGGAGGTACCGAGGTCTGAGATGAAGGTGGAAGCTCGGAGGGGGTGGAGGAGGAAGCTCGGAGGGGGTGGAGGCGGAAGCTCGGAGGGGGTGGAGGAGGAAGCTCGGAGGGGGTGGAGGCGGAAGCTCGGAGGGGGTGGAGGCGGAAGCTCGGAGGCGGTGGAGGCGGAAGCTCGGAGGCGGTGGAGCCTTTGTGGTCGCTGCTCCTGAACTGTCCAGTTTAAAAAGCACCTGAAGACATTTTTATGGTCTGGCCTTGGATCGAACATGAGACTCTAGTTTTCTTATTTTTACTGTTTTATTCTTTTATTGTCTTTGTTTCTACTTTGCATTTTATTTTACTTTTACAGTTTTTGCTTCTGTTTTACTTACGTTGTTAAAATGCTCTATAAATAAATTTGAGCTGAGTCTGCATGTACGGGGAGAACATGCAGACTCTGCAAGGTATCCGGTGACAGGGGGGGGCTCTGGCTGGGGCCCCTCTCTGCCGCCCTCTGGGTGGGTCCGGGGTGGTCTTCGTGGTGGGGGGGCTTAGGATGCTGCTGATGGCCCGGGTCTCTGGGCCGCCCTAGTCTCCCTCTAGCCTCGGTGGAGGGTCACACTCTGATCCTCCTCTTCCTCATCTTCTGCATGCTGACACAGCACAAGGTGTCCAGAAGGTTTATACACCAAGAGATGCTTTCGTTCAGGTGTGTGTGTTTCTGGTTCTTTGGTTCTGTCAGTCACACCACAAAGCTTATTTTCTGTGCAGATGTTAATAAAACGGGACACATGACCCACTGCAGAGGCCATTCTAGCTTCTTTAGTGGCTCCGACTCTACAACTGCAGATTAAATCAAACATCTGGGGTTATTTTTGGTAAAAGGGTGGAGGTTAAAGTAGAAGATGAGCTCGACTTGGAGGAAAGAACAAGTGCATCATCTCTCCATCGGAGTACCACAAGGCTCTGTTCTGGGCCCCCTCTCCTCACCACTGTAACCACACCCACCGGTACATCCATGTCCAGTCATCATAACGTCAGCACAGCGTCACTGTCTGAATCCGGTTCCAGTCCCAATGCTGCCCAGAGAGACTTCTGGGTCTCCAGCAGCTGTTTAACGCCAGCAGATGTCTCTGAGCGCTTTCACTCCGATCATCTTCGTTTCTCAGCAGCTGCAATGTTTAACTCTACAGGCTGATTTATAACAAAACAATAACCAGGCCAACCATAAATAGCTCAGATAAATGGCTTGTGGAGTTTTAGGGTTAAACTCAGATATTCAGGCTTCTTCTTCTGTTTTTCAGGATCATCATCTGTTCCTTTGGTTTCAGTTATTGCTCCATGGTGGTGGAAGAACTCTGAACACAGCTTCTACTCATGCTGCCATCGGGTTTCCGACCATCCTGAACGCCGCTGCCGTAGCCAGCGCTCTTCATGATTCCTGCTCTGAAGATAAAAACCAGAACCAGCTACGTGGCGTACCACTGCTAACTGCTACATATTAGAACAAGATGGCCTCCAGAAACCTCCAGCAGAGGTAAATGAGTCATGGCTTAAATAAACAAACAGGTGTGATTCCATAAAATTCAACACAAACAGCAGCAGGACCACAAGCAGGGTTAAACCATGACCTCAGAACGGTGACAGACTGAAGCGTTTAGCCTCAAAACTTCTGCTGTAAACACAAACAAATGAGCTCATCATTAAGTCACCCGTCAGCGATCTGAGGAGAACGAGAAGCTGCTTTTACAGTCTGAGTGAAGGCTTGTTGTCGGTCGTCATCCACGATGAGCCGTGGGCTCCGCTTTACGAGCCAACGCTCAACATCTGGCTGCAGCTGGCAGATCAGAAAGCCTGAAACTGCTCCGATCCACACACGGTACTGCAGGTGTGGAAAAACGGGCCCAGGGTTGTACTGGTTTTAATGTTGTGGCTGATCACATGACTGTTTACGGCCCCATAAAGCAGGTTCATGCAGAAAACACCAGACCCCCTTTCCTCACATGAACCCGGTCCAGGATCCCATCAGGTGGTTTTCATTTGGTTCCATTCTGAGTTCCAAAGTCTGGATGATCCACAATCCTGAATTCCTTATCCTGGAAACAGAATCCTGGAAACAGAATCCATCACCACACTTCCGTCTGACCGATGGAAGAAGAAAAATGTCGCCCTCCGTGTCGTGGTGCTCCGCCCAGCATCCACCCAGATCCCCGGTGATTGAGGACCAGAACACCTACCACCTGCCGCATCCACTACAAAACCCTGCTGTCCACCTACAAGGCCATCCATCACCTCGCTCCTCCCGACCTTTCTGATCTCCTCCATGTCTCCATACCAGTCTGTTCCCTCAGATCCTCCACCCACCTCACCGTCCCCCAGCCCGCCTTGTTACCATGGGAGCAGAGCTTTCAGCTGCTCTGCTCCTCATCTCTGGACCTCCCTTCCTCCAGACCTCCGTAAGTCTGATTCTATACAACTGTTCAAACTGTCGTCCTCACTGTAACATTTCACACAGTTTTTATTGTTTTATGTATCCGTTAACTTATGAGTGTATTTACTGATTTGTTTTACTCGTGTTTTATTCTGTAAGGTGACCTTGAGTGTCAAGAAAGGCGCCAACAAATAAAATGTATTATTATTATTATTATTATCCAGCATCATCTCCAGGCTCCAGGCTGCGGGAACCAACCTATTTTCCCTTCATGCAACGAGTTGCTTCACCGTAAACAAAGCATTCTGACTCCTCTGCTACGACCAAAGTTCAGCTGATTACCAACACGAAGCTTTTCTTGGTCCAAAATCAGGACCAACCCCCTGCACTCAAACTCGTCTCTGCAATATTTCATTAAAAAGTGTTTTCAGGCTCCTAAAACTCTCTGTGTGGACTTTATTTAAATCTCACTGCCTCAGTCGAAGCCTCGAGGACCTCCTGTGCTCTTTAATGGACCAGTTTGGGGGTCCAGGGACCCTAGGTTGGGAACCACTAACCATGGCAGTGTTGAACATATAAAAATACATGACATGATGCATTCACTTGCACTCAGATATCAGAGGTTTACCAGGTACAAAAAGAATGATTTTGCTCTTCTTCACCATTTGAGCTGCGTGGCGTCGTTTAGACGAGATTAAAGCTTCACCACCAAGTTTCACTACGTCACAGTTTGTTTGCTTTAAATGGTGAATGTTCTGTATTTATAGGCACTTTACATGTACGTCACATTCATCCATTCACACACACACACACACACACACACACTGATGGCGGAAGCTGCCGTGCAAGGCGTTCAACCCCGACCCATCCGGAGCAGTTAGGGGTTCGGTGTCTTGCTCAGGGACACCTCGACATGGGTTCTCCAGGCCGGGATCGAACTGGCAACCCTTGAGCTACAGGACGACCGCTCTACCCACTGAGCCACGCCACCCTCATCAAAGCAATCAAAATCAAATTTTATTTATAAATCACACACACACACACACACACACACTACGCAGCCCCCCCCGGGGCTCTGATATATGTGGACCTTTTTGTCCTCTAGGCTCTAAACTGTGTAACTAAACTGACTAAAGGTTTTATTTATTGCCTTTTATACTTTATAGTGAAGATTTTTAATATCACTTAATAATCATGAGAGAAATGATTCCAAACCAGCCAAATAATTAAAACCACGTACGTCCACAGGAGGAAAAATAAAAGCGGTGCTGCAGAGGGAGAAGTCCTCATCCGCGTGTTTGTGAAGGTTTTTTGAACAGATGTTTAGGTAAATGGTGACGTTAATCAGGTTTATTGTTTTAATAGTGTTTGACATCTTTAATTTTCTGTATTTTAGGCAGTTTCGTTTATATTGTTCTATGAATCACTTTGAAAATGTGCTATATAAACACATTTATTGTTATTATTGTGTGATATTTAAGTGAAGCATCATATTAATGACCCAGACGCAGCGATAACCTGGAACTGCTGCAGGGAATAGTTCATATTTTATAAGGAGGAGGAGGGATATTCCTGCTCTTCGGTTCCTCTGACATCAGCTGTGATCCGGTCAGGAAGTTCTGTTCCTGGTTCTGACTGAGTTTCTTTATTTGCACAACTCTCTCATTTCAGTGATGCACGTGCACGCTGTGTTTCCTGTCAGGGCAGCAAACCGCCCACATTTCATTTGGTGTTGTGTTGCCACCTGGTGGTCAACAGGAAGTACTGCAGCTGCAGGCGGCCCAACGCCTGAGTTTGTTTCTTCTGCTAAGAACACCTGATGTCTGGTCCTCTGATGGAGGCTAAACAGCATCTATAACAGGGATCAGGCTTACTGGGGAAGAGTGGAAAGGTTTTCCTACAGCTACGTTATCCAGAATAAAACGGTCCAGAGATTCTGATGTCACATCGATGTCATGTTTACTCAGTAAAAAGATACTAACAAACAGCCTTTGTGTAAATAAAGTTTTCTGGCAGCATTCATGTTTGTCAGCATCGCAGAGGCTGGACCAGGACGGTAGAGTTCCCCTCGGATGTCTTAAACAGTTATAAAAGCAGGAAATCACCTCATTTTTGCTTCTTTCTTTCTCTCCTGTCCACTGTTGTATGAACACTAACACCACGTTCAACTAGAGAACCGGCAGCTTCCAGATAAAATCGCTTATTTACACGTGTCAGTGTTAGGAGGCGAGCAGGTTGATGAGCTGCAGCCTCCCAGAAGATTCCAGATTAAAGTCCAGATGATTCCAGATTAAAGTCCAGAAGATTCCAGATTAAAGTCCAGGGGTCTGATTTATAACCGTTGCGTACGCACAAAATGGGGCCTGAAACTGGCGTACGCCTCTTTTCACGCA
>JBAFTB010000022.1:941730-953506 GCA_037177355.1 Melanotaenia trifasciata
TTTGCTGGTTGTTGCTATGTTTCTTCTTCTATGTTTTTTGCTGGTTGTTGCTATGTTTCTTCTTCTACGTTTTTTTGCGGTTGTTGCTATGTTTCTTCTTCTATGTTTTTTTTGCGGTTGTTGCTATGTTTCTTCTTCTATGTTTTTTGCTGGTTGTTGCTATGTTTCTTCTTCTACATTTTTTGCAGTTGTTGCTATGTTTCTTCTTCTACGTTTTTTTTGCGGTTGTTGCTATGTTTCTTCTTCTACATTTTTTGCTGGTTGTTGCTATGGTTCTTCTACATTTTGATGTTTGTCTGGCCAGGAGGACTAGATTGTAGATGAGTTGCTGTAGATGACAGCATCGTTGTGTGTGTTGTTCTGTGATTACATTTTTGGATCACACCACACACAGTACGATCAAAACTGATTTTTTATCTTCACGTGTGAGGTCTCAACCAGATAAAAAATCTCATACGATTAAAAAAAAAACGTGTGTACCAGGCTTTAGATCTTCACCAGTAGTTTTGGTTCTTGTTCCTTCCTGTCATTATGGTGCTTTTGTTTTATTAAATGACATGTATTCTGAAGCCTGTATGCTTCCTTCCTCTAAATGTACATGCCTAATGCTCCACAAAGTCTGAAAAATCTAACCTTTAAAGTTCAGTTTTGGGGAGATTCCCCTTCATATAACACCTCCATGTGTTTTTTGTTTATTTGGGCAGATATGAACGATGTTTATGTGCAAAGAACCTGCAACCCTCTAGTAAAAGCAGCGCATGGTCATGGTGAAAATGGCATCCATGACAGTGATGGTTGCTGTAGCATAAGACAACCAGATCATGATGGTTTTGTGTTGTGTATACAAGTAACCATGGCAACCTGTAAAATGACTTCAGTGGCAGAGATGGCCGCATTGTAAAAAGAATGGATTTAATCTCAGCCAATGAGACGTTTGTCTGAACCCAACCAGGAAGTGTTTTAGTAAGATGTTGCTTCACTGCTCCATCCATCCAGCTCTGCTTCCTTCTTATGATGAAACAACAAACTTGACAAAGACAACAAGGACTAGGACTAGTTTTCTCCAACCTAAGGGTTTATCCATGCAAGACGTCTTAACTGGACCAGTTTGTTACTTGCTGGGAACGTCCAGTACACTGAGTGGGTCAAACTTTATGAAGAGTGGAGGATGCTGCACCACATCTGTTTTTAGGGTTTGTGTCCATAATTTTAGCTCTATGTATATGTGTGAATCTGATTATTGAGGAAGTTTAATCTTTCCTATCATCTGTTTTTGTGATTCTGGGTCTTTGCTCTTCTATGGTTGAAGCTAAATTGTTTTATAGCAGCTGTCTGGTAATCCAGACAGCCTCAGTAAAGGGTGTTATGTATGTGCTCCAACCAGCTGAAGGTAGAAGAAGCTTTCATAGAGGTCCTTACTTGTGCTTTTTGAGGCCTTATGTCTCCATGATGTTTCCACACAAAGTGACATTAAGATTCCTCGTGTTTGTGTTGAGTCCATGTAGGTCAGGTATTTGAATGCAGATGCTGTCCAGTGAACTTTGCTGTGTATTTTATTCTTGTTTATTCATTTCTTGGTGATGTTTCTAAGAGTCTCTTAATCCACACAAACTACAGTTATTGCTGCTTCTAAAGCTTTTTCTTCTGAGGTCAGGAATATACTTGCTTTTAATTATGCATACGTGTCTTTATCATGGCTGCCTCAAGTACATCACGTCCTCAGAAAAGAACATTACATGTTTTCAAGCTGCAATATGAGAGTAACCAGTAGGGGCAGCAGAGAGACCCGTTGGACCAGATGTGAGATCAAACGGTTGAGAGCGGTAGTGCTTTTAATGAAATCTGAAATGGTCCTCATCTTTACGACGTAACAACACCAAAAACATCAACAATGTTGTTTTCATCAGTTCCTCACATGGAGAAATGGGTGACGAGGCGTGCGGTTTAAGGCCTTACGTACCATCTGGACGGTGGCTGAGAAGTGCTAAACACATTCACATTTAAAACACGTTCAAACATTTAAAAACAAAATTAGATTTTAAATTTGCGAGTGTTTTTCTTTTAAAATGTAAATGTGTTTTCCACTTCTCAGCCACCGTACACCTGATATGCTGCTGCTGTTGTGATCTCAGCATTAACCAAACAATAACTCGTATGTCTTCATATTTATAGTTTTTGCTTCCTACAAACTCAGCCTCTCTCTGGTCTGAGTCTGCAGTCGCCCCCTGGTGGAATTCTCTGGTAACTACCATAGTAAACAAGCAAGGATGTGAACAGTTGTGCTCATGATGGAGTGAATGTGAGGTTAAAATGCAAGTACATTCCCGGCCTCATTTATTCTTGTTTATGTTCTTTTCTGTCGTTTTTTCTGCTTGTGCTTCTCAACTAAACATAAAATTCCCTCATGCTGACTCAGGGAAGCGAATGTTTACTGTAGCTTCTGCAACCACTAGTACAGAGTGTGCATTTGATGTCACGTAAATTATAGTCACCATGTTTACTGTTCAGAGGGGAAATCCCATAAAAAGTCATTTAATGTTTTTTGTTTGGAAAATTGGAAACAGGAAAACTATCCAACAAAATCAACTGAATCATTGAAGTGATTCTCCACAACGAACTTCTTAACTTCTCATTTAACTTCTGACACAGTAATGTTGGAGCTGGGACTCAAACCACCACACTTCTGATTAGAACAGTGTTTCTCAGTCCTGGTCCTCCAGAAGCACAGCCCTGCATGTTTTAGATGTTTCCTACTCCAGCACATCTGATTCAGATTAATGAACCTCCTCATCAAACCTTTAAATGAGCCATTCATCTCAGCCGAGCGCATTAGGGCCTGGAAACATCTTAAACATGCAGGACAGGGGCACCTGGGGACCAGGACTGAGAAACACTGGACTGGAGGACATTCTGCTTATCCACCTGAACCACAGCCATGTACTATATCTTTCCCAAGGAACGAGACTTTTCCTCTTCCAAGAACTGATCCATGCATCGTTGGACCATGGAGGAAATAACAAGCTATGATAATTATGACGGAAGAATCTGCGACATTTAGTGGTTTTAAAAGTAATTGCATGTGGAAATGCTTCTATTCAGTGAATGTGGGTGTAGCAGCACGAAGCATCATAACATTTATTCCTAACCGTTACCAAGTTTATTTAATGTTTAAATATGAAAAGAAAAAACTGTTTCATCCGACATCCTAAAGACCTTGAGGAAGAAAACACTGGTTGTTAAAAAATCCGGATAAAAGCTATCCGGATTCGGAAATCCCACTTTTCACGACGGCAGATCACGTAATCCGGCTTACTTTTATCCCGGTTGTTCAAAGCAAAATAGGACTGGATCACCCTGATCCAAAATCCCATTTTTCAGGATCACGAAATCCAGATTTCCAGCATGTAGAAAGGAATGGATCAATGGAATGGAATTTGGATTTCCATTTTGAACAACCCATTTTCAAGATTTGATCCTATCCGATTGGATTACGCTGGAACAACCGGCCCTGGATGTTTGCCTCGGATTTTATCCTTGGTGCAGTGCTTCACGTCACCTGTAGAGGCACTAGATAAGAGACATTCGAAACTGTTGCCTTTGTAAAAACAAGTTGCTTCTAAGTTGGGGCTGCAAGACATTAGGAAAAAATGCAGAATGTGAACTTATTATTGGATATTACGATGGCGATAAGACTTTGAGGTAGACTACAGACATATGGTCCGTTGCTAATCTCTGATGCATCAACAAGGCTGCGTCCCAACTCCGTATCTGTGCATGCGGATTAGCATGTGGACATATTGGTGCTCTGCAAACCCAGATTTAGTTTGAATATGAACTTTTTAGTAGAATAATTATAATTTTCTGTTTTGTATAAACAGTTTCTTGTTACTAAACCAGATAAGTTGTTTTTAATAGTTTCCAGTATTGTGCAATATGATGATAATGATCATGTCTGTCAGAGGGGGCGGGGCTAAAACTCAATGTATCTAGACCACAAAGGCTCAAGGGAAATATCTAGCAGAAATTGAACCTTTTGTGATTGAAGTGCTATAAACTAGAGTTGTGTGCTTTACTTTCTGTGTTATGCTAGACGATGTGGGAGAATCCTGCTGTTTTAATGTCGGTATGAAGCATCAAAAGTAGAATAATGGTGTTTACTGTTTATCTTAACGCCTAATGGTGTGCTGTACTGCTGGATTGGGTATTGATATGATACCAAAAAAATGGCTTGTATGGTTACTTTTTAATGGAGCTGTCAAACTTAATCTTAATTTTTTAATGCACAGTACAGTTGTTATTCATGCCACAAAAATTTGAGTTTGGCATCATCTCTGCCAGAGAAGCTGATTTTGGGCATGTAGGTGCCTCGTTACAGTGGTGAACTGGATCCACCAAAAACCACTTTATCCTCCTCATTTATGAAAATTCTGACAGTTTTGCAGCTTTAAGCTGCTAAACCTGTTCAGTTTCAGCATGTGTAAAACTGAATGTGGTCTAGGGGAACTGGTTTCCACGCAAATTTCTAGTAAATGCAACTAATCCAGGATTACAGTGCAGGCTGGTCATCACAACCTTTTTATTTTATCCAGATTTTGTAAAATTCTGTAGAGCTAGGAATTTCTCTGTGGAAACAATACGCTGTATTCTACAGGTTTATTAATGAAGAAACAATATATTTTTTCTATTGGTCTAAATCTGCAGTAACAACTCGACACTATCGAAAGTAGAAATAACAAGCTCCTCCATGGTGAGAAGGTTTTAATCACAAGAAATGTGACATCAGTGCATACTGTATACAGAGTGGTGAAGAACATGGGGAGAATCCACAGAAAAGTGGCTCAAACTGTTTATCATGCAACCGAAGATAAATCTGATTTATCCTAAATAATTATAATTCAGATATAAAAATATTTCTAACCTGTGAATGTTGGAACGTTCTGTTTTTGCAGATGATATTGCTCTGATGATGAATAAATGTCTTTATAAATGTCTTCTTAAACTTTAAAGGAAACAGCGACATTGAACGCTATCAAATGGCCAATAAGAAAATTCCTTTCAAATATACCAGACCAGTAGAAGAATGGCTGCAGGAGAAAGGTAAAGTCAAACAAATATCTTTTCTCTCTGCTTTCTGTCCCACCGTCTCTCTTTCAGGCTTTAAGGAAAAGTATAAATTAAGAAACTGGAACCAGCTTGAAACCAGTAGTGCCTCCTACTGGACTATTTATTTCTCTTTATAGTAAAGAACCAAATAATTAAGCTGAATAAGTCATTTAAAAAGCAGATAAATGTAATTAAATGAACCAATAAGCTGCAAAGTAAATTGAAGAGTTGTGTTAAAGTTTTACTGATGAGAGAAAAGCAAGATTTCGTGGTTTCATCTGCCATTTTTTACAGAGATGCAGGACATCAGCTCTCTTTTCAACCATGTCTAACCAGCTTCGTTCACAGCAGCTGGTTTTATGGGAGCAGGAAGACATTTCCAGCCTGTGGTTCTGAGACTGGCTGTGCAGCTTTGTGTTGCCATGCAAACAAACATCTTTTTTGGGAGAGCTCACACTAGCACACACCAAAATGATAGGAACATACTTGGCCATCAGCCTTACAGCTCATTTCTACTTTAAGTCTGTCTGCAAGTCAACTGGAAGTCCAGTCATTCCAGCGGGAATCCCCATTATCTACCATGTGTGTTACAGCCTCTGTCTCTGCTTTTCTATTTGACTTTGAAAATCGGGAACCTTTCCTGTGGGTTAAACCACACGGTATGCCAGTGAGCTGAACAAATAAAGTAGCAAACAAGCTAACTACTGTGTTGCATCTTAAACAGATTCAAGGGCTTACGGTCATATTTAGCTTTATTTAGATTTATGTGATGTAAGCTGTGTAAAGCCTCACTTTGAGTTTTTTAGTGCAATTATATTGTGATAATTTCATACATGTTCCTATAAAATTACAATAATGAGCCTTTATCACTGCTACGGTGTTGTTTTTATCCACCCAGGAGGAAGTTAATGTCCCTGTTTAATGTTCGGGGATGTAGTCTGTATGTAACTGTGGACCAAACGAGCCACAGCTGGCATCGATCCCTCGTTTAGCTACAAACTTCCTACGAATCGTACACTGAAAAACACTGAAGTTATTCCTTCTTGTGATTCCTCTGTAACTCATCACCGCGATGCATCTGGGCTGTTTTTTATTTTAGAAAGTTGGGACTTCCCAGGTTGCAGCGAAGGCATCGTTGGGAGGATGTGGGCGGAGATAAAGATGGATGTTTCTACTCTGAGCAGGATCATAATCTTTCAAACACTGAAGGAAACTTTAATTATGAAAACAGGTCAAAGGTCACAGGTTTGCTGTAAGATTATCGGGGATCAAATTAGACCCTGAATCATTTACACTCCAAGAAAGACAGTTTTTAAAAAAAAATAACAATCGAAATATTTTTATTTTTTTAAAAAGATTTATATTATTATTGTTTATAAAGTTTTTAATGTTTCTGCTGTCATTTATTAAAAAGTAATGTAAACAATTATTATTGTTTTTGTTCTTATTCATTATACTGCTGTTTTCTTTTAGGATAAATAAAGTATTTTTCATTTGCTCGCAAATATCATCAGTGAAATATGTAAACATGCAAACTGTGCTGTGATTGGCCAGTTTCAGTGTCCAGAGAGGGCCCCGCCCTTGGACACCATCACACTGGACAGGAAGTTAGGCCAGAATGAGTCAAAGACCAGCTTTTTTTTTTTCTAAAGAATTATAAACTTCATGAAACCATCAGTGACGCATAGCTCGTCCTTTTCTCGCCCTTTTGACATAAGAATTATCTCAGAATTGAGTTTAACCCTTTTTTTTAACCCATTTTCTGGATATTTTTGAAGAATATATTTGAAAAAAAAGTGATTAAGGAATAAAAATGCATCACCGTTTATGTCTGGAAAAGTAAAATATGGTGTGTACCATTCATGCATGGAAGAGTTAACTTCGTGTGATGTTTCATGTTGTAGGGATCTCGTGTAGAGCTGTACTCGGATACTTCTGCATGCATCAAAAGGTGAAATTCCCCGTCATGAGTTCTGACTCTGGGTTTCTTCTCCAGGGCGGCAGTTAACCATCTTCAACACCCAGGCCACAGTGGCGGTGGGCGGCAGCGACCGAGGCCGACCCTTCCAGGGTCAGCTGTCTGGGCTTTATTACAACGGGCTGAAGGTGCTGACCATGGCGGCTGAAGCCAACCCCAACATCAAGATTAACGGCAGCGTGAGGCTGGTCGGGGATGTGCCCAGTGTGGCGGGTTCAGCCAGGACCACGGCCATGCCCGCAGAGATGTCCACCACCTTTATTGAGACGACTACCATGATGTCCACCACAACCACACGGAAACACAGATCCTCCTCAACCGTGCAGGTAGGATGAGCCCTGACCAATCACAGAGCAGCAGCCACGTTTCCACGTGGAACAGTCTGGACCAGGTCTCACCCCTGGGGTACCGGGACACACCATGGCAAAAAAAATAAAAAAAGCTGCAATCAGTGTAAATATGTAAAATAGGCTAAATAAAATAAAAAATTATATCAAAATATAAAAAAGAAATTTTATGTTTGGAATAAAATATATTTACTACATATTATGTTTAAAAGTATTTTTAAAAGTATATCAAATTCATCAATTTTATAAATAATTTCTGAATAAAAAATTTGATAAGCTTTTAGAAAGTTGTAAATCTATAATATATTTCATATTTTTAGATACACTAAAATATTTTAAAACGTGTAAATGAGATAAAATATGACTAAAACGGTTCATTTTTCTCCTGAAATTTCATTTTTTTTTATTCTTATGTTTTCTAAAAGGATCATTGGTTAAATGTAAATATCTGAATATACTTGTTCTTCTTGGGATAAAGGGATATTCTGGTCTTTTACTGGTCCGACCCACTGGGGAAGAGATTGTTCTGAATGTGGAACCTGGATTAAAATGGAGAATGAAGCCCTGGTTCAGGGGAGCTGAAATATCATTCTAGGTGTACAATGTTGGAAAAGGTTTGAGAAGCTCTGGTCTGTCGGCACCTCTTCCTGAACATCATCGACCTGATCTGAGTCATGGGTCTGATCCATTTCCTCTTTAATAACGTTCACTTTTTTTCTTTCTTTACAACAAAAAATCAGCCCCAAGCAATTTAAAATGGATCCTCAAGGTCACGGCCAACCAGCGACGATAAACCCAGCGCTGAAACATGCGTGGCAGTTAAAAGACGTGCAGCTGAATCTTGTACAAGCTGCAGTTGAGAAACAAAATGAAGTGTGTTGTACACAGCGATCCAGCCGGGTGGTTGCTAAGAAACTGGATCCAACAACTGACCCGGTCTCTTATCTGTGTGTCTTTGCATGTGGATTCTGCCTCTGAAGCACGGAGCAGATGAGATTGTGTCCTCGGCAGAGTGTTCGAGTGATGACGAGGACCTGGAGGAGTGTGATACGAACCATGCAGGTGGGCTAGGTTAGTTTGCATTTGCTTGCTTTCTCTGTGCTTTCACTCATCTGCACCAGAGGATGGAGGTATCCTCAAAGCATCACAACCCCATGATCAGACCAAGTGTAACTTCATTAAACAGAAAGGGCAGATGCAGCGAAGACGTCCCAGAAAATCTCAAATACCAACGAAAACTGGTTGATGTTCACCAGTCGCACAGGAAGTTAGCATGCTAGCTAGCTAGCTAACAGGGAGATTAGAGAGACACTGATATGATGAGCTACACTTGTACATGGGGTCTTTCAAAGTGGTTAACATGGTTACCAGTGAGCATACAAACGTTGGCAGCTGAGCGGAATAAAGAGGGCTCATCTACGGCAACAATAACGGGCCAAATTTGTATGATGGTGAACCATGTTCTCTGCACTGATGCTGCTCAGTGTACCGCATCACGTTTGGTCCATCACTCCTGCCGCTCACGGCTCTGAATTTCATTCCCATCATTTTCTGTTGTTGTTTTTAGCTCAAACTAATGTTGTCTTTAGATTCCATGAATGTGTTTTTGTTGCCATCCGTGTTTTGTTCCCACGTCAGGAGGCTTGCTCTGAACACGAGATAGAGAACAGATATCATTGAATTTCTGTGTACAGGTTCTTTTCTTTTTTTGGATCATACCTTTGCTTTTAGGTGTACTTGTTATTCTGTCTTTATTTTGTATCCAAAGAGTCAAATTAAAAACTGTTTAATGACTTTAGATGAGCAGTTTGAAAATATTTGGGAATCTCCAGATTTTAGAAAGTGGAATAGTGGATGGGATCAGCATGTGGTCGTGTTTTCATGACCGTGCTCTGGTACAGAATGTGTGTTTAAGTGATTATTTATGAAGGATTTGGGACATTTTCTCATTTAGTTTCAGTATTTTGAACATAAAGCTCATCTGAAAACGGCAGGGGACATTTCCCCGCAGATCCGTCCTCTTAGAGGTTATTCCCAAACTTTTTCAAACGCCATGTGAACCACTGTGGTGTAACTGGGTTTCAAACGGTGCCGTGTAGCCTGAGATAAATGGGGATTTGTGAAGAAAGACGAAGACAGGGCCCCAGTCATCCAATCATGTGTTTACACAGAAATTCACACCATTCTAACCCTAACATCACTTTGACCTCGACAGCTGCATGCTTTGATTATTTATTCATGTATTATTTTTATTTGCTCTTTTCAGAAGTCAATGCTGTTTCCTGTCGTTTTGTCCTTTTTCGTTCCGTCTACTCGCCATCTGGCCTCATCATGTGTGGCATGACGTTTTGGTGGGTGATACATGTTTGATCTTTTTCGGGGTATCATGTGGCTTTGTTTCCTTTTTTAGAGCAAATGTAAAGTTAGGAAAGAGAAAACATTTCAGGCCATCTACTGTTTATCTGCTCATCCTGAACGGAGAGAAGACCCGTCAGTCGTCTTCCAGCTAACGGCATCAAAAGGCATTTGAACACGTTTTGTAGATGGCATGAAAAGATTTTTTCTTTTTCCACCATAACATTTCTTTTAAGCAAAGATTGCTTTGCCAACTCATTCTGTTGTAGCTGATTTGATCATTTCTTTGCATGTGTGTTTGCTTCTTCTCACCATCTTGCAGCCTGGTTGTTTTGTCTGCGTCTGTGTTTAAGATGGAAGCTATTTTTGCGGTCGCAGCGTCATCAAACTGCCGGTTTTACCTCACGCTGCCTTTATTTCATCACTACGGCTGTCTGGTCTGTCTGGAGAAGTCATCCAGTGATTCTGTTCTCTGTTGTAAATCGTTCTGTCCTGTCATTTTATTTCCTAAGATGGCACTTAAAATGGATTCTGGGATTATTCAGACTGCATGACTGGAAGGATTTAATAAACTCAAGACTGATTTTCCACTAATGTCAAGTTAAACTTCTGTAAACAGGTTTAATCACAAACTGCACACAGCTATCAAGTATTGATGACGTAAAGCTGGGATCAAATTACACGTTTTCATTAGGATTTGTTAGAGTAACGATGCAGAGGAAAAATTAGTTTTCAATGTCTCCGCGATAAACCTCATGAAGCCTTTGTTTTAGTCTTAATCAGGATATTTTTTCTCAAGCTTGAACTTCACACACTGTTCCTCCATCACCACTAAAGGGTTGCATATTCTGATGTCATTTTAAAGACGCACTACGTAACTTTCTGACCTCAATGCGCCACGTTTCGGACTCATTTCATGGCACAGTGATGTTTATTATGTGTATTTCTGCAGGCATCACTTCCCAGCAGCGTCCCGAGGCTGAGAAACTGCCTCGCATCGTTTCCGTTCGGGATGCTGCACCGATGAGAAAACCTTCTAAAGTCCCGTAGTGCTTCTTTAAACCTACTTTTAGTTCATGAACACCACAAACGGCCAAGAGGTCCGAAGGTGGTGATGCCAACTCTGGACATACGGAAATGAGCACATTTACATGCAGCTGTTTTAGCATGCAGACCATCAATCTGCACTTAAACATTAGGTCCTGTAATGATTACAAGAAATATTAGTTTATATAATTAACAAGAAGACCAACAGGAATCCAGCCGTTTAAAAGGAACAGAATACGACTTGTGTTGCAACAAAAGCAGCAAGGATTTTGATTGGCTAACAATGGCTTCAGGGGCGGGGCTAGCCCACCACCTTTTTGTTTTTGTGAGTTTTGGGGGATTGTAGGAGGAAAGACTCCCGTCTTCATGTGGACGTCAGCTAATGCCAACTTATCCCAGAAGGAAATGCAGAACTCAACCAGGTCTGGTGGCATAATGCGAAATAATCACAAATCTGAATTTAGATCCGCACTGATCAATAAAAAGTTCTTTTCTCATGCTGAAGTCATGCGACACATTACTGTCTCTTCAATGTGGAAAAAATTCCGAACATTACCGTGTGAAAGACACGAAGAGCTAAAATAACTGAATGTGATGAGAAAATAGAGAATAGAAATCCATCTTATGCCATTTTATGAAATTCCTCTGAATAACCTGGACCTACATGGAAATCATGTAGAGATTACGCTGAGTCATGAGTCAGAAGATGCTGCAGGGTTGAAGCTGGTTTCCTTCATTCTGTCCAGTCAGTAAAAGATTCGATGAGCTGACAGAAGGAGCTGCAGGACAACATTACAACCACACAGTGGGCGGGACAAGCTGGGCCTAAACCTGGGTCTGAACCCGGGTCTGAACCCGGGTCTGAGCCTGGGTCTGAACCCGGGTCTGAACTGGGTCTGAACCTGTGTCTGAACCCGGGTCTGAACCTGAGTCTGAACCTGAGTCT
>JBAFTB010000022.1:977980-988376 GCA_037177355.1 Melanotaenia trifasciata
TATCCTGCTGGAAGTAGCATCAGAAGATGCTCCACTGTGGTCATAAAGGGATGGACATGGTCAGCAACAATACTCAGCCTGAAGGGGAAGGAGATCCGTTGATCCAAGGCAGGCTTTCTATCACCTCCAACCAGTCTACCCATCAACAGCTGGATATGTTTCTTCTCCAGACCAAAGTCTGGAAACCCTGGAGATGGTTGTGTGTGAGAATCCCAGTAAATACTCAGACCAACAACAATGCTACATTCTAAGTTACTTAAATCCCCTTTCTTTGCTCAAGGATGGTCTTTGAGATCTACAATCCTGCAGCTTTTAGATGCATCCCTTCTCCAACATACCTGAATCAAACGAACTGTTTCCAGCCTCTGCAGAGCTGAATGACACACATGACGGAATTCAGCTATTTGATTAAGTGCGTTGGAGAAGGGATGAATGTAAAAGTTGCAGGATCGCGAGGACTGGACTTGGGCTCCCCTGGTATAGACATATTTCAGATAATTGAACTGGCTTCATGTCACAGATCAAATCTGATCTGATTTGTCTTCTGTTGCAGCATCTACAGATTTGCTCTGATCTTCCTCCGTTCTTGTTAAACCCAAATGATTTCCAAATGTTTCATTTTAATGGTTGTTTGCAAACTTGGTCATCATTGTTTGTTGGACACGTACAGGAACAAACCCATTCCAGGGGTCCCCTGATGTTGAGAGAAATCTCACTATTAATCTGTGGAAGATCTAAGAATATAAAACTTAAACTGTCTTTTAAATGTTAAACTTGGATGAGTTTGTAGTACAACTTATTTGATCTGATGCTTCAGGTACGACGTAAGCCTAATTACATATTTAATGTACAGAAGACATGAAGGTAAGAGGTTCCTGGACTGAGGAAGTCCAGAGGAGAAACCTGACAGGACCAGACCAGAAGGAGTATTTTAATTTCATCGTAGAGATTTCTTATTTATCAAAAGGTCACAGCTTCCATGTGTTGTTTATTGGTAAAAGACGAGGAGACAACTTGCAAACGGTTTCATTCACCTTTATTTTGAGCTGGTTTTATTTTTTCCCTTTCACATATAAAAATACAGTTTATCCTAAACATAGAAGGAGAAACACGGCAGACAAGGTGGAATCAGATGAAAACAGATGCAATGAATCTGCGTCATGATGAGCAGGTGATGTTCACCATCCAACCAGAGACTGAGCCGGCGACTCTTTCGTCAAAGGTTTTCATTTGTACACCTTGATCACTGTGAGCAGAGCAATCCATCTGTCCTGAGTAATCCTGCTCTGAACCCGTCTCAGCATCACGGTAACTGATGTTCAGCTGTTCACTCCGACGTGTCCAGTTCCATGAAGAAAGAAAAAGTCAGTATAGAAGCTGAAAAGGTGAAGTTAGTATTTATTTCCCAAACTGAACTTGTGCAGCAGCAAGCAGGACCAAGGAGGAAACCCTGTTCCCGAAGGCAGCACTGTGATTGGAATTGCAATCACTCTCGCTGACTTTCTGCCTAAAACTTCCTGAAACGGAGTTTCCTCCTAAACAAACCCTGTAAATCTAATTAGTAGTCTACGACTGTCATGGCTGACACATCTACTATCATTAACTGTGTGTAGCTGTGGTGTGTGTGTAGATTTAATGTGGCTTGCATAGTGAAAAATAAAATGATCTCAGATCCATCCGTCCATTTTCTGACGTTTGTCTGGGACAGTTACCAAGGGCAACGGTCTGAGCAGAGACCTCCAGAGTTCCCTCATCCAACCCACCTCCTCCAGCCCCTCCAGCTAAGAAAGATAATCTTTCCAGCAGGTTCTGAGTTTCTCTAAAAACCTCCTCTCTGTGATAAATGTCTTTTCTTATGCAGAGGATAACTCCAATCTGAGCATCTCAGAGTTTATCACCGGATCGCTCCAGCCCAGTTACTCCCTCAGAGGAATTAGTTATTGCCCAAATCTGCAAAACAGTTTTCCAATATGATGTCACCCAACTCATCAAGAAAACCCAGACATACTTAAACTCCTCCACTTGACCTTAGACCTGGAGGTGCTGATTCTCATCTACATAATTTGAATAAAGAAAAGATGCAGTCCTAACCCGACCCATCTGGAAAGCCACTGCCACTTCGGTTCTGTCCACAACAGTTTTAAAATGAAGAGGAGCCCCGATGAGTGCCACACCCGCGGGAAACAAGTCTGACTGAGCAATGCAAACAAAGCTTACTTTCCACATCCAGACTTTCACTCCTGGGACAGCCTGAGGTGGAACGAGGCCAGTTTTATCTGCTGTGTGGATTCACAACGTAAGAGAAACCTGCTGAACCAGGTGTTTCCTAAAAAAGCAGTAAATGTGTTTCTTCATGGAAATGAGTTGGATGTGCAGACAGATCATCGCTTCACTAAGGTGGAGATCACTAGACTTCCTGGGCCGATTTAGGTTTTAGATGTTTCCTGCTGCAACACATTTGACTGAAATCACTTGGTCATAAAGAGGCGTGTGCAGAACATGACAACAAGCTGTTGGAAAACCTGTTGAACTCTGGTCCAAGAGGTCCAGAGGTGGTGGTCCCTGCAGGGAAACATCTAAAACCTGCAGGACTCTGGTCCAAGAGGTCCAGAGTTGGTGGTCCCTGCAGGGAAACATCTAAAACCTGCAGGACTCTGGTCCAACAGGTCTGGAGCTCATGATTTTTTTTTTTTTTTTTTTTGCATAGCTGTTGACTTTATAATTTAATGTGTGACCTTCATCTGACTTCAGTGTGAAGTTTATGGTCCTGATAAAAAAACTTAATGTCACATGCAGCATGTTGTGTTTACAGGCGTAAATATGGTTGTTGTGCAATCAGAGCTGAGAAAATGATCATATAATATAGTTTATATTTGATCTGATGCTGTTCAGACTATCATAAAATGATCAGACTTGTTTCAGATATGGAGAGAAAAGCTGAGCTACTTTTGCCTACAGTGTGGCGCCATCACAATACTGAAGCAACCGAGGCTTTACCTCCGTTTCCCCCAGCAGGTCCGGGTCAGTACTGGTTGGGTTGGTTTTGATAAACCCTGATCTCTGTTGTCTTGGCATATAAGCCAGACAGTGCGAGATGCGTCTTGAACTTTAAGGTAGAAGAAGCCGACCCAGAAACAAAGGAGCAGAATGATGATCCAGCAGGTTTCCTTCTTTCTTTGTGTTTTGTGGCTTTAAACAACAATAAATCCACCATAAATTTAAACATGAAGCTGTGCCTGTTTTGTTCTAATTGCTGAGTCATGCAGGAAGTGATGATTGCAGCGTGCCAGGCTTCACCCTTTAGGGTTGGACCAGTAAGATTGGGACCCCAGCGGAATAGTCCCAAAAGAGTAGGATGGTTTGAGTCGGATATTCTGGTATCCTTCCCATGTTTTGCCTCTGGAAAGACTAAGAAATGCGTCCTGACCCGTCTCGTACCGACACAACAGAAATAATAAATATGTTTCATCACTGTTCTTATGTAAAATACCAACACCGGTTTCATTAGTCAGACTTCATATTGTACAAATATAGGTATGTTCATGCTGACGATAAAACCGGCCTGGATTCGTTTTGTATCGGACTGGGAAAAAACAGCTCAGATTAACTTAGCAGAAATTATGAAAAATAATTCAAGGCCATGAGTGCAAGACACTGTCCACAGAGTCGCTTTGGAGAAAAGCATCTGCTGAATGGCTGTAAATTAACAATCATCAGAGAGGAGAACCGATGCAAGTTTGCAGCCTCGGTAACTCAGGTTAAATGGCTGCATGTTGGACCTCCCTCCAGTAATGTGAAGTCAATAAGTTAAATTTGTTGGCTGCAAGAACAAAAGTTTCAGAATTCAAACAATTTTCACAGCGATGTGATTCCTGCAAGCATAGATCACCACATTAAACAGATGCCCCAGACCTGGAAAAACCAGCGGAGAAGCTCCTTTATTTACTGGGCTTGTAGCTGTTAAATGTGTGTATATGAATATTTTTATTTTCAGTACAATAGTTTAAGCTGATGTGTTGCATTTCTACTGCGGCTTGGAGAACTTCCAGATTTAGATACTGACAGTAAATCATCCCACAGTGAAGTCCAAACATGAATGACACTATCTGTAGTGACTCAGGTCATTTTTAGCTAATCATCAAGCTAATCGTGCACATCTGATAAAGTCAAAATGTTGCTACTCTGGAGGAGCCATTTGGAGGGAATTTATTGTGTAATTCTAACAGTGGAAACAAAGTTTGACACAGCTGCATATCTTGTGAGTCAGAGGGAGGCAGGGCTTCCCTTAATGAGAAAGACAAAGCTTCTTAGGAAACTCACATGACATATGGTGAGTTTGACAGGAGGAATGTGGGAAAATATGTTAGTGTTTTCTTAGCAAGCTGGGGAATGATGTTATTGGCCTGATGAGACCAAAACTGAGCTTTTTGTTTGTCAGACTAAAGGCCATCCCAGCTGCAAGCCAAACAATGCAAATCAGAGAACACAACTGTCGCCATGACGATCTCCGTGTGAGCCGGGAGTGAAATTAAATCCGGAGAAATCCTCAAAGGAGAATCCGAAACAAGATACCTGCTGCTAGTGTCTCTGAATCAGAGATGGACTGGATGGATTTTACTTTCACAGACGTCTTCACGTTCACTCAAAAGCCACATTTAATCTACTTTGATTCAGTTTTATAAACACAAGCTGGAGAATGAAGCTCTATGTTCGGGATGAATGATGGAAGAAGCTGTCGGTGTAGTGCATAAAACTTACAGACTGTAAAAATATTGAAATCTTATTCAAACAATTAAAAAATGATTCATTTAAAAATAAAAAAAATGAGAAATTGCCTTTTTCTTTTGTAAATCAAGTGAAAAATGATTATAGCAGCAAAAGTTGGTGTGAATACAGACTGCCAGCTGGGTGTGTTCCCGTCTCCATCTGCACATCCACACCAGGATTCATATAAGGTGTCTGAACAAAGGCACATGTCTTCCTCTTTCCTTGTCTTTCTTTACTCCTACCGCCTCCCGTAACTCTGTTCCAGCCACTGGCGCACATCCTTCAGGTTGTAAAAGAACGGTCCCTTCCCGCCCAGGTAGGCGATCTTTCTTTGGTGCACGATGCACACTCGTTCGTTGGCCACACCGTAAGCAACGTTAGCGTTGTTGTCCATGCAGTCGGCCACCAACTGGCACTGCGGCGGCAGGGAAAAGTGCTCGATGAGTTGACGTGCCGCTCCCATCCTCTCCTCCAGGTTCTGGTGTTTCCGGAAGCTGAAAGAGCAAGGGCCCATTTTTGGGGCCACCCAGCCGTCGGACGGGTGGGCCTCATCGATGTAGACTAACAGGAAGTCGGCCACATCGCTGAAGTCCTCCACTAGCTGCCGGAAAGCTGGCAAGTGGCTGATGAAGGGGGGTCAGGTGGCTGAGCCAAAGTTGACCACCAGAGGGCGATCTGACGACTCAAAATCCAGAAGGCGACACTCGTCCAGAGTCTGGGTCCTGGTGCCTCGAGGGCCATTAGTCATGTTACTGATCCCGCTGCTCCACCGAGGCCCATCAGGAACCTTCACCACCTTAGAGTTTGGTGCTTCACAGCCAAATTTCACCTGCAGAAGTAAAAATAGAAAAACATTTACTTCACCTATAACATCCTGTTACAGAGGGTTGAATATTGGGATTAAAGAAACGGGATCAGACTGGTTTGAGTCATATTTCTCTGATAGATCCTTCTTCTGATACCAGAGTGAGTTGTGCAGGGTTCTGGACCTGGGTATTGTATATTTCCATTGGGTCATATTATGTGACTTTCCACTACTATGCAGATGACACTCAGTTATGCTTCCAGGTACTACACCTGACTTAGTGGTTACCAGGACCTATCCATTTTGTGGCATGGCACATTTAGCATTGTGTACATAAAAGAATCCACACCACCCAACAAAATGACCCCTTACAGCCTAATACAGTATATTTAAAGAAAACTCTTCCCTCACCCCCGTCCCATCTCCCCTGGGTGGACTGACTGGCTGTTCATCTCAAGCTCGGATCCTCTACCAGAGGATCCATCCATCCATCCATCCATCCATCCATCCATCCATCCATCATCCATCCATCATCCATCCATCCATCCATCCATCCATCCATCCATCCATCCATCATTCATTTGGATTTACACCCGTTTCCCATGTCCCAGGAGTTATGGGGACAGTAATGGGATGGAATCTGGCTAGACAACAGGTAAACTGGTTGACCTCTTTTTTTTCCTTCTCCTGATTTGTTGTCTTTTTCCACACCTGAGGTTCACAAATTAAGAATATTTAAAAGGTTTTAAAGGCTGAGTGTTCATGTCTGAAGTGGATGTTTGTGGGTGCACATGGTTATCAGTCCTATTGTTAAAAAAAGGTCAGTAAATCAGTTATTTACTGAAAAATCAATCGATCAAATCTGAGTCTATTTACGCACTGATTACATCAGAGTAAATAAATGTGATTTTCTGAATCAGATCAGTTACTGATCAGAAGCTCAGGAGCAGACATCAGATTGTTGAATGAAACTCTGGTGCAAAAGGTTCATTTGACAGTTAAACATTAGCCAATGTAATAATTTACCAGGAACTTTCCAGCTTTATAAAGTGTCCAATGGCTCACATCACAAATGATTAAACGATATAAATCTAAACAATATGGCTCCAGCCTGAAACCGATGGTAGGACAGGGTCTAACAGCAGAGTGGCTAATTATTAACCTTCAGTGATGTTGAACCCAACGTTGTATCAGTCTTATACAGCCGAATATCAGAAGGAGAACCCACTCTGGACGGCCGAGATGGAACGAAATCTCATGTTAGTTTGTTAAACTACAACTGAGTCACAGATGTGGAGAGAATTTTCTATGAAGAATCAAGTTAAAGAAGAAAAGAAACAGTTAAGCTCATTTTAATTCCCGATAAAGTCAGTCCCACTTTTTTTCATAATTTAGCTTTTTTAGCTTTATTTCTCCATGACTACTGCTGTCTAATTAAAAAATGTGTGACAGGAAGGAAAGCAGAAGAAATAATATCTATTTTTATCTGTCTCCCTCCCAAAAGAAACACAACCTTGACCTGTGTGATGTATATGCTCATACTAAAATAAAATAAAAACATGTTTTTATGAAAGAAAAAAATGTATTTAATTTGTTTTTAACTGAGAAATATGATTTATGGATTTTTGATGCCACTCTGATGCCGGAAATTTGCTCATATAAAACGTAAATCTGGCTGTCTGTGAGACATAAAAGCATAAAAGCTGGAGGACTCGACTGGTTTCGGTCCTGTGTGTCCAGTCAGAGCTGTTCTGTGAATGTGGGCCAGTACTCTTCCTCTGTGTCTCCACCAAGCCATGGTGTCCCCCAGAGGTCGATACTAGTGCCTGTTCTGTTTGCTTTGTATACGCTCCCCCGGGGTTCTGTTTTTATAAAGTCTGTTTTCACTGTTTTGCAGACGACATTCAGATTTATCTGCTTAAAACTGCAAGTGACGTCCAGTTCACAGTAAACCGCTGCAGGACTGTCTAATCAATGTACAGGCGTGGATGAGTGCTAACTTTCTGAACCTGAACAAGAAAAAAACAGAGATGCTGGTGTTCAGGCGGCGTAATCTCCTGGACATGGCAGTGTGATTGGTCCTTCGTCCTCCTACTGCCGTCCGCTTGTGAAAATCTGGGGGTAATGGCTGAGCCGTCGTTTAGCCCCGTTATCAAGGCTAGCTTCTTTCAGCTGAGGACTCTTGACAAAATCAATTCTGATTTTACTCAGGCTGATGTTGACAGAGCATTTGTAGCTTTGCGTCTGGATTATTGGAATGCTTTGTGTGTTGGGTTGGACCAGGTCTCCTTCAGCTCCTGCGGAGTGGAAAAAATGCTGCAGCCGCCTACTGACTAAAACAAGGAGGCATGAACATCTCCCGTTTTGTGCTCCCTGCATCGGCTCCTCGTCTGTTTTAGTGTCAAATTTAAGGTTTTATTGACTGTTTTTAAGTGTTTGCAGACTATGGGCCCTTCTTATTTGAATGCGTTGTTGCAGCCCTGCACTGCGTCCAGAGCCTTGAGGTCAGCTGACCAGCTCCTGCTGGCGTCCCTAAAGCCAGGCTAAAAGCCCGCGGTGATGGAGCGTCTCCATGGAAACGCCCAAACCATGGACCAGCCTCCCTGTCTGTCAGCTCTGCTCATCTGTAGGCCACTTTAAGTCTAGACTGAAACCCAGCTCTTCTCTTGGCCTTCACATGCTAGAAAAGCTGGAGTTTAGTTTGGCTTGATGTTATGATTTTACTTCATTATGTTTACTTATCTGAATTTTTAATTGTGTTTTATGTATATTTGACTACTGATGGTATTGTGAAGTACTTTGGTCAACTGAAGTCGCTATAATATGGTATATAAATAAATTTAAATTTCAAAATAAAATAAAAGACCTGAAAGACCAAATGTATGAATAACTTGTGTATTTTAGCTCATCAGCTCATCAGATCAGGAATGAATCTGAGTAAAAAGGAGCTGATGGAGGGGATGTTCAGACATAAAAAACACATGATTCTGCATGACTGGACTCTTATGTAGACAGTAAACATATCAACATTTAATCAGACTGATTGATCGTAATGAAATAAAATGCTTGAATGATTCATGCAGGATTTTCCCAGAAGCTCTTTTCTCTCGTATCTCGACTGGAAGCACGTCGGTCTGGTGGAGAATTCCTTCGACAGCTCGCCATCTTCACTAAATGTGGATGTTGAGTTTCCAGTTTGAGGAGAACTGGAATCAGAATCTTGGATGGAAAACATCTCCCTCCCAAGACACGAAGGTAATGAAGCTGAATTTGTCCTTAAGCTGGGATTGGGAACATAAAGGCTCCTTTATGGGAATTATCCAGGAGTAAGTCTGGAAAATGAAGTGCAGGATCTTCACTCACCTTCTGTGAGTTTGAACAACTGATTTATTTTAATATTTTACTATTATTCTGTAAACCTAATAATAACACAACAATACCACCAGCTGTTTATTTAAAATGAATCCAGGAAAAATGAGGATGAGGAGAAGAGCTGTCCGGCTTGTGGGTCAGAACCTCTTTCAGGGTTTGGAGCAACATTAGCGGCTGTCCACGTGCACACGTGATAAACCAGTTTGGTTCTGGAGCAGAACCTGACCGGCCCTTAGTCCGGACCTGAAACCCGCTGAACACATCTGGAGCTGCAGCAGCTCAAGTCAGTCATGAGGAGAACCAACTTCTGAACAGTCAGATGAGCAGTTAACTGTCTAAATCCCACTTTTAACAGGATTTCTGTTTAACACATTTTATTTTCAAGTTTTACCGTAAGGAATTTTAAGTTTGGGAAAAGTTTAATAACTCATCCTTATGATTCAGTGTGTGTGTGTGTGTGTGTGTGTGTGTGTGTGTGTGTGTGTGTGTGTGTGTGTGTGTGTGTGTTTTAATTTGGGTGCAGGTGGGACAGTGGTGGAGATTTGGGGTCAAATATTGCGCTGCACTACTGTGGCCCATCCCAGTTCTCCCAGTCCTACATTTAGCCAATAACAAGTTCTGCTGAGAGCAAAGCGTGGCCCACACGTCCCACTACAACCAGTCCGGAGCGGTTGTGGAGCTTTACCTGCTTGTGTGCGTCCAGGAGGAAGCTGTTCCAGATGGAGCGCAGCCCCGCGGAGGTCAGCATGCGGCGCCACTCTCCGCAGCCGGCGGAGCGCGAGCAGCTGAGCAGCGTCACGACCCGCTTCACCAGAACCACGGAGTCGTACAGAGCCAGGAAGAGACAGTTGGAGAAGAAGCCTGGCAGGATCTGTAGTGTGACCAGCAAGTCTTCGCTCGCGCTTCCCATTTTCACTTTCTGCGTTAACGTGACGATTCAGTGGAGAGCCTTGGGCTCGCGCAGAGCTGCTTCACGGCTCTGATTCGTTCCCGTCATAGTCCTGGTTCAGCTCCAGGCTAAGGAGATCGCAGCCGCCGTTTAGCTCTGGACCAAAATGAACAGGTCTGTGCTTGAAGGACTGATCTGGAGCTAATGTGAAGCCTCTCAGCTTTTCTTTGCAACCAGATTCTGACGTCAGATGTAGTGCGCACCCCCGTCTCCTCCTTTCTCTCCTCCCTCAGCTGGCTGCACACTGACTGGATGAACACATCAACCATTTCCCCTCGTTTTCTACACTTTCTGCACATCGGAGGGTTATTTCTCCTTTACATCAAAAGTTGTAAAATGTAAGTAAAACCAGAACAATGATTTCCTAATCTCATCAACATATTTTATTCCCAGTAGAAAATAAACAACACGTCAGAGGATGAAACGGAGACGTTTCACCATGAGATGAAAATATGAGCTGATAGTGAATCTGATGGAAAAAGTTGGAACAGGAGCAACAAAAG
>JBAFTB010000022.1:1075219-1090341 GCA_037177355.1 Melanotaenia trifasciata
CCCCCCCCCCCCCCCCCCCCCCCCCCCCCCCCCCCCCCCCCCCCCCCCCCCCCCCCACACCTCAGCACATAAACATCAATATTAGCAGTTTAGTGGAGAACAGTTGTTGGCAAAGTGATCTTAAAACTCTAAAGGACACCTCCACGTCCCTCTAATTAAAATTTAACCGCCCAGCCGAGGCGGGGGCCGGGAGGAGGAGGAGGAGGAGGAGGAGGAGGGTGGGAAGGAAAAGGGATTATTTAGCATTAACATAAAAACAAACAGCCGCATATATATATGCAAATGAGGGAAGGGCAAAAGCAGGATGCCTGGAGCCATAACTCACGCTGATGGCCTTTAAGTGAGAAATCACCTCCAAGCGGGAAAAAAGTCCAGTAAGAAAGTGAAATGATGCACCTGTCGCCCATCTGACTAATGAGCCAATCAGCTTGCAAGGACAAGGAGCACATCCAGATAGTGATGCTGGCCTGAAGTGTCAGCCTGCTTCACGAGACGATGATCATTTAGTCTGCAAAGCTCCGAGAAAAGCTGCGTCTCACGGCACCCTCATCACGTGCGCGCGTTAGCGTGCGTGTTAGTGTGTGTAGGATGGATATTTCTCCTCTCCGTCCGTCTGCGAGTCGCTCAAAGCAGCTTTAATCTCATATCTTCATTAAAAAGCAGAAACTGGCAGTGAGTTGTGTCTTAAAAGTGACAGTGATTTTCATTTCAACATAATTCTGTGTCTCCTGCTGTTGTGACAAAGTGCCGCATGTTTTCCTCCCAAACACGGTGGGCGGTGTGTTGTCTGCGCCACAAAGACATTTGGACAAACCTGCCACCGTCTCCCTTTTCCTGTAAATGAGCATGGGAAATCTGTTTATGTCCTCCTACACTGTGCTGTTAGAATAAAGCTGGTTGGGAGACGAGCTGAAGATAAAAGAAGAGGGACAGAGCAGCGTGGAGGCATGCACGTGACCACACCTGGCCCACAAACAGGCTGCAGGCAGAAGAAGAGGAGAAGATCCAGCAGCTTCTCCTCATTCTGCAGCTCTGATGTTCCTCTAATCTGAGTCCACTTTCCACACAAAGCAGCCAGTCTGACTGGTTCTCTTCCACTGGGAAGGTGTGAGGATGCTGCTTCCTCTTCCTCTTCTTCATCCTCAGAATGCCACACAGTGCAGGCACAAACACACACTAACACACTCATGTCTTCATCTTGGTGGAAATGTGCTGCAGTTATTGAAGGTTTGTGTCTTTGTTCCTGAAATGAAAGTGAACCAGATGAAGTGGAGACCTGGATCTGCTCCCAGTCCTGCAGGTCACGAGGCGGTCCAGGTCGTCTCTCTGGGTCAGAACTGACTCCCGGAACGACGGGTGTTGTTTTAGAAACAACTACAAACTCACGCGTTTTTCTTATAGGCCTAAATTAATTTGCTTGTGATCGGCGCATGTGCGCGCGCAGCAAGGCCGCAGTTTGGCTGAGTTTATATTTTACTGAAGGTTTAAACAACAGATTGAATCAAAATGAGAATAAATGAGAGTAAATTCCGCTTTTCCGCGCTATTTTAAATGGCACGTGGAAGTGAACTGTGCACTCTCACGTGCCTTCGTTGTGCCCCTGCGCGTGCACATGTGGCACTTTTGTCTAAAAGGGTCAATTTTCCTGTTAAAGTTCAAACGTCGTTTAATAGTCAGAGAATGGAAAGAGGCGCGGAACACCGCGTCAAACAGCGGCTCATAATGTCACACCACCACCCGGAGAACATGCTCACTGTAAGCACAAGCTCGCGCACTGTGTCCAGTCCCGCGTGCAGCAGGTGTGGACGCGCCCCTCAGGCCCACTTATTTATTTATTTATTTATTTACTGGAGAGAAATCTGCTCCAACAGCGACGCGTCGGCGGCGGAGATGACTGGAGCGACTCTGACCACTGCCTCCGTGCGCGCCACATGCCCGAGTGTGTGTGTGTGTGAGTGTGTTTGTGTGTGAAGCAACCACTAGTCGCCCCCAGTGCTCTTCAGTCTCCACTCTCCCTTCTCACCGCAGACTGAACGTCACGTCCGCACTTGAACTTGAGTTTTTGTGCCGTCAGAGAGCCGCACAGAGCCGCGCGCACACCGGGCATGCGGGACTGCGCTGCCAGCACAAAGAGAAAAGAGGGTGACAGACCGTCCTCAGACCAGTACTGGGCTTTGACTGGAAGAGTTAAAGTCTAACCCGCCCGCCCGGCCAGCGCCGACAGTGCCCGCACGCGCAGCGACATCTCGGGAAGAAAACTGGATTCTTATTTTACACACGTTCACGCACCAGTTTACGTCCAAGTCACCTGCTTTCCGCACGCAGGACCGGACAGCATCGGGTGGACGGACAGTGGACACAGACTCTGAGTGACCATCAGGAGGTGACCCGCCGCGCGTCCATCCGCTCCTCGCCGCGCCGCTCCGCTCTTTGCGCGCCTCTGAGGGATGGAGTGAAAGCGACGGGAGGAAGAGCAGGACTACCCCCCCTCCTCTCCTTCACCTCCACCGCCAACCGAACAAGGGAGGCGCTCAGCCACTTTGGCACCGAGCTCCTGAGCGAGCGCCCCGGCGCCCAGCGCTGCGCCACGGCCGCTTACCGCGCAGAGCACCGAGGAGAGATCCGCCGCGCACGGGTCAGCTGGAGGGCCGCGTTTGGGCCACTGAGCAGCGGTCAGCTTGGGGGGTGAGCAGCGAATTTTGGGGCCAGTTTGGCCGGTTATCGGAGCAGCCGGAGGAGGAGGAGAAGGAGAGCCGACCCTTCCAGCGCAGCTCTCCGGGCGATGCCAGTGTAAATGCCAGGGCGATGTCCCGACGCAAGCAGGGGAACCCGCAGCACCTGTCCCAGAGAGAAATCACACGTAAGTTTACCTGCAGAGAACATCCGCACCCCACAGCACAGCTTTCTTCTCTTTCACATCTCCGCTCTCATCATGAAAAGTTCCTTTTATCATTTTATCGATGCGTAAAAAACACATTTTCAGACTCAGCTGAAAGTTTGTCAAGTGTCCCCTGAGGGCCACGTTTGCTTTCTTTCTCCTGGTTTATAGACAGAAATGAGCCAGAAGCTTTGATTAGATGATCTGATCTCCGCGGTCTGTAAATAAAACTGAAGAACCGGCTGCGGGTTCGACCCCAAATCATTTTATCAGGTTGGATTCTGGTGGCTGTCAGTGAAAAAGAAAATATATGAAACATTTTAAAACAAATTTCTAAAGAGTTAAATTTAGTATTTAATCTAATTTTATTCTTTTATTTTTCTTCATATTTAAATAACCTGAATTTTAGATGAAAACACGAAGAAATTCCATTTTTTTATTTTTTAACATTTAATTACAAATAATTTAGTTAGTTTTAAAATAATAAAAATAAAACAAGAATAGAAAACATGAGTCGACTGATCGTAAATAAACACACGGGCTCGCTCAGCGCACGCGGCTGTGGTCCGGTGGATTTTTCTTTTTACATTCCCGCTCCGAGCCCACGCGCCCGTGTCCTGTTTGGGTTGCTTAGCTCCGAGTTTAAATGCACAGCTAAATATTAATGTAAGGTTTGGATTATTTATCATCCCGCACGCGCGAGGAAGCAGAAATCGTGTGTTTCCTTCGCGGTACTTAAAGTGACGGAAATTGAAGACAAAATGTTCATTTTTAGTTTTATTTTTAATGTTTTTTTTAACTTGTTTTAAATTTGCTATAAAATCTTAAATCAAAAGTAAAAGTTCAGGATATTTTTTTACATTTTGTTTGGATTTGTGGCGCAAACATTTCTCTTTTTAAAACATTTACACTTCAACTCGGATCAGTTCTCAGTGACTGAAGCCGAAAGAAAGAGAAAAGTTTGGTCAAACAGCTGGAAGAGGAGGAAAGTGTGTCACATGACCGTCCAGAGTGTCCACCTCTGGTGCCCCCGCTGGCCTGCTGGGCTCTGCTACGGGGCCCAGAGGGTGACACACCAAACTTTGTGGTCCCTCTGCAGCTTTCTGAGGTGAAACCATGAGAATGTGGAGGAGGAAGCCGATGACGGAGCTCAGTTTGTGTCCTCGGAGAAGGTCGGACGTGTCTGTGTGTCTGTCTGATTTATCACCGTTCAGGCTGCAACATGATGTCATACATCCCATAATTTATGTGCAAAAAGAAGCTCCCTATTTACCCTGCTTGAGAAAACACACACACACACACACACACAGAAATACATGGGCTACACACACACACATTTATGCAAATGCACAAATGTGAACTCTCCTCCCTAAAATCTGCATAATTCTGCTTAAGCTGTGAGGCGATAAAATCCATCTGACCTGGCTTTCAATGCAGAACATTTTTATTTGGATTTTGCAAAATGATGCATCATAAATGTAGAAAACGTTTCCATTTTCACTCTTTTGTCAGCAGCTGAGCAGAAAGAGGCGTTTGAAGCGAGGCCTCGCGCTGAAGCAGGTTTTATTTCATCCTCTCATTTTCCCCTAAAATCAAGAAGTGATCAGATCTGGAGTCATGAACGCTGAAGGATAATTAGCGTGTTTCTCATCCTCTGCAGTAAACACGCACCGTCCAGCACGCTGCTCTGCACACCTCCACCTGATTCACACCACGTCCCCCTCCCTCCCTCCGTCCCTCCTCCCCACGAGTGAGAAAGCTTCTGACAATTTGCGGCAGTTTAATCTTCTGAGACTAAAATGAATCAGAGAAAAATCCAGATAGTTTTTGTTTTAGTCAGATTTGTTTCCACCCGGAGGTGCAGATGAGTTTCTGCTTTGCTCTCCTCCAAAGAAGCTGATGTAGTGTGAAGAGACGCAAACAGGACGAGAGCTTTCATTGTAGCCGCACACACACACACACTCACACACACACACGCTTGCAGGAGTAAATTGCAGTCGCCCACTTGAGATGCATGTTTCCTTTGGCTCGTCAAATAGCCGCGCGCCCTGCTGAGGTCTTTGTTCGAGGCAGAGAAGCGCTGAAAACTGCACGAGGTGCTTAAAATGCCGCAAATGAAAACGCGCCTCTTCTCTGCGTCGCCTCGAGCCGCAGCGGATTGGAGGAGGCGTCCTGGTCGCATCCTGCACTGTTTCCATGTATGTGGTGGTTTTACTGGCTTAGAGGGTTCGTTCAGTCAACAGCAGCAACATGAAGAAACTCTGCAGCTGATTCAAACTCATCTTTACTTTCTGTTGGTTTAAAATCAGTGTGTGTGTGTGTGTGGTGGGGGTGGGGGGTGGAGGGTGGGCAGTTTTCCAGATCCTAGGAGCATGCCTGAACTCATTTTGTTGATCGGGACCGACACACACACACACACACCTCTGCATACCAGCGTGGGTTTGCTTAGCTGAGGCTTTTTGTGAGCGGCCTGTCTGTCGTCGACTCGTCCTTCCTCCTCCTCCTCCTCCTCTCGGTTTGTCTGTCTGCTAGGGGGAGCTCTCAGGCTGTCACCACTGCTCTGCTGCTGGGGAGTGTGTGTGTGTGAGTGTTAATCAGATGACATCAGTTCTGGAAGACCACATTCACCTCTTTAACTGTCAGCAGCTGCACACCGTGTACTTCACTGTCTGTGACACTTCTTATTTACAGTGAATACTGTCACTTCACAACACTGCCTTTGTGTGTGTGTGTGTGTGTGTGTGTGTGTCTGGACGGCATCTCTTTCTGTTTGTAGTGAAGATTTACACACATTTCCTTCAGTTTCTTCAAACCGACTCATTTAGCAAACAGCCGTCTGTAATCATCTCTGTTATTAATCTGTCATCTGAGGCTGATTTCATGTCTTTCATGAGGCTGGAACATGACTTTAAATCCTCCAAATTCAGGTTCTGCAGTGGAGCGCTTCATTTCCACCACAGCACCTCCCTCACAGGTTTATATTTATTATCTCCACCTCAAACCAACCTTTAACTTCCATCCACACGTCGCCACAGATTTGTGATAAACTTCAATTTTCTGGAATTTAAAAACAATTTTATTTATTTATTAAAAGCTTAAGCAGTAAAAAAAAATCCATGTGTGCATGTGTCGGTGAAGCAGAGGTGGAATTTCTGTAAAAACCTTTTTGTTTTTGATAGTTGACAGGAAATGAGAGAAGGAGGAGACGATGGTTTGAAGTCGTGGTGCCTGCCAACAGGACGCCTCTGCACAAACGTGCACACGCAGACAAGTGTCAATAACTGATCTTCAACTGAAGCATCAGACTCACAGATCCAGGTTTTTATCAACTTGTCCCAAAAATAGTAAATAAGCTCAAAAAGAAATAAATGATATTTTCCAGAATGTCTGCGTCCAGCAGCTTGATCAGCTGAGTGGAAATAAGTGTTAATGATAAAAATAATGTTTGCAAAAAGTGTGTGTGTGTGTGTGTGTGCACAGTAACCATGTGGACAAATGCAGAGCTGGGTGAATGAGTAAAGCTGCAGGTGTGTGTGTGTGTGTGAGATATGGACGTTTTCATCATGACTGTGCAGCTCAGATCTCAGTCCCGTCCTAACTCACCGACCCTCGGTTTTCATCACCAGGAAGCTGATGGCGGAGCATTTGCTCCGATCATGACCGAAGATAACTGAAAACATGAACTCAGACCACAGAGACGGTGGCCTGCTCAGACAAACTTCTCAAAACGAAGCCAAAAAGCCTCCTCGGAGCCAACGGTCTCGTTTTAGCTCTCCACACTAATCACCTCCTTCTCTTCGCTTCTATTTTTCTTCTTCTTCAGCTCCTGGTGACTGAAATCCTGTTAAGGCTCCGGCCTGACTCACAGAAAGCGTTTTAGGTGAATCAGACCAAAGCGCTGCTTTTCTTCACATCTCTGATTTGCACACAAACTGTCGACTTCTGGCAACGAGCAACGAAGCCGCCACCAAACACAGTTTGGTTTTCACCTCGCGGCCTGTGAACGTCTCGCCGGGCAGCTTCCAACCATGAAACCTTAAATTTCTGCATTTGCTTTTTTGTTGTGGTTTGAAGCGAGTCAGTTCTTGTTGAACACACACAGGAAGACGGCTGCAGATTTCAGGTCATTGTTTTTATCAGGATACAGAAACTGATGTCTCAGGCTTGCAGGGTGTTGGGATGGAGACGTGTTGGGTTTGTTCCAGGTCAGTTCACTGGCTTCTTTCTCTGTAATGTTTATTAGTGAGGAAACACACTTTATACTGTAGACGGCTGATCGTTTCAGCAGCCGAGGACAGATGGCTGCAGCCTGAAGGCCACGCTCACACAAACACACACAAACACATAAACACAACATACACTCATGCATATGTGTGTGTACAGACATGTTACAACACAATGCATGCAACACATGCATTGGGAGCGGTGATGTGGTACACCTGCACACACTTCCTGTAGCTGTAGCAACCAAATATAAAAACAGATGCTTACATGGCCCTTTCTTTAGCTGTGATGATAAATGAACGGTTCTCGTACACAGCAGATTAAATTCCAGGGTTGGTTCGTATGTTTCCAGCGTGAACGGCGGCGAGCTGATAACCTGAGTGTTTGAGGTGTCCTGCAGCAGGTAGAGAGCGAGGTGGGCCGCTCCATCTGGCGCCTTCATCTGCATCTGACATCCTAAATCTGTTTGCATTTCTAACATGGAGGCTGAGACAAATGGCCAAGCTGCTGCTAATCCATCATCTTCTAGAGACAGCGAGGTGGTGATGAAGACGAGGAATTTCTTCATCGTCTTTTTTGTCTGGATCAGTTCGTTTCTCCAAACTCTTGCAGACTTTTTTGCTTCTTTACATCTGTGGTCTGTTGGGGCCACAGCAGATGTGTGCTAGCTGTTAGCCACCATGCTAATCATCCACTTTTCAGAACCAAACATGCATCTGAGTTCCGTTAAATATTCTGATCATCTTTTGGATGTACAGTTGACATGAAAACACCTTATTCTAGTTTCTGAACAGTCTCAGCTGCAAGAAGATACAACACGATAGGATATGATGAAACGATGTGATGACACGATGTGATGATACGATGTGATGATACGATACGATACGATGCGATGATACGATGCGATGATACGATGAGATGAAACGATACGATGTGATGACACGATGCGATGAAACGATACGATGTGATGACACGATACGATGTGATGACACGATGTGATGATGCGATACGATGTGGCACATGATGATCGATACAACTTTGTTGTCAGAAACATGTTTTCTTTCTCTTTCACCATGTTTGTACAAACGATACACACATGAACACGTTTAAATCCTTACCAACAGCAACACAGGACATCCGGACTACACACAGGTGGTGTTTAAACGTTCTGTAAAGAGTTTGTGGTCGTCCGACCATCTTGGAGCAGTTTAGAAACTTTTGTTCTGAGTCGTGTTTCTATCCTCCAGGACGGACTGGAGGTGAACCAGCCATGACGTGTCTCTTCTGTTTTTCTTCTCTTCAGCAGACGTCGAGCATCCAGATGGCGCTCTACTTCCCGACACGTCACCCCCCCACCCGCTTGGCCTGCACCCCCACCCGCTCGGCTTCCCCCCCCACGCTTTGGACCCTGGTTTGGCCCACACACTGCCGCCCGGCCTCCACGCTGACCACGACCTGCTGACCTGCGGGCAGTGTCAGATGACCTTCCCTCTGGGTGACATCCTCCTCTTCATCGAGCACAAGAAGAAGCAGTGCCAGATGCCGCTGCTGCCCAACGGCTGCTACGACAAGATCCACGACCGAGGAGGAGGAGGAGGAGGGAGTCTGCAGAGTCTTCATCACTACACTCAGCGGGGGGAGCTGAGGAAGGTGGTGGAGCCGGTGGAGATCGGCATCCAGGTGACGCCAGAGGAGGAGGAGGTGGTGGAAAGAAGAGTGGAAAGAGGTGAAAGGAGGGAGAAGACACCCATCAAAGGAATTTGCCCAAAGCAGGAGAACACGCCGGCAGGTAGGCACGACAATCACACACACCTGTCTACTTCCTGTCCGAGGGACGACTGATACGTCTTCATACTTAGCTCAGAGGTGGAGGAAGAAAATCAGATGCAGAGTCAGTTTGAGCTTCTTCCGAGGTCGGAAGTAAAACCACCAACCAGACTTCTGCTGCTTCGCTAACCTTGCTGGTCTATGATCTGGAAACCTCGCATGGCAGTCACGTGACAAACCCCATGCAGGATCTGAATTTAAACACGGAGGTTTTGGATAATCATTTTCTCCGTTTTTATCGCTGTTCCTCACGCAGCGTTCCAAACTCCATCAGGAACGATTGCTTGGCTTTGGTTTCTTCTGCAAACATTTATGATATTTTGTGATATTTACACACTTCACCCACCAGAATGTGTAGGTTTCACTTTATTTCACTTCAAACATTCAACACGAAGAACACGAATCAGTGAGCTTCTCTGCTTTTAGTCATTATTCTGAGTTTAGCTCTCTCGTGACGTCTCAGGAAGGTTCCTCCGAGTGAAGTGATCTGGAATTATCTCACAATAAAAACCAGCAGAATTCTCTAAATACGAAAGACACGGAGCTTTGCTGCTTCCATTATTAGCAGATTATTGTTGATCCTTTTCACCCAGTTGCTCTAACTGTGATCCTTGAAGATGAATATGAAGACATTTTTCTTTTTTGTGGCTTTTTTCTTTATTTTTTCCCCTAAAACCTGCATTAGTCCGATTCTTTGAAAACATTTTATTCTAATTACACATGCGTATCTTTATCATGGCTTCATCGTGTATTTTATGTTTGATTACACAAGCTGTAATGTGAGAGTAACCAGTAGGGGGCAGTGTAGAGACCAGTTTGACCAGATGTGACAGGGGGAATTATGTCAGACCTTACGGACCATCTACGGTACCACTGATGTTTTTACCTACGTAATCTCAGAACTAACCAATCACTAACCTCCTTTATTGTCAAATTCAGCAGCTCTATCTGGTCTGGGTTCTGTAATGCGCCCCCTAGTGGGACAAGTGTGATACAGAAGCAAGAGAATAATTATACTCAGAACGGAGCTGGTCGTAACACACAAGAATATTCTCAGAGTCGCCTACGTACATACACAGAAACGTCCGTTTCAAGCGTCATGCGTCGCCGACCGCATACGTCCATGTGTCTTTTACAATCCCATGGTTGTTAAGTCAAGTCCTCCACTAGGGGGCAGTGCTGAGTTCAGAGTTCAGCCTCGCAAGCAAACGTTAGTTTCAGACACCGGTTGGTGGTGGTAATGTGTCGCTGTTGGTTGCAAACGCCCAACACACCGACTCACAGCTGTACTTTAGAAGCTCCCACCATCTCTACAGTTGTCCTCGTCATCTCATTCTTCCTCCTGTTCCTCTTCTTCTTCTCTGGTTCCTTTTGCTGGTCACATATCAGCCATCCTGCTCAAAACTGACCCCATGGTTTACTGTGGTACTGCTTCGTTTGCGCTGCAGAAACAGGCCTTATGGCGTAGTTGAATTTATCATTTTCTCCGACCATCTCTTAACTTCATGACAATTTTCCAGCGAGTAAAAGATGATTTTTAGTCCTGTCCCAGTGGGTGTTGTTTGCTTCAGTAGAAACTCTGATAGCTGGAAAACCTCCTCTCCTCTGATTGGTCAGCGCCACAAGCCTGAGCCTCACCTCTGGCATTTTAGTTTAGTAAATTCATAAAAACGGGAAATCCAGTTCTAACGGCATTAACAGAGTGGATCGTTTAATGTTGGAGCTTGATGACGTATACTTTGTGAAACCTTATTTAAAAACACGTGGAGATGAATTTACAGGACTTCAGGATACATTATCCCGACCTCCAGTCGATGGATCCTAACGGAATACATGAAAACACATTCCCGACCAAATGGGATCATCGAAAGCTTCAGATATGATCACATAGATGTGTTGCTCAGGTTTTGATGTGGGGGTTCTGTTTCAGTGCAGCCGCAGACAGAGATGTGAATTTCATCAGAGGAACAGAGATGGGGTGGAAGGAAGGGGTGAGACAGGCGCATCACCCGCTCGGAGCTCTAAACCCCCTCAAGGACTCGGCTAGTTGAAACAAATTGTGCAAAAACGTGACAGAGAGGCTCACACCGACGTTCATGGAGAAATCCAGCCTGAGCCATCTGCTTAAAAAGGTGAAAAGCTCATTAAAATTCAAATAAGCAAAGCCAGGAAAGAAAACAGAGAGAGGAGAAGGTAAAGCCAGAGAGGGAGGGATTAAAAGGAGGCAAGTTTCTCCCCATTCAGCTGGAGAGCCGCTGTGTGCGCGTGGAGATGGGGGGCAGTTATCTCTGAAACCAGTCAAGACGTTCATAAGGACGCCGGAGGAGGAAGGCAGAATATTCCAGCCTGCCACGGGAACTTAAAGGCGAGTGTTTGCAGAGCTGAGAGTCTGCAGGTAGCCGACAACAGCTGAACTTACCCACAGGTGAGCGGCTAGAAGACCAAGACGTCTTTTTATCATAAGCCATGGCTGATCCAGTCAGGAGTTTAAGCCGCCAGGTTTACTCTGATCAATCTAAAATGATCAGTCGGATCCATCGAAGGGAAGGATCGTGTTGGAGACTCCGTCTGTAGCTACACATGATGGACTAACGGAATTAGTTTGGTCATTTTAAACATATTAAAGCCAATAAGATATAATCTTTTACATTTCTATAAATGAGTCCATGTCTATGTTTTATATAAAAGTTAACCCGTGCCATGCCAGTCCAGGTGTAAATTAGTTTTACTTTTAGTTAAACGTTATTAAAAACGAGGCAGATCTGTTTGACTGTAACGTCCAACAGAGACGCTGACATGAAATTCTACATTTACACATCTAAACAAAACCTGCTCTCCATAAGAGTTTGTACAACACATAATTCAGGGTTTGGCTCTCAACCGTAATGAAGTGCCGACTACGAGTCCTTAATGAATGAATATGTCAGCTACACCTCTCACTATACTTCACAAACTTCACAAGAACAGTAAAAACACAGCCCTGCTCCTTTATTACAACATTATCACATACATTTATTAGGTTTGAGAATGACTGATAACAGGCTGTAAAGTAATAACTTCTGACATTACTGACTAATGGTAATTCTGTTCTTAATGATTAGTTAGTGGCTGCTGTTTTCGGCTGGAATGGAAAGTTCTTTCTGCTCTGGTACCTGAACCAGGACTTTTGCTCCCAGTTGATGGTGCAGAAAAAGCTTTTCTGGATCCGTCTCCATAATTAAACTCAGCGATGGAGGTGTTGGGTGGTGGAAGGTTAACCTCCAGTTATCATTTAGTTTACATGACATGATGCTCTATCACAGCAGCTGAACTGTGAATCAAATCCTGCACCTCTTTTACTCAGTAATGTGATGCGGAGCACGTTTGGGGGTCTGGGAGTCGCTATGTCACCCACCATGCCATGCAAAGGAATTCCTCTAGATCTGCTTCTGAAAGTCTGTTCTTTCTTCATTTTGCTCTTCACATTTTCTCTGCTTATGATGCAGATTTTAAGCGTCTCGGTTGGAATAAAAATTCCGGCCTAAAGCCAGGTGAGAAAAGCCCCCGGCAGGAAGAACAGGTTCCCCTGCTTCGGCGTGTCGGAGCAGGACAGAGCCTCTCCAAACATGTCAGTCTGTGGTTTGGCCTCAGCTGTAAACACTGTGTTTGGGCCTGAACTTCATCAATATTTGATCAGGCTCCTGCAACGGTGCCAGGCAGCTGCTGTGGACGGGGTAGCCACCTGTATCCCGGAAAGCTCCTGCAGGATGCAAACAGCCCCGGCTGTCCCGGAGCATCAGCAGAGCCGTGTGCTAATTGGCCGTCGCCGGTCACGCCATTAGGATGGCATTATTCATATTTATGTGCATACATATATATTTTCCCCTCTGCGTTCAAACGCTCGCAATATATCTAACTGCAATCCTCCCGTGAAATCAACCCAACAAGAGCGGCGCTGCAAAGCTCCAAACTGTAATTGCACAATATTTCTTTATAACAGAAAGCGCAATAATTTTCCCATTAAAAGCAAAAACATTAGCAGCTCAATTGGACGTGCACTGCGGCAACTGTAAACTATATTGCTCCAATAACATTTTATGTTAGAAAATTACCCTCGCTATTTCACAATTTCCACATGAAATATGTCCAACTAGCACCTTATTAACAGGAGGAGAGGACAGAGCGCTTTATTAATCAGTTTAATTTGCAGAGAACACACTCGGTCCTGCCGGGAATCACCGGGGGACGCAGAGCACTGCAGCAGGAACTCAGATTGAGTTTTTCTTCCAAAGATTTTTACACCTTTCATTAGCTGCTGGAGGAGTTGGAGCAGGAGGAAAACTGATCGGGGAGTTTGAGCTCAGAAGTTGACTCAAGACGGCGCTTGGTAATTGGCTCCCAGCAGGTGGAGATACTCCTGCATTGTTGAGCTTTTCACACACTTACACGAGCATCATGCCCCGTTTCTTTTTTCTTTTCTTAACAGTAAATTAGAGGAGGTGTTCCTGCTCTGTGCTGCTGCTCATCGTCTCAGATCCGTCTGTCAGGTCGCACAGGCAGAAATAAAGAGGTTGTTAGGGTGGTTTCACCGCAGGACACCGCCTCGTGTGCTGCTCTGCCACCATGATTGGCAGGTCACAGGTCTTCAGCATCGTGTGTCACAAATTTCTAAATAAAAAATATTCTGGAAAAAGTGGCGAAATGAGAAGCAAAGACAACATCACAGGCAGGTAAATATGGACATGACTTCCCTTTTATGTGGAAATAAAACTGCATCTTGATGAGGATGGTGGTTGGAAGCACTAAAACCCAGCAAGATGAACGAAAGTAGAAAAACATACATGACAACAGACTTTAAATGATGTAAAACATTCACACAATCAGTTTTCAGTTTACAGAAGAGTCATTAGCAAGAAACAGCTTGCTCTTTATTTTGCAGATTAAATCTGTTAAAATGTCCGGATTTATAGGAATATTGCGATTTAGAGATCACGTTCAAAGTCCAAAAAAGTTTTAAAAAGAAAGAGAAAGTTGCTCCAATTAAAAAAAATAAATTATAATATTCAGGACTGAACTGGCTCCTTTCACTGAAACACAGCCTTCCCTCAAAGTGGAATAAGAAATAAAAATTAGAATAGAAACTGGAGTTAGGAAAGGGAACTGGACTGGTTTAACACCAGGAAGCTGGAATAAGTTGTGTTATTTCTTATAAAAATGTACATTATGTGTTAAATATGTGATACTAATGTTGTAAATGTGATAAAGGGCAGATTTTTCTTTCTTTTCCTTTTCATTAGTTTATTGATTTTCTGTTGATTTTATTTTGTCTAATTGGCATTTAATTTAGTCAGTTTGGTGAAAATGAAATAAAGAGAAATAAATGCACATATTTACACTTTAAATATGTATTAAATGTTTAAATTCATGTTTGTTTGTAGGCTGATTAATGATTTCTTTAGTGATAAATTGTTGTTTTTTTTCAAGTTTAAGTCCAATCAGTCCTCATTAGAGCTGAAAGCACCTTCTATAAAAGACTAATAAAACAGAACAGTTACTTAAACCCAGACTGAAAGGTTATTTCAGGTCAAATATGAATGTTTAGAAATTATTTATAAATTATCTTAGCATGGTGTTAGCATGATGTTAGTATGATGTTAGCATGGTGTTAGAATAATGTTAGCATGGTGTTAGCATGGTGTTAGTATAATGTTAGCATGGTGTTAGAACAATGTTAGCATGGTGTTAGAACAATGTTAGCATGGTGTTAGTATGATGTTGGTATGATGTTAGCGTGGTGTTAGAATAATGTTAGCATGGTGTTAGAACAATGTTAGCATGGCGTTAGTATGATGTTAGTATGGTGTTAGAATAATCTTAGCTTGGTGTTAGAATAATGTTAGCATGGTGTTAGAACAATGTTAGCGTGGTGTTAGAATAATGTTAGCATGGTGTTAGAACAATGTTAGCATGGTGTTAGAACAATGTTAGCATGGCGTTAGTATGATGTTAGTATGGTGTTAGAATAATCTTAGCATGGTGTTAGTATGGTGTTAGCATGATGTTAGCATGGTGTTAGAATAATGTTAGCATGATGTTAGAACAATGTTAGCATGGTGTTAGAATAATCTTAGCATGGTGTTAGTATGATGTTAGTATGGTGTTAGAATAATCTTAGCATGGTGTTAGTATGGTGTTAGCATGATGTTAGCATGGT
>JBAFTB010000022.1:1103286-1118880 GCA_037177355.1 Melanotaenia trifasciata
CAGTGCCCCGGTCGGGGGAAGGCAGCGCCCCGGTCGGGTGAAGTCAGCGCCCCGGTCGGGTGAAGGCAGCGCCCCGGTCGGGTGAGGCAGCCTCCCGGTCGGGTGAAGGCAGCGTCCCGGTCGGGTGAAGGCAGCCTCCCCGTCGGGTGAAGGCAGCGTCCCCGTTGGGTGAAGGCAGCCTCCCGGTCGGGTGAAGGCAGCCTCCCGGTCGGGTGAAGTCAGCGTCCCGGTCGGGTGAAGGCAGCCTCCCGGTCGGGTGAAGGCAGCGTCCCGGTCGGGTGAAGGCAGCCTCCCGGTCGAGTGAAGTCTGTGTCTCGGTCGGGTGAAGGCAGCCTCCCGGTCGAGTGAAGTCAGTGTCCCGGTCGGGTGAAGTCAGTGTCCCGGTCGGGTGAAGGCAGCGTCCCCGTCGGGTGAAGTCAGTGTCCCGGTCGGGTGAAGTCTGTGTCTCGGTCGGGTGAAGGCAGCCTCCCGGTCGAGTGAAGTCAGTGTCCCGGTCGGGTGAAGGCAGCGTCCCCGTCGGGTGAAGTCTGTGTCTCGGTCGGGTGAAGGCAGCGTCCCCGTCGGGTGAAGGCAGGGCCCAGATTTTGACGCAGCGTGTGCGGTTTTAGCATGCCGTCACGGTGTTGACCTGGTTCTGGCTGCATGGTAGCATGTGGCAGGATGTGGCTGCAGGTTTTCATGTGTTGCGTTCGCTCTCTGCAGTGTTTGCACTTCTTTAACGTTTATCTCCTCCTTCAGGAGCTTGTTTAACTGCTGGGTTTTCTGGCTGACTTGCAGCTTCAGCTGCTGCGGAGCATTTCTTCTTTCAGAGACGAGGACGGAGCTGCAGACGTGCATGTGTGTGCTTTGTTATGAGCAAATGAAAACAGATCGGATTGGTTATGGGAGCCAGCCTGCTTCCAGTTAGTGTGGAGGCAGCAGCAGGACAGAGGAGCTCCCGTCCAAGTCTGAACCAAAAGAATAAAGAAGCTTTCACATTTTCTCCAGGATGTTTCACCCACTGAGCCCGACAGGGGATGGAAATGAATGACGGTCTAATTATACACTACAGACATGAAAACTGTGCACTTGGTTTGGATGTTGGTCGGTTTTAAACCCTTTTAGTCGAAGGTTATTTGTTTTTTAACCAAATGAACTGACTGGATAAGAAATTTCTCAGGGCTTTAGAAGACTTTACAGAGTGAGAGAAAACATGGACAAATGAATAGAAAGCTATAACAAACTAAATAATTGTTTGAATGAGCTTTAATTCATCTCCAGAAATGTCTGCAGACTGCTCTGAATGTGTGTGAAACATATAAATCCTGCATCTGTCCACTTTTCACCGCCATTACGGAGAGTTGCAGTCATCCAGGCCTTATAAGGGCCTGCAGCACAGACCTGTCCCCTCATCCCTCCATCCTCTAACCCCCCTCTGGTCTGGATCTCCTCGACCTCCACTTCCCTCCCCACCTCCCGGTTCTGTATAAACAAGTGAGTCTCAGATCGAATCGCTCTGCTTCTAGAAGCTTGGTAATGGTATGAGGAAGAAGAAAGACATAAATGTGGAAGAAGTATTTAGATAGCAGCTAAAGGTTAAAATGGCCTGAAAGACGGGAGCCTATCAGAGGCCAGAAAGTTGGATCTGGGATTAAATTCAGCCGTCGAGGAGCTGGATGGAAAGAGATTTTCCTTCTGATGCCGGTGTCAGGCCGAGGTGTAATGTGTCTTATTCAGACAGAGGAGGCACTGCTACATCATGCTGCTGGACGCAGCTCCAGCATGTGTGTGTGTGTGTGTGTGTGTGTTCCAGGAGACTCCCACTTGGCAGCGTCGGCTTGGCTGAGCTTTTTATGCAGGGAGGGCAGGAGGGAGAGGATTTGGATTTGGATGGGACAGGTGACCGGGAGACGTAGAGGAGAGAGAGAGGGATCCAAAAATGAGCTGGAGCGCCGTCCCGGTCGCATCAGGCTCATGGCAGAGCTTCTCTATTGTTGCCACGCCAACTCTTCACCTGACAAGATGTCAGTGACTCAACCTCAGCAGACAGAAACAGTTTCCACAGTTTTCCCTCTGAACACAGAGAATCTGCCTCTTTTAAACGTGTGTGTTCATGTTCATCAGCTCAGCAGATCCCTGCAGGAACAACATGGGAAAACGTTCTGGGACATTTTGGTGGGAATAACATGGAATTAAAAACGGTTGTGTCTCATATCTAGTGACGTTATATGGAGGCATTTTGAACTATTGTTGGTTTCTGGGACGTCAGCGTGCAGACGGTGTGTGTACGTGTGATGTGTGTTGTTAGGTTAACGTTAGACCGTGAAGACCAGGAAAACTTTGGCCTATGACGTGAACACACACCGGAAGTGTGACATGTGACAGGTGTGTGTTTTTCTGCTGGATTATGAAGATGTGTGCAGATGCTCTTTCTGCTGTCACACCCCTCTCACACACTCACACACACACACACACACTCTGGGGGTGTCACACATGCTCCCCAGGTGCAGTGGTGCAGGCCAGTGTGCAGGATTAGCTGGTATGCTCTGGCACTCTCTTCTGGTAATCCCTCTAATTTGTTAACAGGGCACAGAGACACACACACAAACACACACTCTGCAGCAGTTTGTTTTGGGTTGCAGGACTTCCTCTTCCTCTTCTCTAATGAGCTAAATGCTCCCTTATTTGTTTAAATTCCTCCTCTCCCCTTTTCTTTTCTCATCGTCCACACACACCTTCGCGCGATGCTAATCCTTCGGTGGCTGGAAGACGTGCAGAGAAGACGGGTGAAGCTAAAGTTCAACACATGCTGGGATGAAAGGAGGCCAGAGGAAACGAGGACATAAGAACGAGTGCAGCTCGTGTGGATTTTTTTAAAGTCTGGATTAGTCCTGGTGCGATCGGCCGGCTCTGCTGGACACTCGCTTCGTTCCCGCCACCTGTCAGGTTCATGAACACTTCAGAGGTGTCCCGGCTCAGCTGAGACGGAAACAGACATTCCTGGAGACGGCTCTGCAGCCTCTTTGTCATGTCGTGTGTCATTAGCATGCATTTTGATAGTTTTGGACAATCTGTGAGAAAAAGACACCCTGACCTGTTATTCATCTATTTAACCCAAAGCTTGCTGCAGTAGCGTCTTTGTTAGCAGCCTGAGTGGTTTGGGTTTGGTTGTCATGGAAGTGATTAAAAAATAGATTATTTATCCGCCCTGCTTGGAACAGCCCTGAACTTTCCATTCAGCTTTTAGGTAAAAGGAGAAGAAGCTGCTGGATGGAAGCAGCTCTCAGGCTGACACTGCAGGGGGAGTCTGGGGTTCGCCTCCTGGTCTTCAGCCAACAGCATCTGCGGCGAGCTGAGCCCAGAGATGACTCACATCTCCCACCAGGGCTCTGGAGTCTGGCTGGCCGGAGCCCTGAAAGCTGCGAGGAAGCCAAGCGAAGCGCTGAAGGAGCGAGGTCCTCGTGTCCGGTTCAGTCGGAGACGTTTAATTAAAGCTGCTGCTCCTCTAATGATTTTTAGTTGTGAGCCAATAAATTCAATATAAAATGTGAGCTGGTGACTTTAAAAGGCTGAACTCAAACCACTTCACTCAAAACCAACAGACTACTTAAAGAATACTGGCAACGCGGCGCCGACTCAGATCTGCTTCTCAAAGCGTCTCATTAGGTGGAGACGCAGCGAATAAACACCTCTTAATTCCCCACAAGCTACAGCATAGTTTGCTCTTCAAGCTGTGGCTGCATTCACACACACACACACACACACACACACAGACACACACACACACACACACACACACACCAGATGTGCGTGGAGGTGTTTGCTGTGAGAGTCCTCTTTGGCCACCGGCAGCTTTTAAAAACCGCATCTTAGCTGGAATCAACTCCTGCAAGTCAGCTGGCGTGAAGCAGCATCGTCTTGCTTGTGATGCACCGCTCCATCACCGACGCTTCATAAAAAAATAAATAAAAACATGCTGGTGGTTGGACTCTCACAGCAGCTGCAGGTTGGTGTCCTTCTTTCTGCCGGCCAGAAGATTAATTCTGTTCAAATGGAAGGATGCAGCGTCTCCGTCAGACAAACGGTGGATAAATGACGTGGAACTTAAAGAACAGCAGGAGGCTTCACCTGCTGATGGTGTGACTAACTTACCTGGACTGGAGATTTTATCCTCTCATTTTGGTCCGTTACGAGATGCAAGCGTCTTTGTTCCTGCTTTTCTTTTCTTGTGTATGTGTTGACGCTACTTTCTGGTTTTGTCTTATAAAAATCCACAGAAATATGTTTAAAAAAGCAGAACATGCCAGTAATGATCACTCTGAACCCAGAACAAGCTGCTGCTATGAGCGAGGTGTGAAGGTGAAGCAGCTTCCGTGCACGTGGAGGTGGAGGTGGCACCTCCCGCTCGGCCTCTGGCCACAGAAAACCAGGATCTGTGGAATAATTGGACTCAGTAACCCGACAGCAGTCGGCTGACACTCGCCGCATTCATCGCACACTTCCCCTGTAATTGTACATATCTCGTCCCTCTTTCTCCTCTTCCTCCCTCCTTCATCTCTAATAGCCGTGATTTAATTTAAGCTATTTAACCTGTAATTCCAGCAATATTTATTGAGGACTGAGGGGGAGAAAATTGGGCCATTAGCCGCCCCAGATGAATACACTGAGATGGAAATGAACGCTGCTAACTGCCGGTTGACCTCTGCACCTTTGCTTTTCTAGCCCCTCTTCCCTTTTTTATTAGCAGCAGCAGCAGTAATTACGGCAAATTGAATCATAGCGAAAACTGGAATCAGCAGGTAATGAGAGTTTGATACTGTGTGGAGGGAGGAGGAGGAGGAGGAGGAGGAGGAGGAGAGATCACCTGTGGAAAGGAGGGATGGAGGGGTGAGAAAAACAAACTGAAAGATGCTTTTTTTTTTATCTCTTAACAGCTGATTTTTGCCGTGAGGAAAATGTGTTAAAATGCATAATCATGTGTGTGTGTGTGTGTGTGTGTGTGTTTAGTGAAGCATTTTATCCACTTATTTAAAATAAGATTAAACATTTAAAATTCAACACTGAGCTAAATTTAAAGACAGTATTTAAAACGAGTGTAAATTACCTCCTCCATGAAAACTGCTCGATGTTTTTCATCTGCGTTGTGTGTGTGTGTGTGAGATCCATGTCTGCACACACACATTTTTATCCAGATTTATAGAACCGTGTCTTTGCTTGCTTCTCCTCCATAAATCTTAATGGTTGTGGAATACATGCACAAACTTCCTTTTTTAGCCATAAATGGATGCAGACGTGTTTATTTACATATAAAAGCAAATCAACAAAAACCAACGAAGAAGAAAAATTTAGACGAACCAGAATAAAAACTCTTTGTTCTGCAGACATAAACCAGAGCATCCGTCCTCACACAGGTTCGCACCTACAGCACCGACAGGAAAATAAAATAACTAAAGAAACAAAAGCTTCTAATTTATTTTATTTATTTTCTACTTTCATTTTCTCTGCTTCAGTTTCATCCTCAGATGGATTAAAAGAGAAAATAAAGGACGCGAAGAGAATCTGTCTGAAGGCTTGAGACGAGTCAGATGAGCAGAACTTTCCGGCTTCGACCTTCAGTTTTCTGGCCTGTTTACTTATTTAGGACAAAAATGTCCCAAAAAAAATCTCTTTTCATAAATCTGCCAAACCTCCTGCTACCTTCTGGGTCAAATTTCCCATTTTAAAGCTCCGAAATAAAGCAAAAGTTTAAAGTCATTTTCCATACGGGTGTCGCAGTGTGAACGAGCTTCGGTGGTCAACGTGAGTAGAAAAGTGCTGTATAAGTCCAGGCCACTTACCTGAAACTACATATAATACTACATATACACATATATACTACATATGTAATCAGCATATAAAATGAAAATGTTTTATGTACATACATTTATTAGAACGTAAATTGCATGTTAAATTATTGTAATTTGAATGTAGATCTTTCATATGTAGAAGTACAAAAGTTTTTTTCTTTAACAAGAGAATTTGCCTCCTTGAACCTAAAACACGACGGCTCTAAGCATCGACTAAAACATGGCGTCAGGTCCTGATGAATGACGAGCAGGAGCGATTCAGGCTGGTGGAGCCGACCAATCAGAGCAGACGAGGCGAGGAGAGAGAAGCAGCTTCCACAGGAACATGTTATTGTAACGCTCCACAGGACGCTGCAGTGGCACATCCACCCTCTTAGTTTTCCTGCCTTCCAGGCCGAGTCTGCAGCTCCGTCCATGTTTGCGTCCGTCTGCAGGCGTGCTGCAGAACACGCTAAGCCTCAGCGGGCTGAACTTCCTGCACATGCAGAACGGCAGCAAACACAAAGCTTCTCGTTAACGTTTGTTCCAGTTTATCTGTCGGGGAACGCTCAGCCTGCCAGCGTCTAATGAACTCACCTTTACACACACTCACTGTAAATACTTGTAGGTCATAATTCAAACTGTGTGTGTGTGTGTGTGTGTGTGTGTGTGTGTGTGCAGTGAGGGGAAAGGAAAGAAAGATCCGAGTGTGTTTACTCCTTCTCCCTATAAAGCTGGGAGCTCTGTCGTCTACCAAATACAGTGATGAGCAGCTCCTTTTTTTTCATATGGAAATAGGAAATAATGTGGTGATTAAATAGAGTCGTATATTAAAGTACAGCTGACATTAGAATTAGCATAATGTGCTCTCGCCTCAGGCTGCATACTTTATTTGCCATCTGCGTTAGACTCCCTTCCCCCGGGAGGGCGCGCTCTCTCACACATACTTACACGTGCACGTGCACACGCACACTTCCCCCAAACAAAAAGCATGACCCGCTCCTTCCAGAGAAACAGCATTATCCCACCCTCTCACACACACACGCGAACACACACAAACTTCCCTCTGTTGTAATTTTCTAACAAATGAAAATCCCCCCTCACACACACACACACACCTCACCATGACTCCAGCAGCAGATGAGAAGTTTGGAGAAAGATGGAGGAAGTGAATCTTTCTGTTTTTGGAGTGTTAACGGTGTGTGTATGTGTGTGTGAAGCATGCAGAGCAAAGCTGAGACGTGGGGAGTTGTTATTTTTATTGTATGCATGTGTGTGTGTGTGTGTGAATGCGCTGTCCGCTATAATTAAGTGAAAAGGTTTTACAGGACTGTGGAGGTGAACAGCTGTTCGGCTCTCGCTGCTCCTCCTTAACGCACACACTCTCCGGCGAGCGAGGAAGACGAGCTTAATTCATAAATAATTCACATTATTAATAAATTAATTATTGAATTATAGAACAAACACAAGTTTTTACCCGGAAAGATGAAATAAGTTTCATACATTCAAATTAAACCTCACACACAGATTTTTCATTTTTCATTCATTTAATTTTCATCAGTTTTTACATTTTTATTTATAACAGAAGAAATTAATTCTGAAAAAACAGCTCGATTGTTGTCGTCTCTGGGATTTTAATGTTTAAATGAATGCTGTATTTACGTGTGTGAGGTGCAGCCACACACACACACACTCACACACAGATGAATAAAGGAAACAATTAGAGCAGCATATGTGTGGCTGCAATCTGAAACGAGTGTAGCAGGTCAAGAATATGAGCTTTCATCGAATAAATACAAGAGAGAACAAGAGCACAATTAGCATTATCTGAGTGTGTGTTTGCACTCGTGTTAGCTGTGTGTGTGTGTCCGTTAGCTTCACTGCATGTGTGGTTATTTATGATGCTAAAACACACACATTAATCAGCTGTTAGGAAAATTAAGCAGAATCCGAACTATGTTGTTTGTATTAATTTCACACAGATTCATTTTTTAAACTCGTCAGATTCTTTTAAATTATTGATCACGTCGAGCCTCCAGTGAGGAAAGACTTAAAAAAAAGCAGGGGTGGTTATTTGTTCAGATGAAATCATTCCAGAAATCCGGATTTTCTCTTGACATTGAATGTGCAGAGCACACGGGAGCATTCATGACCACTGATCCAAACCGGTGAGACGAGCTGGGATTGGCTCCTGTAAAATAACTCTGCACATCATCAGCGTCAGCGCGAGTTAAACATCTAACGCTGCAGGTTCAACATATGTAAAGCAAACGCGTGCACGCACAGTTCCCTGCATTTACATTCTGCATGGTTCTGGCTGGGAAGAACGGTCTGATCTTACCCCGAGTTGAACTGAGCTGTGTGAGTGTCATACAGCCACACGCGCCGTAATAATTCGGCAGTTTTTAGAGATTCACTCTGAGCTACATGAGAGATTAAGTACCTCCTAAAACATGTATTCGGTGTGGCCTATCCGGGTGCCTGGGAGAATGCTTGTCAGACGTGGGATAAGGACGTCACGTTTATGTGGCACCATGATGAATGTCTTTCTAGCAGCTGGAAGTATTAAGCAGAATAATAATAAAAGCTCCTTTCACACCCCAAGTTTACACACTGAAAATGAGCTGTTGTTAAAGAAAATCTACTAATAATGATCATTTATATCTTAAATAAAGTCATTTTTATTCATCTGATAAAGTAAGCAATCTGTGTGTGAGACGTTAAATCTGTTCTTTGTATCTGCAGGCGGCAGAGACGAGCCCTCCAACTACATCTGCACCACCTGCAAGCAGCCCTTCCCCAGCGCCTGGTTCCTGCTGCAGCACGCCCAGAACACCCATGGCATCCGCATTTATCTGGAGTCCAACCCCTCCAGCACTGCCCTCACCCCTCGACTCACCATGCCTCCACCCATGGGCAACGACTCCATCCCACAGTCCCCGCTCACCAACTTTCTGGGAGAAAACAATCCTTTCCACCTCCTGAGGATGACGGGGCCCCTGCTCCGGGAGCCACCCCCCGGCTTCGTGGAGAACCGCCTCCCCAACACGCCTCCATTTGTCAGTCCACCTCCCCGCCATCACTTGGACCCCCATCGGCTGGAACGCCTTAGCGTGGAGGAAATGGGCCTCATCTCCCAGCACCCCAGTGCCTTTGAGAGGGTGATGCGGCTAACGCCGATGGCCATGGAGTCCCAGTCCATGGACTTCTCCAGACGGTTGCGTGAGCTGGCAGGGAACACTAACAGCACCACACCACCACTGTCACCCGGCAGGCCCAACCCTATGCACCGACTACTAAACCCCAACCCCTTCCAGCCGGGGCCTAAGTCGCCCTTTCTGAGCACCCCTCCTCTGCCGCCGATGCCCCCAAACAGCACCACCCCTCCTCAGACGCAGAACAAGATCAAGTCTTGTGAGTTTTGCGGGAAGACGTTCAAGTTCCAGAGCAACCTGGTGGTGCATCGACGCAGCCATACCGGGGAGAAACCGTACAAGTGCCAGCTGTGTGACCACGCCTGCTCTCAGGCCAGCAAGCTGAAGCGCCACATGAAGACCCACATGCACAAGGCCGGATCCATGACAGGCCGCTCAGATGACGGCCTGTCCACCACAAGCTCCCCAGAACCAGGCACTAGTGACGTCACTGGTGAGGGCATTAAAAACCGTGACGGGGACTTCCAGGGGGAGGGCAACGAGGAGGAAGAGGAGGAGGAGGAAGAAGAGGAACTTGAGAATGAGAGTCGACCAGAATCGAACTTCAGCATGGAGTCGGAGTTCTACCGTAACAGGGAGAACGGCTCCAAGCCTTCTTTGGAAGAGAAGTCATCACTCGTCCTTGACAAGATGGTGGACGGTGGAAGGCTCAACTCTATACAACAGTACAATAATTTGATAGTTGACAATCGTAAAAGGATGCCCTTTTCAAAGAGGGGCTCGGACAGCCTGCGGGACACTGGAGATGAGGATTCAGTGGCTGGGGAGATGGACCACCACCAGCAGGAAGAGCGGACAACCATAAATGGCCGGAACTGTGGCTCCGGCGACTCTTTCTCAGGGCTATTTCCCCGTAAGCCCACCCCCATCACCAGCCCTGCTCTGTCCAACTCCTCAAACAAGAAGATCAAGATCGAGAAGGATTTGGACATTCCGCCGGCGCCCCACATCCCTTCTGAGAACGTGTACTCCCAGTGGCTGGTGGGTTACGCTGCCTCACGCCACTTCATCAAAGACCCTTTCTTAGGCTTCACTGACTCCAGACAATCGCCCTTCGCCACCTCCTCTGAGCATTCGTCAGAGAACGGCAGCCTACGCTTCTCCACGCCGCCGGGAGACCTGCTGGACGGCGGCTTGTCCGGCCGCAGTGGCACCGCCAGCGGGGGCAGCACGCCTCACCTAGGTGGAGGCCCCGGTCCGGGTCGGCCCAGCTCCAAGGACAGCAGGAGGTGCGACACCTGCGAATACTGTGGCAAGGTGTTCAAGAACTGCAGCAACCTGACGGTGCACCGGCGCAGCCACACCGGAGAGAGGCCGTACAAGTGCGAGCTGTGCAACTACGCGTGCGCCCAGAGCTCCAAGCTCACCCGCCACATGAAGACCCACGGCCAGCTCGGTAAGGAGGTCTACCGCTGTGACATTTGCCAAATGCCCTTCAGTGTGTACAGCACTCTGGAGAAACATATGAAAAAGTGGCACGGAGAACATTTGATGACCAGTGAGGTCAAAATTGAACAAGCGGAGAGGGCCTGAAGCCGGCCCCTTGCTCTGCGCCACACCTGGATTAAAAAACAGACATAAGGGGTAGCTGGATACTTTTATATTCATTTTGGGTTAATTTAGTGTTTTTGATTAAAAAAAACTGCCAACTGAGAAAAAAAAAGTGAAAACAGAGATCTTAACAACTGAAGCTGTCTAAACTGCCTCACTTGGCATCATTTTTAAACAATCAGTCCGTTGAGTTATAAAATATGTGGAGCCCTTAACTGTGCAATAATTTCTGTATTTATTGGAATTTGTATTTTGGCATGTACATTTTTATTAGACATTTTCTTTGTTTACATTGATTTAGCTTTTTTGTATTATTTCTTTTAGCCCACACGATATCCTGAGAGAGGACAGAAATCCATTTTACGTCGTTTGTTTTGGCCACTGCTTGTAGGAAATTGTATATTAAGCTAATTGTGTAATGTCTTGAAAAGATGCTGAATTCAATCTTCAATTTGAAAGCGGCGTTAACTGAGAATACTAGAGTTAGTTTATTTTGTGCGATGACATTACGCGGACAACAATCCTCTGGCATTGTAGCATGGACTGACTCTAAAACATGTCAATGTAATTGGATATGTAGCACTGAGTGTCATGATTGACAGTAAATCTCAAACGAAAGAGGATCCCAAGGTTCATAAACCCCGTCTCCTGGTGAGAGCATTCGAACCAGCCAGAGGAAACAGACTCTCCACACGGCAGCTGCTGACTGGTACATAGTGCCAAGCTCCGACAACGCTACGACAACCCCTCGTTTCCCTCCTCTCCACACCACCTCCTCCCACTACGTTCACACACTCGTGCATAATGTTTTGCATGAAGCCATGCGATCTTTAGGCTTTCTTATTTATCAGAAGTACTTGAGCATGAAGCCATGATGAGAATGCCTAGTGGGAGATGGAGGATGGAGACACAGAGAGCACAGAGACATCTCAGGGTAAATTATACTACTTTCCTTTATTTACCCACTCACTCCTCCGCAGCCTGTAGGCAAACCGGTCAAACACACATTTTCCTCACAGTTTAAATGTTTTAATGTTTCATCTTCAATTAAAATTAATTTTTTTATTGTTTTTTTTTTTAAACACGTGCACAATTGGAAGAAATTTCTGCTGATAATTTTACTGATTTTTATTTTTTAAATGGAATAAAATCAGCATCCCTATGCATTTTGTGCTGAAATATATTGCAATGAATATAAATGATATTAGGAGTAAATCTGGACATGCAATGTTAGTAGTTTAAGATTTAGCAATTAATAAAACCACTTTAGCAACGCTGTTTGTATCATAAACATCACCAATTCGCTTCATTTTAAATTGATTGGTTTTTCCCCTCCAGCTTCATGATGGCAGCGTGTTTGTTTTTTTATATTTTATTTACACATAATTTATTTCCTGACGAGATAAAAAAAAAAAGCCACACCAAACCGGCACTTTACGTCTCCTCCATCCGACATGCAGATGGCGGCCTGAAAAAGGGGCGGAGCTTGGGATCTCCTGATGCTGAAGTGCCAGGATTGTTAGCTAAGCTTTCCCAATGCTGGCACTATAAAAATCCAGTAAATAATAATTTATTTGGGACAGTTTTTGTGCTGCCATTCAATTTGACATGAGTGTGCCTTGAATAACGATCTTCCTATTTATTGTCTCAGACAAATGCAACACTTTTTATGAAGCATCAATTTGAAAACGAGGGAAAAATAAATAAAAACTGCGTTTAATGTGTAATTTGACTTTGACAGAATTAATGAATAAAAGGAAATTACCCAGCACAATATTAATGTGTCTGTGTGTGTATATATGTATGCATATGTACATATAAAGGCACAAACTTATATATAGATCTATAATAAATTTCTCACTCACATGGACGCGAGTTTGTCCCAGAAGAAAAAATTCCAGGAGTGAAGGAAGAGGCTGGACAAAAAATCAGGAAACCGCAGAAACTAGAGCAGAATTTAGTGCACTCTGTCTTAAATACGTTTACAGTATTGATACAAGTACAAAGGGTGAAAATATTTGTGTGTGTGTGTGTGTGTGTGTGTTTTAACTTTTTTTTCAGGTTTGCTTTTAAACTTTTTCTGAACGCCGAAGTGGCAGCGTGTACATTTTTTATGATTTTTTTGTGACGGGTTTTAGTATATATATAAATATATATAAATATATATGACATTTTTCTTGTTTACTGTAAAAGTATAGCAGTATTTGTAATATTGGAGAATGCCTGGGCATTTCATAAAAATATAAAAAATGCTGTTTTTTTATTTTTGTTATTTTTATTTTGCAGTCCAATTTAAATGGTGGGTCTCTTAAACGTTTCTTTTATCAATGTAACTGTAAAAGTCTTCAGTTTTAGTAACTTTTCTTCTGCCTTGGGTGTAACGAAATAAAAAATAAAGAGCTGAAAAAAATGACTGGGCTGTAACAAACTTGGATTGGGTGGTTTTGGGGCTTTTGAGGGTTTTGGGGGACCTGGTTTCGGGATGCAGGGTGGAGCCTTGGTTCTGCTTTTCAGGAAAAACACTGAATCCTGACTTGTATCTATTTTTTCTTCTTCTGGAATGGATTATTCTTCGTGGATGGTTTGAAATACGTGTTTAGGCCACTTGCTGTCTTTCCTACGGAGCTTTTCTAACTTGTAGGCTGTTTGCATCCCTCGTGGATCTGGTACGCTGAGTACCTTGTTGCTCTTATCTGGGTGCAGGGGGAGGAAGGTGACTTTATTCCAATCCAACTCACCGGCTGCCACAATCTGTTTGTCCAAACAGAACCTGATCACTTTGTACTGTTCTAATGACTCATGCTGTACAGAATGGGAAGAATTAAAGGTTGTTAAACAGCCTTTTAGGGACAAAATCACAACTTGATGTTTTGTTTTTCTCCATTGGATGTACATAGTTTTCTATGACGACGCTGTTTTTATTTTGTTTGTGATTTCTAGCCCGCCTCCATGTGGGGGGCGGGTGGGGTTTTCTGTTTTCAAGCCTCACCTGCATGAGAGCAGAGCACAAATACAAGCTGTTAAAAATGTCCTCCGTTTGTCTCCTTTTGTTCTTGGAGCTGGTTTGACAGAAAGGGACTACGGAAACATCTCAACACAGAATTCTTCTCATGCACTCTGGTCATTTGTCAAGTTCTGAGAAGATGGAGGCAGAACGTTGAACTGCTGCTGGACTGGACCACAGGAACCACCGTCACATGAACACCTGCCAGATGATCCCATAAAACGTCCACCTGCTTTCATCTTTCCATGAAGCAGCAGCGGGATAAAAAGTTTCTGTTATCTCATGATGTTTGGACGCAGAGGGGAGGGGCTGGGGGCGGGGCTTATTGGCGCACAGTGTGATGCTGTTTGTGATGTGGCTTTATTTGAAAACATCAACGAACTCTCGTAGGCTGCAGCGTGTGTTCTCTATGATGTAACTGAGGTACAGCTGGTGGATTTCATTGGCTGGTTCCAGTAAACATGACGTTCAGACTCACACTGTCTACCTCTCCTTATTAAGTGTATCCTCCACAACACACACACACACACAACAACAACAGCAGCAACACACAGGAGCGCTGGCCTCTTCACAACATCTTCTTCTCTTATACCAACTCATGCACATGCAGGGTACACATATTTTCAGAATTTTAATACATTTAATTCATCCTTGAAATATTTTCGTTGATTCACAAACTCGTATAAAACTTTGAAATATTTAAATTTTCCTCTTATTCCTTGGTGATTCAGCGAATCTGGACGCATCATCAAGCACCTTCAACCACGTTAACGGCAGCAGATAACAGCTGGACAAGTTTATTTACTACAGCTGCAATCCAGCTGCATTTCAACCCCAAATCTTCAGGTTGAACTAAAAGGCATCAGAAACGGTTTCCTGTCTCAGTAAATTTGCTTCATTCTCCCTGAAACCGAATGAATTAATGCAAAACTACATCTTGATTCTCTCTGAGCGTCTTGGAATATCTTCAACCTCTGAAACATAATCATCACCCTCAATAAACCTTCCTCTGTCCCGCTCGCTGCTCTGACTGATCATCAGGAACAAAGAGGCGTCAGCGAAGCTTGTTAATGTTCAGACTCCACACTTTCCAAAAAGCACAGTAAATAAATAAGCTGATAATTAGAGGATTCAGAGGCAGACGGGGAGTCTGTGGTCAGCTGAAGGGCACATTTTCTATTAAAATGACACCAAAAGGACGAGAAGGAATCATTTATTGTTTTTAGTCTCATGAAGCTGCAGCATTTCCTGTAAAAATATGGAAATCTCCATCACGTCTGCACCGTCTCCACGTCGTCTCCGACTGCACCCTGAAATAAGGTCGTTCACTTTTTCATCACCTGCTTCTGTTTTCCCCTCAAATTTTCACTTAATTTCATCCTTCCATTTCCACAGCAGAGAGAGAGAGCATGGAAAAAAAAGAAATCCAGACCCACAATTAGTCCGAGGGAGGCGTGAGTGTGGAGCCGGACGGACCCGGGAGTTTTCATTTGGCTTGAGTTTCAAGGCAAATGGGTAATTAAGGCTTTTCCCTGGCCGGCCCGCACTTTGAAGTCCCCTACAGGGGGGATTATCCAAGCCAAGAGAAAGACAGTGGAAGAGAAGTAATGAGACCCAGTAAGAGGGGAAGAAACTGAGAAGCAGGGAGTGAAGCTGGATGAGGGAACAGATTAAAAATCTAATCATTTATTAGGAAAAGGCAGATATATGTTGAACAGACCAGACCTTAGATAGTGATGCTCATTTTTACTGTTTGCTACAACACTCACCCACTTCATCAACTCCACCTGTTCCACTTCCTGTTAACACCAACATCTAAACAGCCAATCACACGGCAGCATGTAGACGTGGTGAAGACGACCTGATGAAGTTCAAACTGAGCATCAGAATGAGGAAGAAAGAGGATTTAAGAGACTTTGAACGTGGTTGTTGGTCTGAGTATCTACTGGGATTTTCACCCACAACCATCTCCAGGGTTTCCAGAGATGGTCTGAAGAAGAGAAAACATCCAGAGCAGCAG